>VZRW01012693.1:18953-30934 GCA_013398125.1 Aegotheles bennettii | reverse complement strand
CCTGGTGTGGTGGGAGGTGTCCCTGCCCATGGCAGGGGGTGGCACTGGGTGAGCTTTGAAGTCCCTTCCACCCCAAACCAGTCTGGGATCCTTGCAAGGGGAAGCTGCTCTGCACAGAGGAGGAACTCCCATCGCTCACAGGATGCCCCTGGCACGGGGGCAGAAGGTGCCCATCTGGTTTTATCTCACCCAACAGACCCACAGGACACTCCAGCCCCAGTTAATGACTGTGATTTGCCTGATTTTTCCAGCTCTGTGAGCCAGGAAACCTGATCACAGACCTCCCACCCCGCAGCCCCAGCTCCCCGGGCTGTGGCAGACAGACAGACAGATGCCCGACGGCCCGAGCACACGCGGCCAGGGGAGAGTGAACCCCAGCACCTCTGCAAATGGCTTCAGGTTATCACAAGTGTGAGGTTACACAAAGCCAGATGGTGACCAGGCTGTGGCAGGCACCAGTGCTGGGCCCCCTCCCTCCCCAGCAGCTCCTGAGGTTTTCTGTTAACGCGATGGGTTTGACACACACAGCTCCCAGTTGCAGAACTGGTGACGAACTCTTTCCTGAGAGCTGCCCAACTCATAACCAAACCCCACCGGGGCCTTCCTGGCACCTCCTTCCCATCACCCACCCCAGGGGTGAGGAGCTGCCCCAGAGCCCCCGGGCAGGACAGGACAATCCCCCCCCCTTTCTGCCCCATTACACTCACACGGCCCCCAGGGAGCCCCACAACAGCCCACGCTGGGGCAGAGCTGCTGCCCTCTGGCACCCCCTCTGCACCCATCTGCATCTTCTACCCCAGGTCCTGCCAGCTCCATCTCTCACCCCCAGCCCCAGGCACCCTCCAGGCACCCACACCTTGTCCTGAGGCTCCTCTGGAGCCCTCTGGGGAGGAGGCAGGGGATGGGTTGGGTTTAAAAGCTTCAGGTAGGACATGGCAGAGACAGGAGCAGGAGATGTGGGGATGCAGAGGGGATGGATGGGGACTCCAGGGGTTTGGAAACACCCGGAGCCTTTCCCATTAACGCCCAGTGTCATTGCACTGGGGGGAACTGGAGAAACCCTGGGTGCTTCAGCCAAGTGGCAGCAGAATAAATCACTGGGGCTCAGCTGCTTTGCAGGAGCTCCTGAGCAAACAGCAGAGCTCAATGAGAAGCTCCTGTTGCCATTGGCATCACCAGCAAACAGCGTGTGGGCAAAGGTCACCACCCCCCCGGTGCCACCCACCCCCAGTTACGTGCACCGGAGCATCCGGGGCTGCCAGGGGACTGCTAATGGCTTTATGGAGTCATTAAACCCAGGAGCTCCTGGGCACCTCACCTGGGGAGCTGTGTCCCACAGGAGGTACTGGAGCAGGTGAGACCCAACCAAGGGTTCTCCAGCAGCTCCACTGCCCCCCCGGGCTTGGGCTGTGCTTCGCAGTGTCCCCAGGCTCTGGGGCAGAGGAGCAGCTCCTGGTCCAGCCTGCAGGGACCAAACCTCATCTGCAGCTGAGAGAGCTGGGGAAGAGCTGTGAGACCTCCCTGGGCTTTGCTGCCACAGGTCGGTATCGGCCTCGATCAACCCCCCCAGCTGAGGGGGGCTCAGCCACACTAAATCTGTTTTTCCCAAAAAACTGTCTCAGGGAGCATGAGCTGAACAAAAACCACCCAAGCAGAGGAGCTCAGGCTGTGCAGAGCCCAGGGTGCTGGCAGGGGCTCCAGGAGGGTTTAGGGGTCCAGGTTCCCCCATGGCAGAGCTGCTCCATTCTAATGCAGGAAGCACGAATTAATTAATTCACTGATTGGAAATGGCACCTAAGTCAGAGGGAGCACAGCAAGACCCAGCCTGGGGACAGCGTGCCTGGAAAGCAGGACTGAAACAGCACCAAGAGCCTTAAATTGGAAATAAAGGCTTTGGATGGGGCACGGAGGGGTCACCAAGCAGCACCAGGGACCACAGGGGGCCCAATCCTAGGAAGAGCTCGGTGCCCACTCCCACGGGTGGGCAGAGGACCCCACATCTCCATGCACAGACATGCTGAGACCCGGAGCAGATGTTAAGGGCAGTTTGCTTTAAAGAAGAGACATTTGTGGCCACCAGCTTGGGTTTCAAAGCCCCCTGATTCCAGGGGCATTTCCCCAGGTGCCACTCATAGTGCTCCAGAGGCTCCCAGCAGATGGAAATGCTCAGCCAAGGGGACAAGCACCCATTTCCCTGCCCAGGGTGCCACAGCCAGGCAGGAGAAGGGAAATCATCAGTGATCTCTCCATTCCCAAGATCTGCTGGTGCATCAGCTCTGCCACATGAGCAGCTGGGGGAGCAGCCGGGCTCAAGGAGCAGATCTCCTGCTCCTCAAGGCTCCCTGGTGCAGAGGATCCCTCCCCCAAGGCCCTGGCTCACCTGAAGAAGCCCTTGCAGCCCTCGCAGGTCATGGCGTTGAAGTGGAAGCCGGTGGCTCTGTCCCCGCAGACACCGCAGATGCGGGGCACGTTCCTGTCCAGGTCCCCGGCTGGGTCGGGCAGGGAGGTGCTGGCAGCCATGGGCTCCATGTCTGGGGGAGCAGAGCAAGCAGGGGTTTACTTTGGGAAGCTTCACAAAAAATTAATTAGATGCAAATAAAAGATTTATTTTTATTCCTGGGCTTCAGCACCATTCGGCACCAGAAACCCCCGGGTCCCTTTGGCTCTGTGCACCAACACCACCAAAGAGCAGGTTCTAGTGTGTTCTTGCTGTGCACACCTTTTCCTACCCCCCCCAGCTCCTCTGGGCACCCTGGGTCTCCCCACCCTCACACCAAAGGATTTCTCCCTCAGGTCCCACCTCAGCCCCCTCTCACCTGTGTCAGGGGGATACGCCGTGCTCGGCTGGTGCATCTCCCAGGAGCTCTGGAGCTGGGACATGGAGCCACCTGCAAACACAGGGACAGATGGGACATGGCTGGGACAGCTCTGGGCTCAGAGGCCATGGGTCACAGCTTGGACAGCCCGGCCAGGGTCACTCTGGTCCCTGAGCACAGCGCAGCTCTGTGCCCGGGGGGATGGGGGGGTGATGGAGAACCCGGCTGCTCAGGCACCACTTGTCTGGTTCCCACACCTCCTCCTCCCACGGACCCAGGAGGAGCTGTCGCAGCTCCCCGGGTTGCCAGGGGGTGCCAGGGGTGCCGTCGGAACGCGCTGTGGGAGCAGAGGGAGGAAGGAAGGAAGGACGAGGGCGCTCGGTGCTCAGCTCTTCCCCCACCTCAGTAACATTTTCCTATCATTCAGATCTCCCAGCAGAGCCTGGCACTGGCCCAGGGC
Source organism: Aegotheles bennettii (assembly GCA_013398125.1). Classification (NCBI taxonomy): domain Eukaryota; kingdom Metazoa; phylum Chordata; class Aves; order Caprimulgiformes; family Aegothelidae; genus Aegotheles; species Aegotheles bennettii. The sequence continues at coordinate 27,658 of VZRW01012693.1, read as the reverse complement.
CCCGTCCAAGGCACAAACACACTGGAGCCAAGGGGATCACAGCACCTCAGAGCACACTGAGGCTTCTCCTCCCTCCAGGGTCACTCGGTGCCTTCAGCAGCTCTGCCCATGGCTGGGGGCACCACACCAGCACCAGCCCGAGGTGGATGAGGATTATTGAGGTGCTTTGTCTTTCCTGAGCTGCTCCTCGAGGCCTGGCTAACCCGGACTGGCAGCAGGGTGATGGTTGGCTCATCCCCATGGCTCAACCCCACATGCACGGGTTTGGTGCCTCGGGAATGAGCGATGGGACACCTTGGGTCTGGCTGCTCGGGACAGCAACTGGGTCACTGCAACTTCACCCCAAACTGGCCTGACCTTCCTGGGGCCTGCTCAGGAGGTCAGTGCTTCCAACACGGATGATTTGGCCTCTCCAGGAGGTGGAGGTTGAACCTCAGGGCTGATGAGCTCCCAGGGGTGGAGGGGAATTCCCGTGCCCGCCCCCACCCGGCGTCACTTCCAGTGTGGGGCTGAGCAACATCTTCCAAGAAGCCAGAGACAACACACGGGCAAGGACAACACCAGAGCCAGGAACCAGGCAGGAGCTCAGCAGTGGGGCTGCTGCTCAGACACCCCACGCTCTCCTGAGGAGCAAAGCCAAAATGCACCATAACAGCCATGCATCACCTAGGAAACCCCCAGAAGCAAGAGCAGGGCTTTGTCTGGCCAAGGAGACAAGGACACAGGTCCAAGTCTGCATCCTCCAGCTGCACCCAGGGAGCTTCAGGGTGTGCTGGAGGTTGGGGAGAAACCAACCCAGTCAAGGGACAGAGCCATGGCCAGCAAACAGGAGTGATGTTCTTCAGAGGCTTTGAAGTCCTCGGTGTCTTGCGACTGCCACCCCTCAACATTCCCAAGACACAGAAAATGAACCCTTACAGCCCTGCAGAGCATTTCTCACATTCTCAGATCTCTCTTGCTCCACCAAAACACATTTTTTTGGTTCATTTCTGTGCCAAGTGAAACAACAACAACAAAAACCTGAGCCCAAACCCCAACTTCACCCACATGGCCAGAGAGGACCGGGCTGGTTACTGGAGACTCCACTAAGCCTTGGAGGCACCCGTGCATCTGCATGGGGGTTTCAGCCCTCGCCTGGCTGGTGCTCAGTTCACACCCACAGCCAACGTGCCAGGGCTCGTGCCCTAAGCAGCTTCCTCCAGTACAAACCAGCCCATTCACCACCTCTCCTCGCGGCGTGCGACCAACCCCACTCTCAATTAGAAAAGACAATTAAATAATTTCCTCCTGTAGCTCCAGGGAGCCCCACTTAGCACTTTCCATGAGATTTATTAGACAGCAGATTGCTGGCGTCTGGGGAAGGCAAAGCTCTGCCCACCACCACCTCCATCACCCTGCTGGTCCCACTGCTGGGGACACAGCCCAGGACACCTCTCTGGGTTGCAGGCACCTGCAGTGGTGGCTCCACACGCACAGGGGTGGATGCAGCAGGTGAAGCTCCCTGTGCTGCCACAGTCAGATCCTTCTGGCCACCACTCACCTCCACTTCTAGGCTGGAAGAACATTGTTGGCTTTTTTGCAAGCTCCAGAGTGGCTGCAGCCTCCTGGGAAGCAGACAGGGAGACCTGGCCGTGCCATGGCACCGGCAGCATCCATCACCCGACACAAGTCTGCTCTTGCCACCCTTTCCTCAATTAATCTGATCAGATACCAACCCCTCCCGGAGCCTCTGCTAACGCCCCCAGCCCACGGCTGGAGGTGTCTCCATGCCAGGTGACACCTCAGTGTGACAACCCCTGCCCCGGGCAGCCGGGGCACTCCCAGTCTGTGCCTGCACCCCACTGCACTGGGGCTGCCCCAGGAGCTGCTGTCACCCTCCCTCAGAGGACCGGGATGCTCATCGCATCCCTGGAGAAGCACTGGGCACTCGTGGGGTCCCCAGAGGTTTGTGGCACGGGGGTGAGCAGCTTCCCACACGGCTGTGCTGGGACCTGGGCTGGCAGAGCCCTGGGCTTGCATCTCCCCGGCACCGACCGATGCCACCGGGGGTGGTGTGGGGAGGTGGGGAGGGGGTGGGTGGCATCGGGAGGTGGGAAGGGGGGGTTGGCATCCATCCGGCTCACGCCGTCATTCCCAGCCCGTGAGCTCCTCCCAGCACCCATCCCCTCCAGACCTGCTGGGTGCAAGAGCTGGCAGACACGGGATGAGCCAGCCCGGCACTCCCCGGCGGGGCAAGGACAGAGCTGAGCTGGGTCAGGGCACGGCCAGAGCACCCAGACCCCAGCCCTGCCCAGGGATGTGCTCCTGGGGGAGAGGAACCTGCAGCTGCTCCAGAGATAAAAACACGGGAAAATGGGGAGAGGGAAGGGTGAAAGTTCACCAACGGACAGAGGGAAGGGCAGGGCAGAACAAACCCAGGCAGCACCATGGGAATGGGGGAGCAGGAAATCAGGGGGGGAAAACAAACCTGGGGCTTTGAGCTCCCAGCCCCAGCAGAGCCAAGTTCCAGCATGGGAAAGAGCAGGGTCCCACAGGGTGGGTGAGGCCTCGGGAGGTGCTGTACCCTCAACCTGCTCACACATCACCAGACCTCTCTGTCCCACCAGCCCCTTCAGCTGGAAATCCCAACCCCAGGCAGGAGCAGCACACAGGACCCAGCTCCTCCTCCCACATTTTCACTTCTCATCCAGAAGAGCCATTTCCCCAAGCTCACGTGTCCATGGAAGCTCTGCTTTGGCTTAGCCCCCATGGTCTCCAGGCTGGTGTCACCCTGGTGCCACCCCAGCCCAGCCATGGGGCTCTGCCAGGACAGGACAGGGCAAGGGGAACATTTCCTGCTTGAGCAGACCCAAAGCAGCCATCGCTTCCACAGCCACTGCCCTGACCCCTGGCATCACCCAAACCCTTCCTAGATTCCAATCATCCCCTCCTCTCGCTCCAGATTCCTTCCTCTGCCTTCATTGCCCAATCATTAATTCCAGGGCAAGAGCAGCAGAGAAAACCTCTCCTATTCCAAAATCCAGGAAAGGCCAGGGAGGAGCTGCCCCTGCATGCAGCAAACACTCCAGGAGAGCTTCCGCCCCGTTTGGAAACCTCTGCACACAGGTTCTGGCCAAGAATGCCAACTGCTTCATGGCTCCCCACCAGGGAAACCACACCAGGGGTGCACAAACCCCCAGGGATTCCCCATCACCTTCAAAACTGAAAACACCTCCTGTGTCACCCAGCCTATACTGGGAGTTTTGGTAGGGATGGAGGAAAATCTTCAGCTGCAGGACACTACTGAAACCTGTGCATGTTCTGCTGAAGGCACCCTAGGGTGGGGGGTGAACAGAAGCTTGGCTCAAGAAGAGAATCTGAACCCTCATCCCCTGACTGGAGCCCGTGCCAGCAGCTGAACGCCCACTCCTCGCCAGCAGCAGCAACTCCTGGCTGGTCCCAGGCACCAGCAGGTCACAGACATCCCCAGGCTTGCTCGAGACCAGTGCGAGCCACCCCAGCACCCATCCCAAGTCTTGGCTGCAGGAGAACAGCTCTTCTGTGCCAGGCACCAACCCAGAGCTCCAGGAGCTCCTGGGAGAGTCCAGAATCCAAGGCCTCAGGAGTCACAAAGCCCTAACGTCTGTGGAAAAAGACAGAGCCCTTCTGAGCTGCCGATGTGCTCCAGCAGCCTTTGAGACAATAAACCAATTCACCGAGATCCCAGGAGATAACGGGCAGTGTTCTGGGACCTGGCAGCCTGGGTCGACCTGAGCTGGGAGCAGATTACAGCAGATCTTTGGTGCAAGAGGTCTAAGAAACCCAGCTGCACCCACAGCTCATCCTCTTCCCTGATAAGTTGTCCCTGGCCAAGACCACCCCACCATGGCCAAGACCAGTTTGTCACCACACACTCCACTGGTTTGGAATCTCTCAACCATGAGAAGAGGAATGAGCAGAGGGGAGCAGCAGCCCTGTGCATGTGCAGTGGTCCTGGTACAGCCGTGTGTTCTCCTGCCCTGCTATGGAGAGGCCTCATTTCTATTTCAAGAGCTTGGGGCAGCCCGACCACAGCAGCTTTGTGCCCTCTCCCAGTGACGTGCGGTGTCACTGAGCAGGACAGTGTGGGAGGCCACAGATCAGAGCAAGGCTGGAGGAAAGCAACGTGCCAGGAGTACGGGGTGGAGAAGGGCTCTCCAGCATAGGGAGAGTTCCCAAGGTGGAGATTGAAGTTCAGGATTGGGAATAGCCAGCACCCTCCCCACGCCCAGCACCCTCCCCGGCTCTGGGAATAAACCCCTCACTTCACCTGGTGAAACCAGCACTGAGCTGGAAGTCCCCGGGGGGCAGGGGAAGCTGTGGGCTGGTGATGGAGCAGTGATCGATGCAGGACAAGTGTCTCAGACTCCCCCAGGCATCGCGGCCACACTCTGGGGGTGGCAGCCAGAGCTCTGCCCCTCGCCCCCTCCTTGGGGCCATGGAGGTGAGCGGGGACCCACGGGGCTGCTCAAGGACACGGCGTGTTCCACACAGCTCAGCAAGTCTAAATATAGCCCGGGCCATATCTTATCTGCACCGTGAGACGGCTGTACCTGCGGGGTGCTGAGCTCCAGGAACCCTCCCGTCAGCACTATCCATGTCCCAGCAGCCCTGAGGGGACAGAGCCCCATCCCTGGCCTGGCTGTGAGGGGCAGAGGGCACAGGACACCACCCTGCCCCATGGCCAAGGGCACCAGCACCCCCTCTGCCACCAGCCGAGGGTGGGAGGCTTCTTGCCCAAGCTGGAGGAGCAGGAGCAGCGATAAAGCAGGAGGTGGACAGGCTGGATTGATGGGTCAAGGTCAGCTATAGGAGGACAACAAGGCCAAGTCCTGCCCTGAGGCCACAACAACCCCACCCAACACTCCAGGATTGAGGGAGGGCAGCTGAGAACTGCCCCAAGGAAAGGACCTGTTGGCCAACAGCAGCTGAAGATGAGCCAGCAGCATGCCCAGGTGGCCAAGGAGGCCAACAGCAGCCTGGCTTGTATCAGCCATGGTGTGGCCAGCAGGACCAGGGCAGGGATCATTCCCCTGTGCTCGGCACTGCTGAGGCTGCACCTTGGATCCTGGGGTCAGTTCTGGGCCCCTCACGCCAAGAAGGACACTGAGGGGCTGGAAGAGTCCAGAGAAGGGAACGGAGCTGGGGAAGGGGCTGGAGCACAAGAAGGGGCTGGAGAACTTCCAAGGAGTCTCCAAAAAACCTCTGGGAGCTGTGAACATGCACGGGACTTCAGTCAAAGACCGGGGTCACTCACCAGGGTCCCACCGAGCAGGGGAATGGGAGCTCAGGAGCCACCCCAGCAGGTCCTGATGCCTTGGCCAGACAGCAGCGTGCTCCTGGCAATGAGGAAACTGTTCCCGAAGCCACTGATAAAGGCTCCAGGTGTTGGTTTACCTCACTTTTACACCCTGTTTCCATTTATGAGCAGCCAATTCCCTTACACACAAGATCTGTGCTGGGACTGCCCTCGGCCACCACAGATAAGGACCCTGTCCTGGAGTCACAGCTGATTCAGCAGCCGAGCGTGGGTCAGGCTGGGCGAGAGTGGCACCGGTGACAGCCCTGTCACATCACCCCTGCAGCCACAGCCACGCTGGGTCTGTGCTGAGAGGAGCCCCCTTCCCCAGCCCCAACCTCTGCTCCTCCAGGTCCCTGCTGAGCAGCTCCTTCCTTATCTCCCTGGACTTTTGCTCCCCGTGCCATTCCTGCTCCTCACACCCTGCTTTGGCCGTCCCTTCCCTCTCCCAGCCCCGAGGCACGAGGTGTCCCAGGGGGCCTCAGCCCACACGGGTCTTGTGCACAAAAAAAGCTGCTTTTGATCTTTAGAACAGAATATTCCAACTGCCAGAGACCCACCAGGATCAGCCGGTCCAGCCCCAGCTTCCCCTGTTCCTCTGTTGTCCTTGTCCATGGAAGGTACAACTTCAGGGACAGCCAGCCCAGAGGTGCTCCCCACCATCACTGCAGTGACACTGGGCAGGACATTGGGGGTCAGCATTTCTATTTTAAGCAGCAGTTCCTTCTGCATCTCTCTCCTTTGGGGTTTATTTTAACCCCCACCTTCACTCTGACCACCACCCCAGCCTGGTCCCAGCACAGGGGGTGCCCACACCCCCCCTGTGTTTGCCATTGCACTGGGGCAGGCAACAAAGAGGGCAACTGGGCAACCATAACATTGAGGCTGTCAGCACCGGGTCCAACACACGGACTCACACAAGGGCAGGGAAGCCACAGGCAGCAGCCAGATGCTCCGTGCTCACCCTCCATGGAGCTCCCACCTGAGCACGGGGGGGGCTGCTCTGCCCCCCGCTGATGTGCATCGAGCCCAAGCTGGTTCCCACGGGTTACACAAGCACCAATTGCTCCACTGCCCACCTCTTACCCAAGACATAACCAGGAGGTTGCCCAAAGGGGAACCACCCCCTGGCAGCTGCGGGCAGCCAGCAGAGCCACCTCCACAGGGCCACAGGTCCCCAAGGTGCCTGGCTGCGAGGGGCACCGTGACAGACAGTGGAGAGCTTGGTCCTGCAGGATGGGGATGAGACCCTGCCCAGCACAGACCCGTCCCCACCAGCACAGGTGGTCATTTAGATGCCCCTTGCATTTATTCACTCGCCACCTGCGTCACACTCAAACACAGAAGGGCACTGCACAAACCCACAGCTCACGAGGTGCTCCCAGGACAGGACAGCCCCCACGGGACACCTCCAACCGAGCAGGACCCAATTCCTCCCCATGGCAGGGTCCTAGGGACGCCCCTCACAGGGTGCCCAGTGCCCACCCTCAGAATGTGGCTGTGGTGGCCACGCACACCTTCCCCACAGCCACAGCACCAGTGCTCACCCCCATCCGTGGCCCTGCTGAGGCCGGGGGGGTCACACCAGAGTGCTCTGACCCTACACGAGGTGCACAGCACCCTCCTCCCAGAGCCATCTCCTGGCAGGGGGGCACTGGGAAGACCTGAAGCAGCTCAGCCGACAGCTTCTCCCCTCGGTCACACAGGGACCCACCCCCAGACACCCCCAGCTTGGGTTGTTCCTCTCCCAGCAACTTCAGCGCTTCCCCCTCAAGCCCCACGGGAAGCTCAGGGCCAGTGACGGGGGTTAAAGACCACTCCCCGGCGGGGTGGGGGGGGGGTTAAAGACCAGTGCCGGGACACCTCTGCCGGCAGCAGGCGGTGGCCGGGCACAGTCGGCTGTCGGGGGAGGGCAGTGACCCGGTTATCGTCTCCCGCACGCCGGGGTGGGGAAGCAAACACCTTGTGCANATTTTCGCAGCCCTTGCTGCAAGATCTTGCACCTGATCGGCTCGGAGATGAGCGCGATCTGGGGCAGACATCTCCCGTGCCTCCTGCCCCTGCGTGGGCGCCGTGCCCGCTCCGTGTGACACCAGCGGGACCTCAGCCCGGCTCCTTCCCCCGGCCCGAGCCCCAGCTCAGCACCGCTGCCCCGAGCCCCCCCGGCTCATTTGCCTGTCTCAGCCGGCTGCCCGCAGAAGGCAGCGGAGGTTTTATTCAAATGAGCAATTAGAGCCCGAGCTCCTTCCCCCAGCAGGGGCTGAACGTCCCCGTCCCGGGGGCACCGGGTGCTCCCACCCGCCGGGTCCGCAGCCCGGCCCCCTGCGGCAGGAGCCGCTCGGTGCCCCGAGACGGCCGAGATCCTCCCCGAGTGCTGGGAGGAAGATGAGTCACTGCCAGCCCGTGTGGGAGGGCGGCACACGCAGAGCCGGCGCTGCCTTCTCAGAAAAGCCATTTCCGAAGAAACTTTCGGTGCTGAAGGCTCCGGCCCCAGGCTCAGATAAGGGGTGAAGAGAGGCAGGGGTTCTCCCACCTCCACCTGCCCTGTGGCAGCCACCCCCACTCCCCCCCAAGTCCCTTTGGGGTGCCCACCTTGGTCTAGGGAAGAAATAAACCCCTTCCTCGTGTAGGAGCTGCAGGAGGGTCCCCGGTACCTTCGCTGTCTCGGTGCTGCTGCCAGAGCCGGGCGGTCACATCCACAGCGACACGGACGGAGTCCCTGGGGAGTCAGAGGGGCAGTGATGGTTACTGGGGGCTCAGCCTGGCATCCAGTGCCTTCCCCCTCCCACACGCGGTGTGAGACTGGGTCCAGTTTCTCCCCATCCCCACGCTGACCCCAAGGGGCCACCAACCAACCCAGACTGGGCTAAGTCAGGCAGAATTTAGGGGGGGAGGAAAGCACAGTCCCTCCCAGCTCCAAGCTGAACCCTCATTTCTGAGCCCAGTAAGGGGTAGCCAGACCTGAGACTGGGCAGCAGTGGTGGGACCCTGGCAGCCCCAAAACCAGGAGCCACCCCACAATTCACAGAGGCTGAGGGGGACCGGGACTCCTCCAACGCTAAGGGGACCCCAGTTTTAGCAGGGGAAGCGTTTAACAGTCCTGGGAACCCCCAGTTGGCGGGAGACACAGGGGCTCCCACATGGGACCAGAACCTGGGAGGGTGTGCAGGGACGGGACAGAGTCCCCAAATCAGGATGGGGAACATGGGGAGTCCAAACCAGGGAGCACACAGGGCACGGGGGGACCCCCAAAGCGGGAGGGGGAACTCGGGGCACCCCCAGACCCCCACAGGACCCTCCCAGGCACAGGGCACCCATGGGTGACCCCACACCCGTGCCCCTCAGTCCAGGGGGGCACGGGTACACCCCCCACCCGCGTCTCCCCGGT
>VZRW01012691.1:60205-75008 GCA_013398125.1 Aegotheles bennettii | reverse complement strand
AGCAGGGGAGATTCAGATTGGACATCAGGGAAAATTTCTTCCCTGTCAGGGTGATTGGGTGTTGGAATGGGTTGCAGGGAGGTGGTTGGACTGGATGATCTTGAAGGTCTCTTCCAGCCTTAATGATTCTAGAATTCTGTGATTCTTTCTCAGTCTGGTGCCACTCTCTGGAGGATGGGACAGTTGTTCAGGCCCTGAACACTGCCCAGTCACCTGAAGGACTAGCATAGACTTAGCTTCACTGCTGAAAGTAAAGCAGAGGTGGTCTTTTACAGAAGATGCTACCACACCTTTCTAATGAAGTTTGATACAACCCGTGTTGTTCACAATATTGATGTGAAGGTTTTAAACCCAAGCTTAATGGTTCTTCTGAGGGCTGCAGATGGGAGCGGGGCTGCTTTTGGTCACCTTACCCCTTGTCATTTGGATTCCTCAAGTCAAGAGAAGGCAGCACCACTGTGGGTCAACCCTGGTGGGCAGGCAAACAGCACACAGCTGCTCGCTCGCTCCTTCCCTCCCAGCAGGATGGGTGAGAGAATTGGAAGGGCGTAAGTGAGAAAAGGCATGGGTTGAGATAGGCAGTTTAATAAGAGAAAAAGACTAAACAAAGTCAGAGAAAAACAAGTGGTGCAAAAAGCAACTGCTCAGCACCAGCTGACCAGTGCCAGTCCCTGAGCAGCAGCAGCCCCTGGCAAACCACCCTCTGGGTTTATTGCTGAGCAGGTGTTGCATGGTGTGGGACAACCCCTCTGGCCAACCTGCGTCAGCTGTCCTGGCTGTGCTCCCTCCCAGGGCTTGTGCACCCCCAGCGTGCTCGCTGGGGAGGGGGCAGCGTGGCAAACAGAAATCCTTGGCCCTGTGCGAGCACTGTTCAGCAATAGCTCAAACATCCATGTTAACAAGGTGATTTAGGTCACAAGTCCAAACCCAGTACAAGGAAATTGCATAAGTGCCTATCCCCAAAGAGCTGTTCTCAGAGTGAAGTCCCAACAAAGCAGTGTTCCTCTGAGCCACAGGCATCTCGGACAGCATGCTGTGTCTCCCCGCGTTTGGAAGTCCCATGGGAGTATGTGTTGGGTTCGTAGGGCAAGGTTTTGGCAGCTGGGGGGCTACAGGGGTGTCTTCTGTGAGAAGCTGCGAGAAGCTTCCCCCATGTCTGACAGAGCCAATGCAGGTGGCTTCAAGACGGACCCCCCACTAGCCAAGGTCAAGCCCATCAGCGATGGTGGAAGTGCCTCTGGAATAACGTATTTAAGATAGCAGCAACTGCAGCTGGAGAGAGGAGTGGGACCACATGAGAGGAACAACTTTGCAGACACCAAGGGCATTGAAGAAGGAAGGGGAGGTGCTCCAGGCACTGGAGCAGAGACTCCTCTGCAGCCCACAGTGAAGACTGTGGTGAGGCAGGCTGTCCTCCTGCAGCCCATGGAGGATGCAGCCCACGCCAGAGCAGGTGGATGCCTGAAGGAGGCTGTGACCCTGTGGGAAACCCACACTGGAGCAGGCTTCTGGCAGGACTTCTGACCCCACGGAGAGGAGCCCATTCTGGAGCAGGTTTGCTGGCAGGACTTGTGACCCTGAGAGGGATCCATGCTGGAGCAGTCTATTTCTCAAGGACTGCACCCCATGGAAGGGACCTACACTGGAGCAGTTCATGAAGGACTGCACCCCATGGAAGGGACCTACACTGGAGCAGTTCATGAAGAACTGCAGCCCATTGGAAGGACTCGCATTGGGGAAGTTCATGGAAGTTCATGGAGGACTGTCTCCTGTGGGAGGGACCCCACACTGGAGCAGAGGTGGGTGTGAGGAGCAGCAGAGACAATGTGCGATGAACTGACCACAACCCCCATTCCCTGTCCCTCTGTACTGCTTGGGGGGAGGCAGAGAAAATCAGGAGTAGAATTAAGCCTGGGAAGAAGGGAGGGGTAGGAGGGTGTTTTATATCTCATTATCCTACTCTGATTTGATTGGTAATAAATTAATTTTCCCCAAGTGGAGTCTGTTTTGCCCATGACAGCAATCGGTGAACGATGTCTCCCTGTCCTTATCTTGACCCCCTGCCGTTGTATTTTCTCTCCCCTGTCCAGCCGAGGAGGGGAGCAACAGAGCAGCTTTGGTGGGCAGCTGGTGTCCAGCCAGGCTCAGCCCACCCCAGAGCAGAGATCAGGGTATGGTGCATCAACTGCTCCCATTTCAGCAGAACTTCAGTGAACTCTGTGTGACTAAGGCATGACTACAGGCGTAAAAGCCATTAACTAATGAGGAACTTTTGTATGATTCTCAGCCATTCTGAACTCAGCAAGGAACGTAAATCAACTTAAGCTGGTGGGACACAGCTCCTCAAAGGTGTTTTGTGCACTAATGACTTAAATTTTCAACTCATGTGTTAGTTTTTCTTCCCCTACATACTCTAATAATTCCCTGAAGTTTGTCTTATGTGTCACATAATCCTTTTTTTTTCCCCTCTGAGAATTGGACAAGGTCTGATGTTCCAAATGACAACAGATTTGCACATGCTTATCCCTTTTCTTACACTGGAAAGAAGAAAATAATAATCGAAGCAATTTAAGTGTACGACTTCCTACAGGTTAAATTTATCCAGCTGGACCAATTAAGAAAAGCTAAACCCCAATTAGTAAGTTAAAAAACACAGTTATCATTTCTGGAATAATAATTAGAGAAGAATTAAAATTTCTAGATGAGAAATCTCTTCCTCTATGTCTAATTAAACACACCAGAAGAAATTGTGACCTTTTAAACAGCTAGAAATGGAGAGACAGCATCAAGACTTCCACAGGAGCTACCAAAAAACCCCAAACCAAAACAGTAAAATCAAGAACAGCTACTTTCATGTGCTGCTTCCAGAGGATATTTCCATGCTGAATGCTTATGCTGGAAACAACTTCTCGTGCCAGATCCAAGACCTTCTGAAGTGATTAATATTCTGCCATCAGCTTCAAAGGGAACAAGATTTGCCTTGCAAAATAATCAAGAGAGCTGCAACTATTTTACAGGCGATTCAAACTATGGCAGCTTTGGTTGCAACAGCTCCAGAATTCAGAAAGACAATTAACTGTATGAGTGAAGTGCTGTGGTAAGCACCCAATTCAAACACTTTAAATACAATTAACTCTCCAAATTTCGAATAATCAGGTTGTAACATTCTATACAAAAAATATTCCTCCACAGAGAATGGGGGTTGACATCTTTAATATGTATCCAGCATACACATTTAACTATTACATATATAAAAAGGCAATAAATTTTGTACAGAAATTTATTGTGCAAGAGTGATTTTCATGCTCATTTACAATTAAATAATTAGTTTTAACAAATAATCATGCCCTTGCTTAATTTCAACACTAAGCAGAATATTTACATTCAAGTTTACACATTTGTTCAAGTTCCATGTATGTATTTGTCCAAATTAAGTAAGAATGCATCTTCAGTTCAAAGTCTGCAGTTTTTTTACATTGAAATATCACTGCCTTTCAGACATCTACTGGAAATCACAAATTTCCTTTCACTGCAGTACCCTCGTTTCCCAGTTACTGCACTGGAAAAAATCCAGACTGACCTGCAGAAACCAGCATCACAAGCACACACCAGTATCCAATTAGCCAGGCATTCTAGCTTGTTCAAGGACAGGAGGCTGGAATACACCTCCTTTTGGAGGGCTGTTCACTTGCAAGAGACCATGCCTTCTCAAGACAATTCCTTCACAAAATCCTATATGAAAAAATATCTGTTTGGTCAATATTGATGTGAACAGCTTATCGTAGCACCTAACACACTCCAGAAATGTTTGTTCTTTGTTTTTTTAACCATAGGGACAACTATGAACATGGCATCATGGTCTGGCAAAGACCTCCAAAAACATCCACCCAAAACATATGCTCTATAGTAGTAATTTTTTAAAAAAATAAAACAGCTATTTACAAACAAGTTTAAAAATATTCTCAGTGTGCAGAAATTAAAACTGTTGACTTTTTCGTGCTGCTTCTTCCTCTAGGACAAGTTCAGACTCCACCCCACATTTTATTACCCTGCGCACAAATCTCCTGCTCCTTTGGCAAATGTTGCTAACGCAGGCTTCTCCGGCACCTCCCACCCACCCCGACCCCTCTTTTATTTTTTAAACTGAGCTGAGAATCAGCTAATACAATATGGAAACTCAGAGATGGTTCTGAATTATAACTTGTCACGGTCCTGTTAAACAGCTGAAAAATGCAACAGAATTTTTGTTTACTTTCACGGTTCCATGTGATGCCTACTGTTTTCATCCATACTTTCGTATCACTCCTTCATCTTCTCTTTAGGTTTCAAAGGGTCCATAATTATAACACAAGAATCAGAGCATACTTGCCAATACGCTGCCCTGACTGTCACATAAAGGACAAAGTAGAGTGATTGTCTTGGATTTTGGCTATTAATGTTACGGGGAGATACTGATTTTTAAGATGCAAACCCAAACATTTCCACATTTTAAACAGTCTTTATATTTGGCAGAGGCTATTTCACTTTTTCTGTCTTCACGTCGTGACCTCTCCTCCAGAACTCGTGGGTTGAGAAACAGCTGTAGAGGGCTGTACAGGTAACATTTCTAACTCGGATTCACGGACGAAGATGACTGCATCACCACTTACATTTATTAAACACTGGGCCTGAAGGAAAAAGGACAATACACAGTTACCAAACATTAAAGAATTACGTGGTTTATGTTCACTTACATCTGCTAGATGTAACGACGCAGATAATTGAAAAGTCAACAAAGATCAGAGAAGGACAAATTATTAGAATTTATTCATGAGGCAGTTTCAGCCTTATTTCCTTTCAGATAAACTCACTTGTGTACTATCAAACATGTAGACAGCTTCTCATAACACCACCACAAATGAAGTATCTGGCAGCTGTACTTCTTTTCACTACTGTTTTAAACATATTTCATGTACCTAAACAACCATATTCAGTTGTTGTCTTGACTAATTAGGTTTTGTCCCTTCATGTCCAAAACAGAGCATTTTAAATCAGCAACTCCACGTGAAAAGGATGAAAATCCTAACACTGCAATATCAGAAAAGCTAAGTAAGTTCAGCACTACTGTTCTACTCTCTCCTGCAATCTACTCCATTCTAGTGAACTCAGTACTCTTACCCACTTGGGCATTTATAAAGCATATTCATAATTTTGTGTAATCAGGTGTTCAAGAATGCTCTTGGCTTCTTTAAAGTGGCGTTACAATGGGAGATGCAGAAGGGTTATACAGACATGACTCTACAGTATTCCTGTTTTTTAAATACATAAAACGTGCATTTGTGTCATACTGGTCACAGTCACAACAGCATTGTTATTTCAAATAATAGTTTACCTGATTTTTGTTTGGGTTCTCCATAAAAACACACTGCTTCATTATGTATGAGACAACAGCATTCCCCCCTAAGGCTGCCACATGAGCTCTCACCATTGCAAACACTTCAGCAATAAATGCATGGAGAAAACCACTGACACCACCCTCCTAAAATGGGGAAGAAAAAAAGGGTTTGTATTAGGTATTGCTATGAGATGCTGAGTACTTTTCTTACATTTTTATCAGCTGAATATCTCAGTGAGTCCTTAACAGTACGTTGTACAGAACTTCAAAGCTGTTCACTGTTTAATGGGTCACAGTTTCTAATCAGACCAATGGAACTTACTGTTTGAGTAAAAGAATCATGAGTAGGTTACTCATTGGTGACTTGTACTCCCTGCAATCAGTATATTACACAGACTCATACTTCTCAGACGTTCCTACAACTCTGCAGGAACATATAATATTCCACTGACAGCTGAATAATGAGTTTCTCTTTCATCAGGAAGGATACTATCCATTTTTTTTTTGAAAACTGGGAAGCAGATGAAGAAGAATTTCTACCAAGGACTAAAAGAGATTTAGACTTGTTGGAAATTATTGGTAAGGAGTGGCCACTATCTTTGCAACTTCATGTACGCTAATGCACTAGTTCTCAACATTCACCCAAGAAATGATCCCTCAAAACACTAAGCAAGACACAGAGCAGAGACTGGACAACAAAGCTATTCAAGCTTTTTTTAGCTCTTGAAGCCCAAAAGAACTTCCAGCCATCCCATTCTGTTAAGTTTTTTGACTTGATGGTGCTTGTGGGGGATTTTTACTTCCTTAGTGACAAGCTGAATAATTTAAATTGCTGTGAAAGGAGAAGGAAAACAATAAAGTTTGGGGTTTTTTCTAGACAATCCTTATGAGAGAATGTGAGCGACTCCACTGGGATCTGGGGGGAACCAGGCAACCAATCAAAAAAAAAAGTCCACAGAAGAAACTGAGGAAAAAAACCTAATGAAACAGAGCTCACTATTGGCTCAAAATATCTATACAATTTCAAAATGAAAGGCAAGACCACTAGACTTCCCACGTGTGTGTGTGCCATTGGAGAAAATGAGGCAGGTGGTTGAGGCTGGCTAAGCTGAACTTCAGCAACTATGGACCACCCTCGTATCTACTATATCTAGTATAGTCTACCCTGAACGGACTCA
Organism: Aegotheles bennettii; assembly: GCA_013398125.1. NCBI lineage: Eukaryota > Metazoa > Chordata > Aves > Caprimulgiformes > Aegothelidae > Aegotheles > Aegotheles bennettii. The sequence continues at coordinate 68,456 of VZRW01012691.1, read as the reverse complement.
TAAAGACATTAGAAGACATATCTGGGATTAAAATTAACAAACAAAAGGGTAAGTATAATTTCACCAATCCAAGAATAAAGCACGAAAGAAGTCAACTGCAGCCAGAAATCAAAATTTCAACACAAGTTTGTAATTCCTCCTGAAATTTTGATTTTGTCCAAGTGTTTTAAAAGTCACTGCAACTGATGGGTAAAAAACCCAATAAATCTGCAATATTATAAATCTAATAAAAAACTTGATGACAACGGATAACAAAAGATTGTAAGTATCCACCTGTAAATGGCAAAACCTAAGAACAACGGACAAACTGGATCTAAAATTATCATTAATTTTTGAAGCACAGTGTCTGGTATTCACCTCAGCTTATGAAAGCATTCGTAGGACCTCAATATTTTGCAAAGCACCATAAGCAAATATAAAGCAATACACACACAAATGCTGCTAACTGTTTTTCTGTAGAATCTGAAATCCATCGCTCGATTTGGATTTACTGACCACTCTGTTGTGTCTCTGACAGCCTCAGAGCAATACTGTGCACCTAGTACTAAAACTGGTTTGTGACTCAGCCCACACAACTGAGATAGGTGTGAGTTAGCTGCCCTGGGTGCTGGAAATAGCACACTGGCAGCATCACAGCAACTGTACAACCGTTCCAGTTTCATGGAGGAGCTAAGCAACCTACCTCTGCTGAGATCTGCTATCAAAGTTACCAAAGCTTGCTTATCAGCTATTTCATTTGTATCTACAGAAGCTGCAGTTGGTGCAGAAATGTCACGTAACCATTTCCCTGGTCATACCATATATATCCTTTTGAAAATGCTTTCCTTTTCACACAGATTTCTCAAGTTAAAAGGGGCTGTAACTTGCAGGATCCAAACAAGATGTTTGTCTGATCAGTTTCTCTAGAGACCTGGCAACTCATTTTTATGAAGGCTAATTTTTTTTATTAACATCTGCTATGTAATTTTATCAATGTGTAATTAGCAAGAACAGCAAACTCTTCAGCACTGACAAAACAAGAAAGAGGTACATTCCATTTATGTGGCCAGAAATTGTAGTAGAAGAATGCAGCTACTTCCCAAAAGGACATAAATGATAAGGAACACGTCTTGGATTGTTGCATGCTCAGAGCAGTGTATGTCATCCAGATCCAGACTGGAGATGATGGTATGAGCATCACTAGCTACACTCTCTAAGCTGCTTGTGTGTTATGTGCTTTATGGTGTGCTTTTTAGACATCCATCACAAAGAGCTATGTTACTGAGAATGCACAGCATGTAGTATTACAAATCAGCACAATAGTTACACGTGGGATGGGAAACCCTGTATTAACTAAAGAATTCTAAAATCCAAATAGACTGTGAAAACTCATCATTGAGTTTGCTAAATGAGAGAAGGATGGATTTATTATTTTTTTTTTCCATTTAAATTAATCTCAGTTTTAGGTTCCAATGGTCCCAACTACCACTGTGGGTCAAAGACCTATTTTTTCCAAATAGTTCTGTTTAAGAACTCACTGGTTTAGTGTTATATCCAAGTTCAACAACAATGGCAGTGGTCAAGTAACCCCTTCCTAACACTGCCAAACACAAAGCAGCTCTATATGCTCTAGGACAAGAGCAGTACAATGCACCTTACTTCTCATTCAACACCTACCCTCAAGTGGCAAAAACTCTATTCCCTTGCTGTGCCTTTGCTCAGCTCAAACCTCTTCAGGTATTTACCTTTGCTTATTATAATTAACCAAAAGTGCTGTGCCCTGATATACAGCTCACCTCACGCAAAGAAGTGGTTTCTCGTATAAAAAACATGTTGATTATCCCAAGATATTTGGTTATTTTTGCCCCAGGTAGAAAAGAAAGAGGTGTCATCTTAACAACTGAGACAGTAGAATTGGTGCATGACGGAACAGAACGGTGCCGTAAGTATCCCTCGGCCAATGGACTTGTTTTATCAAGTGAAGCAGCTAAAAAGATGGGGAAAAAAGAAGAGAAAGTAACTATCACGTAAGATCAATTACTATTTCTCAAAACACAAAAACTCTTCTTTATGGTTTCCAAATAGCTTGGTGACAACATTCAGCTGCCTGTGATGCTCAGCCATATCACGTGAGAAAGGAAATTATCATGCAAAGCATGCAAAAGGAGACAAAAAGCTGAAATGGAATTTATTTGGAAGAGTGGCATTCCTGCAAAGGAAAACATTGAGGCGAGTAGCTGCACATACAACAATCAGTTATAAAGTGAAGGTAAAGGAAAAAGTGCCAACATTTTAAAATATGTATTCTGCTGGAGGAAAAATTATAGGAAGTGTGAAAGTTGTTGTGTTTCCCCAGTGCAGCATTTTCCATTAAAACAGGTATTAATCTCTGCTAATTTAAGCAAGATAGTCAGACCTGTGGCCAAAGAACTACTGAAAAATAACTCACCACTTGCTAATTTAGTGACCATTGCCTTGACTGTCACCTTGGTGATTGCTTCCTGTTTCTCACCAAAAATTTTCCAAGATCATACATACACCTACATCCATGCAGTGTATGTTATATAATTAGTAGGCGTACACATTTATTGATAACTAATTTTTACTAAGTGAACAGAAATGTTATATTTTGCTGTTTATGACACTGGTTATAAACCCTGTATTATCTTACAAAGACATTAACAATGTCGGCAGTTTTCACACTGAGGTATTCGTTCTACATGGGATCTGCAATATTATTGCTGGGCAGGAAACTCCACTATTCACCACTGGGAAATCAGAGATATGTCTCAGATTATCATAACGTGGTAGAAACAGCCGCCTACTTGTCTTAATTGATCCGCGCCTTATGGTCTGAGCTTTCAGTTTAATGAGCTCTATCCAGCTGTTGCATCTGTCTGCAAAGGAACTGTAATCAATTGACGTTGCTGAAAACACAGACAGAAAAACAAAAGAAAAAACAAAGAAAAAAAATATGGATGATGTCTCTTGCTCATCTCAATGCTCCTTTTGAGGAAGCAATTATTTGTGTCTGAGAGAGAACAAACATCCCTTTCCAGGTCTGTTTAAAGGAAAAGTTACAGCATAGGTTTGGATTTGTCCAAACCATTGTACCGATTTCTGGTGATGTCCCAGCTGTGAACCAACTGCCTGACTGGGACTTCATCACTGAAAAAACATGCAAATACACTCATTAATGACTTATGCTAGATTTTTTTTTTTAATCTCATTTTAGGTATTAAGTTCTGGCTTTGTTAAGTTTATTTAAGCCTTGTTTAATTTTAATTTTCATCGCTATTCTTCTCCTCATGAAGAGCTGCTGTTCATGATTTATTCCCTACTGTCTTTATCAATATCTAACCTACACACTGAAAAAAACATTCTGGTGATGAGTATAAGAGTCACAAGCTGAAACAACACCTCGGTTTTAAATACAAATGGTTTTCCCTTACGAAACACTGCCTTCCTTCCCCCAGCACCCCCTTCCCCTCCACCTCCTCCCCCCCATTATCATTACAATGAGAAGTAGAGTTGTTTCTGCTATGACTTCTGCTATTAGTTGCAGGGGTGTTTGTGTACCTTTTAAAAAAAAACAAAACAAAAGCCAACAAAACCTTTGCAAACACCGTTTCTTCATTATCTTGAAGAAACAGAAGGAACACATGCTAACTTCAAATTAAGACAAGCAAAAAAGCTCTCTTTCAGGGAACTAACTTTCTGTCAGACAAAGTGATATCAATGTATCTGACAGACACCATTATTATTAACAAAACTGACTTTTGTAATTAAAAAACACATCAAAATATTATGATATCATTAAGCCACACCAGAGCATGCATTCTCAGTTAACTAGTAAACACTTCCTGGATTAAGACACATCCAAAAAGAGTATACCAATATCCCAAGAATGCTCATTCTGTTCTGGCATATGGCTAAATTAAATAAACTCACCTCTCTGAGCAGCAGGAATACCTGTGTGGGAACTTGCACTGTCCAGGGCTTCTAGCAAGACAAAATTCATTCCATTCAGATAATATATGAGCAGTCATATAGAACATGCAGAACAATAGCTTTATGAGGAAAAAAAAATCTTCTAAATATACTATACTATGTACTTTGATAGCATATAACAAATTGGTATAAATAATTAACTTTATTAAATCTATCTTGCAAATTATAGTACGATTATTTACTAAAAGTCATTACTGTATAAGGTTGTATATAAATATTTTTAAAATAACAATCTTACAGAAAACTATGTAAAAAAAGTTAAAGCTGCTAAGTAAATGTAACTACAATGACACGTCAAGTCTACTTGTAAAGAAATGACAGATGAAATAATGGTTGAAAGCCTCCGAAGTGAATGTACAGTACAATATGGAATTTAAAGAACATCAGGAAAAGTGATATATGTGAACAGGCTACCCTCTACTGGTCAGTGCCCATTTTACAAGTAGCACAGTCTAGTTAAACAGTGAAAAAGACACCAGAAGTTTCTGGATAGCTCCTGGATAGCTTCGTTTTTGAAAACGAAAGGTTAACAGTACCACAATGTGACCAACTAAAAGTTAAGCAAACACAAATAGAAAAATAGAAAGCAAAAAGAATATCACTGTTGAAATTAAACTCGCCTCTGAAAATACAGGTAAATGTGGTAGGCACTCTCCCCTACACAACTTACGCAATGAGCAAGAAAGGGAGCTCTTTAGCATTTTAGTAAAACAACACTTACAATAACTCACGGATACTGAATTTCCTACCACTAGCCATTTGGGTGATAGATAATCAACAGCACAGAAGGAAGTAAAGACAGCTGATTTCAATGAATGACAACCTAATTTTTAATACAGTCATGGAAGAATTGTGACAACTATTCTTGAGATGCAGCTCTATCTCAGGTAAAATAAAGCAGCTGGTTAACAGCTAGGAAGTGCTGCACTGTGCAAAGAGTTTATTATGCAAGTTTAGGCTCCTTTCCTTTAAAAAAAATAAATTGCATGCAGTTTTGCTCAGCTGAACAACCAGTATTTGCTAGATAAAGTACTGCCCACCATGACAATACATGGGGTTATTCTGGCCATTTACAGAAGCAAAGCAATATGAGGCATGCCTAATCATTAAGTAATTTATAATTCTTTAAGTCAAATGATACCAAACACCCAGTGGCTTGCAGCATTTTCAATACTCAAAATGCAAAGATGAAAGAACTACAAGAAATCCACAAAAGAATATATTTTATATATATATATTCCTGTGTGATGTACTCTAGGTGACCCTGCTCTGGCAGGGGGGTTGGACTAAATGATCTTTCGAGGTCCCTTCCAACCCCTAGGATTCTGTGATTCTGTGATACAGAATGCTTAGCCAAGCCATCTTGGGTGACTCTCAAAAGAACTGACTTTATGAGTGAACATATCCATTATGCTTAGGCAGCAAAGAATATTTAAAGCATGTGAAAGTACAGGTATTTTAAAGCCACTGCAACGATGACAGAGCAGGACTCAAAATCAGTAGAAAACAATAGCTCAGCATTCCTTCATTTAACTGACCTTTAGCTGCTGAGAATGGCTGAGAAGCAAGGGGATCAGAGCAAAGTTCCAATGGAAATTGTAGCTGTTCTTCATTGTCTGTAGATGCTGCAACAAAGAAAGCTTACTCAATTGATAATTAATTCTCAAAATAAGATTTGCCAGTAATAATAAGCACTACAGATTCAATTTAGTGAGGTCTGACCGGAACAGATCTTTCCAGAACATGCTTATAGTGATGCAGTTCTGTATGAAAAGTTAGATGTCTGACAATAAATCCAGCTGTACAGAACCTGTGTTCCACTGACCAGGATTTGAGCTGGTATTTTCAAGAAAAAAAAAAAATTAAGTCAATATAAGTATTTTCGATCTGATTCTGTAGTTGGATCTGAGTTACCTATACATTACAGTAAAAAACTAACATGATTTATTTCACATAAAAGAAAGCAATTTACTGATACTATTTAAGAAGTAAGCTATAACTAAAGTTTTAGGCAACACACGGCTCTGTTCTACTACCTAATTCCATTCTTCAGAATGGAGTAGCTTCAAAATTCTGTCTAAATTCCCACATCCAGATTGCATACATACATTTCCAGATTAAGATGGTGCTTCGTTAGCAAGGTGACATACGCAGATTACAGTAGTCTCTTCTACTCCCTCCTATAATGCTATATGCTGCATTGATCTCCAAAAATATTACTGACCTACTTAAGAGATCTTTTTGAAGCATTAGGAATAATTTATTTTCTGCCTTCTTGAAGTATGGACAAAATTTTCTACTTGGAAGAGCAAGTGACTAATGACTTACACCATGTGTTTCAAAATCCAATGGAAATGTCATCATCTGCTACATTAATTCTTAAAATATTTGAAGAAAGATGGTACATGGAATAAGGAAATACCAAACATTTTTTTCATGTTACTATAAATTTGTGGATTACATACAAGCAAATACCTAACACTCGATAGTCATCCTGCTGGAGGTCACATATATGAATGCTAAAAACCTCTGTATTATGACTTTACCATTTTATGGTACTTCCCTGTAAAAACGTGTATACGTAACTCAAATTAAAATGTAGGCTCATTAGGTACTGGAGAAAAAAAAAAGGCAAAGAAAAATATTGTCTTGTTTATCTTTACATGGCTCACAACATTTACCTCTTTGCTGTGATTTTTCTGCAGGGACTTTGTTGGCTTGTAATGCTTGGTTTTTGTCAAATGTAATTGCAACAGCTGTGACTGCAATCTGCAAATCAGAAATACATGGCAGATTAGGTAACTTAATCTCTTGTGCAATCTGCAAAAATAATCGTGCAAAAAAGCCAGCTTTTTCCACAGAAAAGTAATACAGGGAAAAAAAATAATCTAAGTAGATATCTAAAATAGCCTGCAGAGCAGAGAATAGAAGGTCTGTTGTTAGAACATACACCTGACCATGTCTGTCCCACATTCATGATTTTGTTCATCAGTTATTTCCTTCTTTCTTAGTGAACTGACATAAAAAAGGATCATAAAAACTCATTATCATTGTATTTTTGAGAGGAAGAGATGTTTAATTGATCACAAGAATGATGAAAGTATTTTACTTAAAAATAATTAAGTATATTGCATCATCTTGAAACTGAAAGAGCAAAATTCATTACAATGATAGCATACTGAGAAAGCCAGTGTGCCATATTCCTGTAGCGTATGTGGTAGCACCTTTTAACAGTTATCTAGTCAGGGCTTTTTGTTTCCTATCTAACTAGAAAGATATACACCATATTGAGATGTACTGTGCTCATGAAAAGCCCTGTAGTCCCATGATTCTGAAAAACTGTGAACTCCATAGGTCATCCTTCTTCTTCACCAAAGATTCAGTTTTACTTCAGAATTCACCATACTAGCAGCATAGTTTACTCTGAGCAACAAATGTTAATTAAGGCCAAAACTGGAGTGCCCACATGCTGGAAATCAAAAGAAGCAGTTTACTTACCTGAACTAACTCATCCTCTGGTAAAGCAACTGTAAAATTTACATGACAAAGGCAGCAGGGAACCATAGATCGCAGTTTAAAATATAAGCTCTGTTGAAGACAAGACATTACTTGTGTTACTCTAAAAAATGTATAGTTTATTTCAGACAAATTAAAGATCACAACTCTTTTCATAGCAGAAATCATAATATTATTTTGTTCTTGAAGAAGAATTACAGATGTGAAAAGAGAGGACAGAATGCAGTCTACTGTGCACCAGTCTTTATATTTCTGTTTCTCCAGTACGCTACCAATCAAGGGACTCGTTCTGATTCAGAAAGCTTTGGAAATCCTTAATATGCTAAGAAGTCTGCATCTATCTTTAGAGCAGCTTACAAACTAATTATAAACACTTTGTTGTCCAATTCCAAAAAGTGATTACGAAAAAAATGTTATGTTCAGTACAGCCTGATTTTAATTTGCTTCCATTTGAACAATGAATGCTTCCATTTGAAATATGATCTTACCTTCAACAGATTCTCACAGAGATCATTAAAGTTCTTATTAAGTGTTTGATTTGTTAGGTTAATGTTGCTTAATCTGGATACTCTTACTGCTGTGAACATCTGAATTGGGAAAAAACACATTTTTTTCAGTATGTGCCTGTATGTTACATTAAAAACAACAGAAATTCACAAAGAAGGCAAAGAATGTATAACATGGTGGGAGGGGGAAAGGAGGGAGAGGGGGAGAGGGAGAAGTGGAGAGGGAGGAGAGGGAGAGG
>VZRW01012691.1:0-59861 GCA_013398125.1 Aegotheles bennettii | reverse complement strand
AGTAAGCTTATTGCTCATGAAATTTTACCAAAAAAAAAGTTTTCTGTGAACTAATGTATATGAATATATGAAACAAATGATTAACTGAGATATTAAATATGCTGTGCTCTTTTTACTTGCTTCATAAAGGAGTCATTCTAACTGCTGTGCATTCTGTTAACTGCTGTTGAAAATGATACATTAATTACATACAATAATGTAGAGAATAATGGGATGTCAGATACAGACACACAGGCATCCTATCAGCCTGAGACTGTGCTGCTGGTGCAGTTGGGTTGTTTTCAGGTTTGAACTGTGCCTCTGCAAAGCAGTCTCACATTGTGCCAATTAGGTGCAAAAGCTCACTTAGACCTGTTTTAACTCTCTATGTGAGACTGTATGGTGTGCAAACATGACCAAAATGATCAAAGTTAATTATAAATGGTTTTTTTCTCTACTCATCAGATAAGTAAGAATTAGATAAAGCCTAATGTATTACTGTTATCATATTCAGTATCTCACACTAGTAACACAGTCAACAATGTGTTTCTTTCAAGAGGCTTCAAAATCTAGCCAAGTTCTTAAAAATGCCCCAAACCTTAAAAGTTCATATTTACTGTAATTATTTTTTAATTTTTCTATTTTTGTACCCTCTTACATAACAGCATTGAAAAAACACAAACAGGCCCTATTTTTCTTAACAAAATACTACTTTTATTTCTAACACAAGAGTATCCTTTTAATTTATCTTTAAAAAATAATGGAATTTGGCAAAAGAGTTTTCGTTTTCTTCAAATAACCTTACTTGAATTTCTGGTGTCCAGTTATTTATACCAGGCATAATTTCTGTGTTGCAACTGTAAAAACCTGTGAAAAAAACAGATGGGGAAATCTGTGTTGCACTCTGAAATATAAAAGTAGCTTTAAAGAAAAATATGTGACCATACTTGATGCTTTGCAAGCATTTTCCCTCGTGTTTTCGAATATTGGATAATATCCCAGAAATAAGACCAACATTCAAAACACAAATGCAGCATCTAAAGAATAAAATGCCACGTACAAAAGAAAAACATTCTGTTTTTCTGTTTTCTATTATTCACACTGCAGTGAAAAAATGGATAGGAAAGATGGAACTCACCACTTCTAAAACACTAATTCACTACAGATTTCTTATTCTGACTACTTCTCCAACTGCCAAAAAGCAAGTCCAGAAATGTCACCACATTGAGGAACATGAGAGAGGCTGCAATGGCAGGAAATGCAACAGTGACAGTTGCTCCTCGTGGAGGCTGTTCCAAGAACTTCTTTAGCTCTGATCAAGATATACCTAAGCATTCCTGTAGGAAGGGTAAATACCCAAAATCCACTACTGCTCTGCCTAGTTTCTAATGGACAAACTACATACCAATGAGGAGACTTCTTAAAAAGGTGCAATAGGAAAAGCTAGAAAGCTAACAGCTTGACAGACAGCACAGAGATGCTTTAAAGATACTACCTAGAGTCTGAGTGCAAATACACAGCACTTACTAACAGAGACCTGAAAAGACAAAAAAAAGTACAATGACTAAACAGCAGGGTAAGAAAAGTTACAAACAGCACCTAGGCAATGTTGAAAATCTAAAGATAGTTATAACTAAATGAGCACAAAAGAGAAAAATCTGAGGGCCTTGTGGAACCTATAGATATTAATAGTTTTTCTTTCAGAATATCAAAAGCAGAAATCTTATTAAAGAGTCCATCAAGATATAGAAAGAATATGCAGAGATTGTAACACAATAGTGGTTTTTTTACATCAGTGTTCACCACGGTAGTGAAGCTTCCACAATAGTGGAAAACCAGCCCCTTGCTTACTTTCCATCACAGAATTTGTCTTAAACAAAAGTATCTGGAGGAGATACTGAACAAATAGGCAAATGAAAAATAAGGATTCATATAAACAACAGGAGAGACAGAAGATGAAATTACTGACTAACTGGCATTAAACTCTATCTTAAAAATACCTCACTATCAGACGAGAGGATTCTTTAATCTTCAGGTAATGAGGTGCTTTCAGTGACTTGCCTAGAACAGATTCCTGTACTACCGGCCCGGAGAAGGTATTCCAGAAAACAGAGTGCATGGGCAGATGGAAAAACAAGATGCTGCAGAGGAGCTGATAGCACTTTTCTAAGTAATAGCCCTGGCTCACAAGCTGTCAACAATCATGCAGACAAAAGCATCTGACTGACAAGTCTACTTTGGACATCGAAGGGCATTTGATAAGAACATTCCCATGGACTCTAAGAAACTGATAGGCTGAAGGGTAGAATGGAGTACCACTGAAGGAAATACAATTACTGTTAGACTGGAAAGAGATGGTCAAAATAAAAACTCAGTTTTCACAGTGGAGACTTCTGTAACACAGGACTGTATGCTTCAAACATATTCACAACTTATCTGCAAGAGGAAAAAATGAGGCGACTGCTGAGGGCCTTATTTTAGGGTAGTAAAATCAACTGCAGCAGAACCCAACAATGGATAATTTGGTGATAATAACAGGATAACTATGGCAAGCGTAGTTCTGAGCTCAACAGTAGTCAAAATGATAAAACACTGATACCAATTATTAGGAAGGGAGCAGATATGTGCTCAGAAGAAACATGGGGAAAGTCACAAAGATAAGAGGAAGGACAAGGAGCAACTTCCATATAATGAGTAACTACATTAGTCTCTTATCCAGATCACGAGTTCCATCAAGGAAGACATGACAGAGATCTATACTAACACAAGGCGCATAAATAAGACAGAAACAGAGCAATGATTCAGTGCTCTATCCAATATAAGAAAAAGGAAAACATGGCTGATACAGTCCAAGCAGGCTCTTATATGGGTACAGATCCTGATGGAAAACTCTACCAATACTGAAGGTGCACCTGGGCTCAAAATGCAAACAGTCAAATGCACAGAAAGGCTTGATAAAGGCTATTGTTTACAGAGACAATTAACTTTATTGCAGGATGTTGTTGAACTATGAACTGTTACTTGCTATTCAGTGCAATTTTCTCTTCTCGCTGTCACATTAATGCAATACATGTGCTCACCTGATCCCTATCAACAAGCAGACATTGATTCAGTGTCACCTCCCCCTGGGCTGGGTTCTTAAATAATTTTTAAATGCAGACAACTAAATGGGCAGCTCATAAAGTTATAATGCAGCCCCAACATTCGTATTGTACTGTGAAGTAAGAAGATACCCATTTCCAGTCTCATGATTGAATTTTGAAACTTAACATACCAACATTAATCAGTTTTATGTTCTCAAGTTGCAACACTTTTTAAAAATACATCTATAAGAAACACTGAAGAAATCAGAAACTACTCTGTTTCCATTATTTGAATTTACAGCCTTCTGCAGAAAATGACCAGTACTGGCTTGGATAAAAATGCTGTGGCTGATTTAAGAATTTCAGATCATTTTGGACTTTGCTTTTTTTTAACAAATGCAGTGAACACAAAGACTTAAATTGACAGTACAGTACAATCAGAAAGCAAGGAAAATACAACTGCACTTGTTGAACAAGAGTACTGAAAGGGCAAATCGTTTACTTTAGGTAACATCCTTGAAACAGCACCAGCATGTCACATTATATGGCTACAAATACTTATAGAGCATTCTATGATTTTATGATTCTGTGATCCTGTTCTCCATACTTCTACTTTCATTGACCTTGAAACCCACAAATCAGCCATTTAGCCTAAAAATCTTCAGAACTGGTACTCTAGTGGAAAGATCCAGTTGTTACACCCATATGAAGTAACAAGGTATTTGCAACAGCAGCACAGATCTGTGAACTACAAAATGCCAGACAAACACTGTGTTTGTTTGAGTTTTCAATAAGCAACAATCCCCATAAAAGGCTTAATGACTTGTTTTTCACAGGTATATCTGACAAGCTAAACAGTTCAAGAATATTTTCACTGTTACTCTTGAACTTTTTTTTTTAAATAAACCCAGCATTTTGCAGCCTACAGTATAAATTAGAAAAATATGTTTTTAACTATACCAGAAGGTGGTGGAGCATCTGTCAGTAAAGAATGTACGTCCTCCATTGCATCTGTATCATCAATCTGGAAAAAGGAATAATTGATAAAAATCATGCTGCTGTTCCAGTCTGAAGTGTCGGAAAGATGTAAAAACTTTGTCATCAAGAGATCTATACATGGCAGCTAAGCTGAGATTTTAAACCAGGATTCCATCACCAGACCTCCGAGACTTAACTAGCAGCCTATGATATGCTTAACACTTCAAAACCAGTTCCTTTAATTAAATTGTATTAAAAATAAAGCAGTGTTCACAGAACACACAGAAAACGCAGACTAGAATGATAAAAAGAGAATTTCTAAATAATTTAAAATGCTAAACAAGTTTCCACACAACAACTCCCAGCTTTTTCCAACTAAGGACCTTTGCCTCCTAGAGCTCTCAACGGGTCTGTATTATACTAATGTGATCATTCTCTGCCTATTCCAATGACACACATAAATCTTTCTAGGGCTTTAAAAATCTTGCTTGTATAAACAGCAGAAAATCAAATAGGAAAAGGTAAATTTGGGGGTTATTAGTTATTCATATAACCTTTATCCCATAAAATCTTTAAAGAATATTGTTATTTTAGATTGGTCTGAGAGCATATCTGCTCTGCTACCTTCTGTTAGTGTTTCTGTGTCTTTAGGTTCATTCTGCCTTACTGATCTGCAAGAGATCCCAGTTTACCTCTAACTTTCAACACGTTCTTATCAAGTTTTGTGGAAATTGTTTATAGTTTAATTGCAGTATTAAAGGGTTCTCTGTCAGGTATTCTTTCTCCTCCTTCTCTCTGTGAAAGTAAGAGGAGGAGTCTTTTTTTTTCCCTTCAAAAAAAATTGACAGCCTTACCTCTCATAATTACCTACCCAGCATCTCATACCATTTTCTCATCAGAGTCAACTTTTTATCACTTTTTCTTACATATTTCCAGTGAACAATGATTTTACTCTTGAAAGGTCAGTCAGGAGCTTCACTAAAGCTCCTGGAATATTGTTTCTGATATCCAGTTTCTTAACAAAGACAGTAGTAAGTCGTTCCACAGATGAAAAGTCCTTTTTTCTATAAATAAAGATTGAACTACCAAAACACAGGGACACATATTCTAGGACCACCACAGGTACATAATGTAAACAAGTAAACAACAGTCCTTAAAATCAACTCTTATTTTGCTTGTTAACTTTAGCACCATTTATAATGTACTCTATAGTACACTACAGTGTACTTAGACTTTTCCCTTCTGCATGCAGATCTCCTCCTATTCCCCCAAGTGCATATTCTTCATATTCTTCTGCATAAGGCAGAAGGAAGAATTCTACAAAACTGCAAAAAAGTTTGAACTGCTTACAGTATATAATGCAGTCCTTAACCAGCTCATCTTTGCTTCTAATGTCTCAAGCTTCTTTATGAGGCAACTGGACAGAAGTAGTATGCTGAGCTTCTATTATTGCTCTCTCACCTGTATTTGACAGCTTTTAGAAGCAAAGTGGAAGCTGGGCTTATGTTGTTGTTTGGGTTTTTTTAACAAAGGCATTGGACCCTTTTTGCATTTATCAATGTATTTTCTGATTGGCTTATCAATACAATGTGCCTCAGAGAGTAGCTATCGTGACTTTTGTATCGAGGACACAATTCCACTCCTGTCAGTCTACAAAGGTGATGATATTAAAACAAAAACCTGTCAAGACCAGCTGCAATAACTACTTCATGAAAATTGTTCTTCTTTCTTTGCAATGTGAGAGCTAACTAGCATCAGTTATTTTTAGGAACTTCCCAATTTACTCACTTTGATCCTAGGATACCTGTAAAGCACTGGAGAGCACAAATTTACTCAAAGCACACAAGCACCAACCAATCTCTACTATAGCAACTCCTCCCAACCTGAGATTTTTTTCACCCTTCTTTCTTACCTCTGTTTTCAAATGAACTGCAGTTACAGCACTCTCTCACTCTCCCTATCTACAACCTTTCTTCCAGATTACTTCTTACAAAGATGATGATTTGTGAAGATTAACATAAAGGCAAGCCTTGAATTTACCTTATGCTGCAAACACAGGCTGTAATCTAATTTGGTTGTTTTCTTTGTCTTAGTCTAGGATAGGTATTTGTAATACTTGCATCTACAAGAAGATGACCAAAACTATAGCCTTCTTTAGTACTTGCCTCCTTTCCTTCAAAATTGCACAATGTTAAAAGCACATCTTTGAATTCTAGTGAATAGAGAGGTAAAAGAAATCTATGTTCTTGTTTCTAGCTGCAGTTGTAGAAAGAATTGGAAGGTATTTTCTGAAGTTTTAAATTCTTGAACTCTGAAAAGTAGCAGCAATTCACAAAAGCAAGTCTTCTTTTCTGTGCTCTCCTGACATGTTTTTTTGAATGTTTTGAACACGACCAGTTCTGGAAACCAGTAATTCTGAATATCCAACTGTAACAGTACGAGCTTTGAAACTGGAAAAATAAACAATATTTTTCTTTGCCAAATGTAAAGTGTGACAACACAGAATCTCAATGTTAATAAAAACATATTTCAGTTTTGGATCAGTCATGACTGTTGCCTGAAGGAGACAGAAAGGCACTTCTTGCAGCTCTTAGTTATTATTCCAGATGTTGCTACATGTTCATGAATAGCAGGGCAATCTTTTCAGATATTGTCCCTAAGCATAATATAGCTATGCTTTAAGCAAATAAAGTAAGAGGGATAATGCAAAATCCAATACTTGACATTTTCTGTTCATACAAAATGGAAAAATTATGTAAAATTTAAGAACTGTCTTTGGAGGCAAGAAAACTTCCCTCCTTTTTTTATATATATTTCAGGAAAAGAAAAGTATGAAAATGAATACTGAAAACATTTATCACCTCCAAGACAAAAGCATCCTTTTTCCCATGTGAAAGGTCTAGCTCTGTAACTTCATCAGAGCTTTCTGACTGAGACCTTAATAACCTGGACCGTTGTCTGGGCTCTGGAATAGGAGACCCAATGATTTCTTCAGGTAGCTCCTAAAAACGATAGAAAAATTAACAGCTGTTCTATGTAGCTTAGAAATAATCTAAATTATTTCAATTATTCAATTTTCTGCAATTCAACATTCAATTATTCAATTAAATAAGCAATTTGTTAGCAGTTTGAAGAATCATAACATTCTGAAAATAATGTTACTGAGAAATAAATTTAAGTACAGACTCATTTGGATATGTGGCTTAAGGGGTCTGAAACTCCAGTAGGTTCCCAAAAAGCAGTTAAAGAATCTACATGTCTATTAACAAACAACTTATGTTCTGAATGATTCAGTCAATAAGAATTCATGGATACACGTGGTGCATATCTGTTTAACTTGGACTGCTTTAAGAATATAAAATCTCTACTTACTGGAGGATTAATCTCATAAAGTTCCTTGTTTTTTGCTATCGTATCATTTATTTTCTTTTGCATGTGAGATACATGCTGTTCATAGGTGCCATCATTTGGAGTCTTCCCAGCAATCTGAATACCACCAGGTGTTGGCAAAGCTGCTAGATATACACCTGTTGCAGACTTTTAAAAAGTCATCAAGAAAAATGACAATTACATAAGCATGTAGTTCTAATATTTTCATGTAAAGTTTACCACAATGTTTATGCTATAATGGACATCGTGACACACACATTACAGCATCTCTTCCCATAATCTCTCTCCTGGTTCACTTACGGAAACACCACCACCCCCTGCTATTCTTTTAATAAATTCTCTCCTTCTCATGGGTCTTTTCCATGATGGAGATCTTAACTTACCTAAAAGTTCCAAAGAATGAATTAAAACATCTGCCCTGGTATATTTTGCATAGGCAAATGATGGTTTCAAGGATTTAAAATTTGGCCAAACCATTTACAGCATCACTGAAATTACCCAAGTATCCTCTTACACTGATGCAGGAAGAAGCAGCACACTTCACTATTCTAACCCCACATGACAGAATATGGTTAGAAAATATTGTTAATGAACATTTCTTGGCTATATCTAAAACACTTCCAATCTACTGTTTATTTCTTCAGTGACATCAAAGAGGCAACAGACCTTTCTCTTGTTTGTAACTAACCAAAAGATTTACTGAGAGACTTAATTGACCTTATCTGTGATGGAAGTGTAATGCAGCTTGAGGAACAGGGATCTCTGACAGGACCTTCAAAGAACACAATAGTTTTTCTATAATTTATACCATTAAACCATTTAAAGCTTTTTTTCCTCTCATCCCCCTTCCAATTATCTTGTCCTCTAACAGAGTTTCAAGAGATTAGAATCTTTTTCTGGTGCTGAAAAACAATCTGTCCTGATCTGTCAGTAACGAGACACCTCATTCCTTTCCATCACTTCATTTATTCTTAATATGACACTTTAATCTCTCTAGTTATTCTGACACTTGTGTGTCTTCAAGTCCTGAAAAAATACTGTAAGAAAGCAAAAGAATCTCAAAATTAAAACTGTACTTACCGCCAACCCCATGAGCATATTTTCACCCACACTGATCTGAATTCTCAGCCCAAACAGAGCATTCATTCCTCTCAGCTTAAGTTTATTCATCAGCTGGGTGTGCACTTCATATTCCATAAATGGCAGGAGATTACTGATAGATGTTGCGTTTGCCTCGGCTTGAGCTTTCTTCTTTAGACGGCACAACCTGACAACAAAAACGGGTAACACAGACAGTGAACTTAGGAAACAGAACAACACATAACCTTCAGCAACATTCAGAAATATTCCCTTATCAAAGCAGAATGCAAAAAATTACAAATACTGCATTTTCTAAATCACTGAGTGAAGTCATGTCTGCTCTCTTAAAACTTGCTCAAGGACTGGCATCACACAGGATTTTTGTCATCACCGCCTGGCAGCACCAAAGCACTGCAATGGGATGAAGTTTTCTACAGATTCCAGATAACCATCTACAAGATGTTTGGCTAGATACAGCAGCGACTGTTAAAAACTTGCCCTGCTCACTTTTGTCAAAGCAAATACTGAAGATAAATACTTCTTTGCTATTGCAAGTTGTCTGGTATTTGTTAACATCTCCCCCCCAGATTATTTGAAGGGACAGTTACTGCAGCCCTTTTCAACTGAGTCTTAAAACTGACAAGGGGTACTCTGCTGCAACTGTAAAATAAAATGGCAGTTCTTCACAAGAACTCCTTGAGACTGTCTTACCTGAAAATTTTCAGCCTTACTTCTAGTAAGACCCCAAATGCAAACATCTACTTGTGTTGCTGCAAACCTCTTAAAAACTTCAGGCACAGCCATAGGAAATTACATCTTCTGGTAGAACTATTTAAATTCCTATTAATGGTTTCTCAAGGCACACTTCGGAATAAAGAAAAAAAGTGAGTGCCCTCACAGCTCAAGCACTAACCAGACTAAGAGTACTGATCTTAAAATAATAGAAAGCAACAGAAATCCCATCTCTGTCTGTATTACCTGAGTCATATTCCACTCTTCGGGCTTAGTCCCATAAGCTGAAATTTAAACCCCACACCAGTGTAATGACTGCCTGCTTTCAGTGACAAATTTTCATTCAAAAAGAGCAAATTACAACTATGTTTTAGAGATATGACCAGACAACACTTTCTTCTAAGGACCACACTTACTACGTGATCAGGAAAACATAGTAATTCATCTAATTGTTAACGAGTGCACCTCAAAATCTTTCTAACTGGAGCTTCAGGTCTTTTTCTTTTTTTGGGGGTGGGGCATGGCAACATTTGAGGAATCATTCTAGAAGAAATGAGACATCTGCACGTGCTTCAGAGACAGAGTGGAGACTACCATGTGACACCAAAAGTCATTTTCACACAGAGTTTAACAATATGCAAAAAACCAAAGGAGGAGCACAGAACACATCTGTACAGCAGCTCCAGTAATTCTGCTCTAGCAGAAGGTCAGAGGATGATTATCATAGGATCATAAAGAAAACTCAGGTGAGAAGGGACTTCGGGAGGTCTCCAGTCCAACCTCATACACAGATAAAGCAGGGTCAACTCTGAGCTCGGACTAGGATGCTCAGAGATTTATCCAGTCAGATCTTGAAAACTCCCCCGGAGAGGTAGACTGCAGAACCTCCTAGGCAATCTGCTCCACTGCCTGGCTGTCCTCATGGGTCAGTATTTTTTCCTTAAATCCACTCCGAACCTCTCTTGCTTCAACTTATGCCCATTGCCTCTCACTCTTCCCACTGTGCAGCACGGTGAAAATCCCAGCTACATATGCTCCTTCTTATAGGTACTGGCAGGCTGCTGTGGGGTCCCCCTTGAATCCTTCTTCCTTCCAGACTGAACAAATGCAGCACCTGAAGCTTCTCTTCATAGGGTCCTCCCTGCTGGTCGTTCATACTCCCTTGGTGGCCCTTCACTGAACTTGCCCTAATTTTCCAGTATCTGTCTTATTCTCCCAGGAGGTCAAAACTGGACAGCTATCATATTGTCTGTCCCACTCATTGCGGTGTAACTGGCAAACTTGAAGAGAATGAAGTCCATCATCCCCTCCACATCATTAAGACGTTCAATAGGACAGGTCCCACTGAAGACTCTGTTATATTTGTCATGTCATCCAGGTTGGTTACAAACCATAAACCACTACCCTCTCAGCCAACCCAACCTTCCAACGAGTTATTTATCCATGTAATTGGCCACCCATACAAACTGTGCATAGCTAACCCTTCCTTCTTTCCCCACTGTTAACCACCTTATTCCTTTTTCCAAATTCAAAGACCACAGCATGAACTGAACATAGCCAACAGTTCCACAGAGAACAGTTCACTGAGCTTCCAGAGCAATAGCTGTGTCTGACCAAATTACCTGTTCCAAAGAGCAAGTTCAAGCATGAAAACTCTTACATCCAGGCAGAAAAAATGCAGCAATTCCCACAGGCATTAAAAAAAAAAAGCAGAACATTTACCCAATGTCCATCAACATGGACAGGTTACCAGATGTCCAGCAACAGACATGACACCTAACACAGGGGGAGGAGAAGGCTGTCCATCTCCTCTTGTACCCTAGTACACTCCCACTCACTCCTAGCAATTCAACATAGAAATTTAAGGTTTGATGACGTACTGGATTTTAACAACCAGAATTATTTCAAAGATCTCCAGAACTTTACTGAGAAAACATTCTGATAGATACCTGGCTTGAATAAGACATCCCTTCCCAATAACTACTGCCTCTACAGGAAGATCAATTGTGGTGAAAAGGACGTCAGGAACTTTTTGCTTCCTGCAGTTGTAACAATAAGTGAGGTGAGCAGGGAATGGCATGTTCAACTCATCATATGGTATATGGCAAAATCCACAACCTGGTGGTGAAGCTTCTTCAATCCTAAAAATACATTATGGAGAACATACTTAAAACATCTGCATCTTATTAATAATGATCAATACGTGAACATGTATATAAATACCTACTTGAAACATAAACTGCAGCTAAACTCTGCTCCATTATACCAATGTGGCAAGTATTGCATTTTATGAATTAGAAGAACAAAGTTAGGCTGCACACTACCAGCCAAAATGCTATAAATCAAACTTGCATTGAAACTTGTTATGCAGGGATCAAGAAAAAGTACATACAATGACCAGTGATTTATATAAACCTAAAACATTACTGAGCTCACTTTAGGCACTATGATTTCTAAATGTAGTCCATGGTACAACAGTTGTACAGAGAATTTGCTGTACCAAATACAATGAAGTCTCTTTTACATGGATTGTGTCCAGAAACCTACACAAATCTAATGTGCAGAACATAACAACAAACCAACCATCCCACTGAGGAGCAGTGCAATATATATGAACATTGTAATAGGAATAGCAAGATTATTTCCTAAGATAAGGCATTAGACAAAACGTTTTATCCCTCTCCACCATAAGAAATATCCAGGAATGACCACTATAAAAATATGAACAGGGAAAGCTAACTGCATCACTGCAAATTTATTGTTTCACGTGAACAATTCTTTCCAGAGATTTCCGGAGACACTTAAGCAAATTTTACAGATTTGGAACATCAGTTAGCACAGACTTTGGCAAATATATTTTGCCTCAGACATGGGCTTTGTCTGTTCAGTTTTTTACCTTCCTTTGGCATTTCTAATTTATGCCAAGACTCTTAGTATCATAAAAATACGTATTCTGATAAAAATGCAATTTCCTTTCTCTTGTGAACATGACATATGGAAACAAATATTTTTGTTCTGGCTACAGTTTTCAGAAGTCTACCTACACAAGAAGATAACGTCTTCTTGCTAACAAAGTAAAAGAATAATAAATAATACTATGTCAGCAGGGTTACTATGGGAAAAGTAATGCAAGTGCTAAGGTGTAACAAATAGTCTTACTCACGACTACAATAATCCCTTGAAATATTTAATGACTATTCAGATAAACACATAAGAAATTATCAATATGCATTAGTTAATTTAGTTATTTTTTACCCAAAATATCTGTTTGTCAATACCCATTCTTCAAATTTTATTTGCAAAAGCAGCAACAAAGGGAAATTTCATGTCTTTCCTTCAGTTTCATGATTTTGTTCATAAACTTCCAATTAAATCATACATCTTTTGTAAGAATCTGGCACCATCTTTGTATCACAATCAAGCTATTTTATCTCCTATACAGCTCTTAAATAGTATATATAGAGCATATATACATGTTACAGCCATAGCTGCATTTAGCTTATTTAATTTATCATACAGCTGTCATTTTTTTATAGTGTGATATAAAGTTGAGAAAGATACCTGAAGAGCAGCAAAGAAAAAAAACTCAGTTATGATCTGTGGTTAGTAGTCAAATGTGTTACCTTATTCAGACTGTTAGAAATAAAAACAGAATATCTAATTTGGTGCAGAGTTCCATTACTTCTGTTGTTGTTGTTGTTAGTGAAAAGCAGTAAAGTGGTTGGTCCCGCATCCTGCACTGTAATACTGTAACCTACCCTAATAGAGAAGAACTATCTTGGCTCTGAGGAAAAAAATCAACCTCTCCCTTCTCTGACCCTATGGAAAAGAAGCCAGGCTGCCATGACAACCTTTGTTCCAAACAGCCTTCCATGATGCCATCCTGAAGAAACCTAGGGTTCAGTACAGCTGCTGTGCCAGACGCGGACAAAATACAGACCTCTTCACTATAAGAGAAAAGAATTACAACAAAGTGAATTCCTACTACTTAGTGCTACTTTGATTTAAAACTATTAGATTAAAAGGCTGGTACAAAAGTCTCAATGAATTCAATACAGCTACTGATTTTGTGCATTTGTGCCATTTTTCCATTAAATATCACAAGCAATCCCCTTCTAGTATTTAAACCATTGCCTAAGTAGGAGATGCAGAAAGACTTAAGAGCTTTTCCCTGTATTACACATAATATGCTACAGAATCACAAAGGTTAACCAGGTTTAAGTATGGTTTTCAATACTATGGTTATTAGTACAAAGAAATCCAGCCAACCAATAAAAGCAAAGAAACATTAAAAAAAAACAAGCTGTAATTGTTTACCAA
Source organism: Aegotheles bennettii (assembly GCA_013398125.1). NCBI lineage: Eukaryota > Metazoa > Chordata > Aves > Caprimulgiformes > Aegothelidae > Aegotheles > Aegotheles bennettii. The sequence continues at coordinate 46,299 of VZRW01012691.1, read as the reverse complement.
AGTAAAACTGAAGTTGAGAGTCTCATCATCTTACAAACATTCACTCTCAAAGTGAAGTTACAACACAACATTGACAAGGGTGCTTCTTGGAGGATAAAAAGTAGCAAAACAGTAAAATTTTACTATGGGCAAGTACAATAATGGTACATACAGCATGTGAAGTAGCTGACCATATTCCTGATTTAGCAGAGTTAAAGCTCTCAGAGTGCAATGAATGATCACAGAGCTTTTGCTATTTCGGAAATTGGTAAGTAAGAAACAAATCTCTAACATTCAGTACTTAAAATACTATATTAGAAAAAATGAGAAAAGCGATCCCACATTTTCTAGGATGACACATGTACCTTTTTTATTTGTTGTTTCTCTTTCCAGAATAATTGTTTCACATATAACACATCTGGCAGACCAGTACTTGCAGGCAGAACCTTGTTCTTTTAGCATGGAATAAAGCTGAACTAGCAAGTAAGCACGGGAACTCTAATAAGCTATTTTACCAATGATCAAATACTACCACATTAAATTCCTTAAGAAAAATGAAACTGTGAAATAACCCAGTAACTGACAGCTTATCTATACGCTGTATGGTCTTTCTCCACAGTTAAGGTAGAAAAAAAATTACAAAATATTCATGCTTTTTACCAGGAGACTGACAGCCAAAGGAATAAATCTTCAGTTTTTAGTGCAAGTTCATCCCTCAGAGATGTAAACTTGCACATTACAATTCTGAGGTAAACAAGCAAGACAGGACACAACCAGACAGGACAGCATAAGGAATACAAACCATGTCTTGCCTGTAAAGTAAGTTCTCCTGTTTTCCTACTCTGCTAGCACCTTTAACTTATAATTAATACATTCCTAGTAAAGAACCTGTGCCTTAAGTTTAAAGTTTACCATTTAAGTACTGGTCTGCCAGTTGTTACCCAATAATGAAACTGCAATACACACACTTTAGGAACAGCCTTAAGTACTTAGGTAGATTAGGTTTAGAAAACTTCACAAACAAGTAAGTATTGTTACTACAAAGGCAAATATGTAGGTTTGATTTATATTTTTAATAAAAACTGTAATGTTTACTAGAAAAAACTTAAAACCCAATAAAACTTCCAAACATATTAAAAAAAAAGGAAGCCCAATACTGAAATCTCAGAAAGTTACTTTAACAAACTCCCTAAAGTAGGTACACTAGACAATACCAACAACTGCATTTAAATAGTTCATAATTTTTAATTCACAGATGATAAAATAAATTTTCTGTGGCATTTTGAAAATCAAATCATCATCATGATTTACCAAATGCTGGTTGATTCACTGTAGCCTACTACAGCATGACAACCCAATGCCTTGGCATGGGATTTTATTTCTTGTCTGATTTCTGCCCACCATGCATCTCGTGTCTCTGGTTCATCTGAAAGACAAAGTATAAATGAGTTCACTATTCTGCATTATTATGTCAACATAAAGCTTCATGCAATTAATCTGAAAAATCAAATTTTTCATATTCAAGCATATTGTTGCATCTGGATGCTTTCTTAGCTATTGCACTTCAAGCAAACACTAATGAGGCTTTTTCATTAATTTTCTTGTTTATTACCCATGGGAACAGGTTCTGACAAACTTCTGCATTCTTGTTGTTGTCCATATCACAGGTAACACCAAAATACTGTAGGTACTGTTCCAGTCTCTACCCACTTGAAGATCATACTGTCGGTTTCCAACAACACGAGAGCAGCATGTAAATTGCATTAAAGCATCACATATACTCTGTAACACTGAAAAACTAGTAGTAGTAGTAGTAAACAGTATTTGTAGTAATGAAGTAGTATTTTACTTCAGTACACACCTGACATCTTTTATCTGAATAATTTTTCCCTCTGCAAGCAGTTCTCTCTGTTAACCAGATTTTTAAAATATTTGTTCAAGACTATATCACTCATCAAACACACAGCTCTGTCACCCTTATTTCAGCACTTCTGAGAAGCCATAGGTATTTGGAACTACTTCTGCATTAACATTAGGAAGTCAAAAATGTATGTTGACTATTTATTTGTCGATGCCTTTTTTGCTTCATTATCCTGGCAACCACATCTTTATTCTTCCTTCTCTCCCCCTCCCTTAATTGATTATTTATCTAATTACCTTTATTGTCTTTGAGGTTATGTGTTAAAATGTATCCTACCTGCTTCTCTTGAATACTATATTAAAAATGCAAAAAAGATTGCTACTAGAGTAAGTTTATGCAATGCCTTTATCTTCACTGTTCAGGAATTAGTTTCCCAGAACTAAAGCTCTTGTCCCAAAAGCTTTTTATATATGAAGTCAATTAGTATTGTTGTTTACAATTAGTGTTTGTCAACTGTTTCTTCTTCCAAAATGGTTTACCTGTACCAATGAACTTAATTGAAAACAATGTTAATTGTTGATATATAAAGAAGGGGAAAAACAATAGCAAACAATTGGCACTCAGATGCTACAAAAGGTTCTGAGTAGGTAGATTCTTATACAATTTCCCTGAAATCAACTGAACTTTGCCCGGATACAAACTTCTAGCCATTAAGATCTCCTTACTAAATCATAATTTAAAATATCAATGTCAATAATCTATAAAACCCGAGATTCATTGGGAACCAATTTTGTACTACCAGGAAGATTTATAAATACAGTGTATGATAACCCTGTATCATACACTAGGTTCTCTGACAACATGACAAACAAAAATGAAAGATGTGGATACACACATACCTTGAAATTTACTGAAACAAAATACTGTACAGCAAGATGTATTCATGAATTTACCTCAACTTTTTATTTAGAAGTAGGCTTTCAGCTTTCTAAAACAATGATCATTTTCTAATTAAAAAAAAAAAAGAGCACAGAGATTTGTATATTCAACTACACCTAACTACAGATGTCAATGCTTGTGCAACTCATAGCATTGTATGACTAACAGCAGACTTGGGTGTGCAGGCTGAAGTTTATCCAACCTTTGCTTTAAGAAATGAACACTGAACAGAAAAAACCCTACACTGACAGTTCTTAGGAAGGTTCTCCACAATCAAGACAAAAATACACACATTAAGACACAAAACAGACTAAGGATTTTCATGAACTGTATCAATCACCTTCTACTATATCCAAGTTCACCTTCAGCAGGTTTCAGTGCATTAATAGCAGAATCTCGAGGCACTGCACTTTGCTGTGTTTTTTAGACACTTTCACTGACTGGGAAAATCAAATGCTTGAGACAATATACAGTAATCCTGACTCAGACGGTTGGAGTACCTGCTATCGAGGTCTCACACTTTTTAGCTTTCAAAAGCTGAGAATCATACAGAAATAACCCATCACATTACAGGGCTGGAGTTCTCAAGCTCAGCTATGAGAACTATTAGTGGTACACAAAGGAAAGGGGAAAGCAGAATGTTCTCTTTTGCATGTGCATCTCTGTCTGAACAGAGGCTGCCACCAGTTAATGGCAGTGGTAGGTGAATGGAGTAACTTTGGAAATCCATTTTAAGGCAAAGGCTACATCTGATAAAATGAAGAGCTGTATGGGAGATGTGAGACCACAAGCACACTCTCTAAATGTTACCACTAACTCTTTATGGTGGAATGGACATGGATCTTGGAAGCAATTCCTTCTTCTCCACCCAATCACAACAAGAAGATTGCTTCCCAGTGTGTGTTTCTCTCAATAACAGAGAAGTATAAGTAGTAGGAAAAGTGGTTCACTGATTATACAGCACAATTCTTGATCAATTAGACTCAACCACAGGCAGCTGGCTATAAACATTGACTGAACAGCCACACAATTTTTTTTACTTCACAGAAAAACACCTGCAAAGGAGAAGGAAACTTTTTCTGGACATAAACAAAGATGAAAATGCCAATTTTACTAAATCATCGCTTCTTTCTTCACACCTTTAGGTTTGACAAGAACTGCTCCTACTTGTCACCAATGACCTTTCTATGACAAAGAGTGCAAGAAAATGTGAAGTCATGATGAAGGAGTTAAAAGTAAGCAACAGGTGAGGCGACCGGAGATGAAGAAGGAAAGTACTGTGCAATAAAGAGTAAGATTACAAACCAAAATATGATGCTGATAAGGTATGTAGCCACAGTAAAAAATGAAACAGAATGAAATGTTGAAAGGGAACAGATATGCTTTAGGGGAACAGAAAAGGTAGAAATAGTAGTGACGGGTCCCAAATTCTACGCAAACACTTAACTTCCTCCATAAAAATGTATACTTTAAAGTGTAGGAACAAGTTCCTAAGACAGTTAACACAACTCTCACCTAACTTATCTACAAGAACATCTCATCAGAATGGAAAGCACATCAGTGTTGTGAGGTTGCTTAAAACTGGCTTGTTAAGGCAACATTTAACCCTTTACTCTGAGAATTTGCTCAACATCAGAATTAACAAAACTATTTAGTACAGCAATATAATGGATCTTTTTCATTCTTATTAGAGATAAGAACAATTTTCCAGCCACTGGCTTCAGTGTTAACAGGATCAGGCCCAGCATCTTTCAAAAAACCCAACAAATTCACATTGCATAAGTTCAAAAATTTCTATACAAGTCATGCATAAACAAATGTTTGTAAAGAAGCTGAGGTCCTCTGCTTAAGACAGTTAATTCAGTATCTTTTTTCTTCCAGAAAGAGGCCAAAAATACGAATCAGTATGTTATATATAAATACTGTACATTCACAGTTAACATGAACTTACCTTTGCATATTAAAACACAGAATGATTGTCTACAGTTAAAATCAAACACCATGACATTGCAATAGTAAATTGATACAAAACACTGAATGCAGTGCAATGTGTAGCATTCATATTCTTCTGACAAATATTTTCACAAGCAGCCTTTTTTGACACATGAGCCACACAATTTCACATGGGGATGCCATTGTAGCATTAACAAGTTTAGTAAAGCTAAGGATTTACATAAACAATTAGAGGAGTTAGGGAAGCAGGATGGCATGTGTCCAGTACACTCCATACGAGTGTCTGTCATTTTTTGCTAAGGCAAAAGCTTAAGAACTCAGGGTTTGCAAAGCAGATTCAGCAGACAGTAGCCAGAAACGGTGGGTATTTTGGCACATGCTTGGATCAGGTGACAGTACAGACTGAAAACTATGGCAGCTCACTGAAATGGTTACAGAAAGTAATGGCCCTGGATTCTAGGTGGAAGCAAAAAGGCAAGCATACATGGCACTCAATCACAAGCTTTTCTAGCAAATCTACCGAGTAGTTTATAGCAAGGTTGATCTACAACTTTAAGGAAAAAAGTCTGCAAAAATTACACTGCTATTATGTGCCCTTTATTGGAACCAAAGACTGAGTATTAAACCTATTTTTATTAATGTCTCAAAACTGACGTGATATTTATAACAAAGTGGAAGCAAAGCATACTGTATCTAGAGTGGAAGACTGGAGGAACAATGTTGTCAACAGTACAGTATTCTATAAAAATCGTGCCAACTCACAACCTCCTCCAACTGAAACTTTCCAAACGGATTTTATTAAACAGCTTTAGAAGATACACACAGCACCATATTTATTTCATGCCCTCAGTGTTCCTGGGGTCAGTTCCAACCACGACAATTCACCTATCTTTCTCCTTCAAAATATAAGGTTGACTTCTGTGAGGCTGTATTGTCAAGAGGACCACATCCCTTTCAAATCTTTCACCTGGAGATAACCCTAGACACTATCAGTACTTTCTGATTCACAAGAAGCAGCACCTTTCCAAAGTTATTTGCTAGAGGTACACAGAGCCTTTCAAGATTCAGCCAGAATCTGCACCACATTAGCTACATACAGATTTTTAAAAAGTGAAGAAAAATAAAGAATGGTCTCTTGATTACACAGATCATACTCAAGAGTTATTGTACTAAAGGTGAATCCCTAGACATCGTGAGACAACTACTCTGAAGTAGGAACTATTTGATTCATTTCAACCTGTTTTAATATTGTATAATTTAGTAAATTTTTACATTTATCATGTAATACTCTGAAATGAGGAGGACAATCAATCACACTATGAAAGTTTTCACAATCTACAAATGACTCACTCCTCTGTTGTAAATGGCAATGGTTACACCATTAATATTCTATCAAATTCAATATTTGAGTCTTTCACTAAGCAGAGCCATACTCACTCCTTCCTTATCCCCTTATTCTTGTATGTTCTTCATTAAAACTTAGTAATCAGCTTATACAGAAAAAAGTGTGGGGGTTTTTTTGTAGGTTTGTTTGGGCTTTTTTAAGAGACACCTTTGTTAGGTTCACAAGCACCCTTCCCTGGAACTCAAGGTTTAATTGAATCCTCTCCAGTTATCCCATAAATACTGAAATTTCCTATCATCTTTCTAAAATACTTAACAATTAAGTGTACAAAAAGCCAAATCCTCGTCTGCTAAGTTTAAACACAAAACCTGGGTAGAAAATACCTAAACCTACAACAATGTAACCTAAAGCTTTCGGAAGATTTTCAAAGCGACTCCATTCTTTTTTAAAAAATTACTCCCTATATTCATCTTTAAGACCAGAAGATGTGAAAATGTAAACTGAAGGAAGTGGATTATTGGGATTTATCAAATAAAAACTAAGATACACTAAACCAGCAGAAAACAGTGCAACCAGACCAAAGAGAACAGGTACACTTACTCCTGCAAAGCTTAAGCTACAAAGCATCCAGCCTGGAGAACAGTATTGTATCAGTGTTTTCCTGGCAGATAAAGTTAAGAGCCCACGTCTCTCACTTCTCAAGCCTAAACTGCTGAATGAGCAAAAAAGCAGGTTTAAGTTTGGATGTCAAAGAAATTCTTGAATTACTGAAGAAACAATTTTAAGAACATTTAAGATTAAAACTGCACCCAGCTTTCATGCATTTACAGGATGAGGTATTTCAGCTGGCTGATTGAACACAAACCCATTCGTTTTGCAAGGCTGGTTTTCTGTTGGGTCAGTCCAGGCCAAATGACTACATGACCACCAGAAAACTGCAAGAGCACGTGGCAGAAATCATACAGGAAAGCAGCATCATTCCTTTTAGTGGCAGCTCACTACTGAGGAGTGTTAGCTTTAATATCAAGACATACCCTGAGACGGAGAAGCAGCAAAGTGTTTCTCTTAGTAACATTCCCATCAAAACTCCTGAATTCTTTTCTTATATTTGAACTCCATGAAAAAATCTACATCACTGCTAGGAGACTACAGAATACTCTCTCTTTGCCTACAAAATTAAAAAAAAAGGAAGTTACTTTAGGTATGAAAGACTTAACAGAATCTCCACAGCTTCTGTATCTCTGATATAGGTGAATGCATTCGTAATTAGACAGAAACATAGGGAATTATACATCCATTAAGGAATTCTAAAATGGATCAGGAGATGATTTTACCTTTATAGATAAAGGAAACCACCATGTGACACAACTTACATAAAATTTTAAAAAACTAAACTAAAATCAAAAGATACAGCATTTGAAGACAAAAAAAAGTTTTTCAGAGTATTTATAAATGCACAGACTAAAAAAAACCCCTAAAATTAAAGTGTTAAGATAACACTTAAAAAAAAGGTTTAAACTTCACCATACTTCCTTAAAATTACAGAAGTTCAAAAGTACTGCCCAGATATAACACAATGTGAATTACTGGAAATTAATTTGTCTCTGGAAAATCAGTGTGCCAGGCTTAAACATGTAACTTTGTGAGCCCAGCTTTTAGTTATTGTTTCTGTCAGTCATTCATACTGCAACAGTGAAGTCCTCACAGCAGTGCCCAAGGTTCCTCTAATCGCAAGATGAGTGGGATAATAAAGAAAATCTGGGAGTCTATTTTAATTGATCCTATTATAGTAACAAGGGCAAGGTCTGCCGCTCTGAATTGCTCCTAGGTAATAAAACTACTTATTCTATCTTGTATCTTGGCACAACAAATACAACCTATTTTAAAACATGGGGAATCTTCAAAGGACTTCTTCAAATGGCAGCAATAAAGGGGCTATTAAGTGAAACTGGAGACACTGCTGTAACAAGACAGGTCTTCTTAAACCATTTTTTATCTATTTTATAACTAGTTATCACAAAATAAGATACAAATATGATTTAAAGCTTTACACAAGCCAAACTAGCTGGAAGCTTAAAGCCAGCAATGATAATACTAATTTATCTAACACAGTCTTTGAAAGAAATACACAGAATTTGAAACACACAAAAATTAATCTTAAAATTAATACACAGATAGATGTTCACACACAAGACTGCCGTTTTCTGGCTGACTGCCCCACAGAATATCTGCCTCACTGCAGAAATGGGATGGCAGTATTTGGCACGAAATGATACTGCCTCCCTATCCCTTGTTTACACTCCTCAGACTTACAGTTGTTACATTAACAGAAACTCTGCATTCATTATTTCTATACACTCACAACTGTTTATTCTATTCTAAGATAAACTGCTCGGAGAAGCCTCTCTAAACTTCTGGATCCAAGAATTCTTTCCTACAGTGCCTTTCAGAATGAGTTCAGGAGAATGAGACTGCATTAAGAGACCAAAACCTCAAAATTTACAAAAAACACTGAAAATATTAGTGCAAAAGATCAAAGACAAATTGCACTGTCTAGCAGGATTCAAAGTACAAACTGAACCAGAAAAAAAAAACCCAAACCAAACCAAAACTATGGTATTTCTTTATAAGGAACATGGCATACTGAGGAACTTCAGTCTCAAAAAAATGAAGGAAAATATCTTGTGCCTAGTTGAGCTCAGATAATGATCTTATCCATTAACATTTAACCAGAGTTATTTCTATAACCCTATTAGGCTCAGTTAGAGCTTGTGTTATCTGCCACTCTCCTACAACATTGTCTGTAGATGTTTTACAAGGACATGTTTACATGTAATTATGTCGTAGTTAAGAAGGTGTCCTTTCAGCTAGAATCATTCTAGTTGATTCAATTTCTTCTAACAATAATATATTTTGAGCCAGGCAAGAAGTTCTACAGCTACATCTTTGCAATCACAGAGTGACACATCATAAAGCTGAAAATACTCATTGTAATCTATGAAGGTATATCAAGACAATAGTTTTAGTCAAGCCCCATATTTTGAAAATAGGAAGAGTTACCTGCAAGAGTAACAATTTTCCAAAAGACCAAAGTTCTCTCTCTTATGTACTATCAATCCAAAACCAAACTGTAGTGGCGTCAGAGGCAACAGCTTTATTACAGCATTTGTGCTGTGAAAAGTCTACGATGGCTTTCACACCATTAGCCAAATTTCAGGGAGACTTTTAAATTAATATGAACAGACTAAATAGCATTACCTACTATTAGGCAAAGAATTCTAAAACCAAGATTTTAAATTCCAAGTTTATTTATTTATGGATTTCTAATAGAATATAGGAATACTATTCTATACTCTCTGACAGCGACCATCCTTTGTTCAGTTACACAAATATCTACTCTTTCTCCCTCTCTTTCCCCAAAAAAAACCCCACCACGGTCCCAAAGAAAATTGTGTTATTTATATAAGGGTGCATCTGCTTCAAAAAGAATATTCAAACACCATTCACATGAACCATAAAAAACACTTAGGAATATTCACTCCTCTGGAAAGGTTGCAGAAAAGTAGAGTAAAATAGTACTGAAAAACACTGCACCCCTCGCGCTGTTCCAGAAAGCCTTAACCTCTCATTATCATATCAATACACTGATGTACAAGGAGACAACCTGAAAATTCTCCAAGAAAAGGCCAGAGGTCAAGCTTAAAATGTTGTTTTTCTACTAGTTCTGCACGATAGCCACATCAGATGCTAACAAAAACATTCTGACATTTCCTACTGTGTTCTTGCAAGGATGCCACATTTACAGCCCAGAGAGCAGCACGAAATGTAATCTGCACATTCATTGTATGTTTGTATTTCCGAGAAAGAAAAGCATTCAGTTACAGAACCAAAACATATTTAAGCTTTCCTCTTGCATTTCCTCACACACAAAACTAGAGTTCTGGAGAATTTCACACTCCAACAGCAAGTCTGGACATCACACAAGGAGCTCAGGAGATCCTTCAGAATTTTATTAACAATCTTTTATCCTTCCATGTTTCTGACTACTGGAGCTGAAGAATCACTGCTGAAGCACTTCCCTGAATGCAGAGTTAAGAAATGTAATTATGTGAGAACACTGCATGTTAGTGCTATGAAACAGCCATATGCAAAAGCAGTCCCTAGTCAGCAAGATCCTTGCACTTCCTAAGGAACCTTTCTTTGTATTTATCCTCAGGGAGAAACTTTAACGAAGATCCAGGGTTCCCTTCATGTTTTTATACTTACAGTACATCTTTAACATCCTTTTTCAGAGACAGCACAGTATTTCTTACACTGTATTATGTGCCTTCTTTTCTACGAATGTGTGCCCTTCTGTCTCTACTTTTATTTTGCAGATTCATCTTGATAATCACCTTTTCATAATTTTACAAATATTTAAACAATTTTTTCATCCAACTACATACAATTCCCAGATGTTTAAGTAGCTTCTTTTCCATTCATCAAATAAAGTCAGGTCTTTACTTCCACATTTAATTTTCAAGCATCTTCAAATCTCTGTCTTTTCACCACCACCAGATGGTCCCATTGTATCTCACACTATTAAACAAGCGTCCTTGCCACTGGCAAGAAAAAGGAAACATCCTTCCATGCTACACAAGTTACTAGCAAGCTTAAATGAATCCTGAGAATTTTCAAAAAGGAAAATAATTTTAGCCTACATATGGCTGTGATTACATTCTTGCTAACATGAATGTAAAGTATAGTCCTGTTTCCTTAAGCCATATAAATCCCTTCTCTCCTTCAGGTCAAGTACTAGCCAGCAATGACAGAGTTGGGAATAAAGCTCTAGAAGGGGGAGATGAATAGAAATCTTAACAAATATCTGCACAGCATATTTGTTATTGCAGTCTAAGACAGAGTTAATTTGCATGTTAACTTGCAACTCTGCTATCCAACACACATCATATGTAACGACTGATGTACTCTCTTCTTCCTTTCTCCTTCATTCAGCAACACACCTAGCACTGCAAAAGAAATACAGTTCCAGGAATATGAGCATAACCTGCTCAGTCCCTCATCAGTAGGATTAATCAAGACTTGCTACGGAGCTGCTGACACGTCAAGGCAACAGAAATACAGACAGTTCTCAGCAAGGCATTAACTCTAAAATTACTGTTTGGTTTAGACCTCTCTACTCCAGAATTTTTGGGTAACAACCACCTCCGGGTATAAAACACACACACACACACACACACACACACATATGTATGTGCCACCTTTCTCCTGTTATGTCTAAAAAATTTAGGCTACTGTTTTGGATATTCTGTCAAGAAGTGAATTCATGACTTCCCCTTAGCTTCCTAGGCTCATATTTCTGGATCACTTTCTAGCCTAGCTCAATGCATGTTTAGTGTCTGTACATAACTCATTTACTCTATTATTCTAATAAAATTCTTCTGTGGAAACATCCTACGAAACACTCTCTCACATTTAATTCAAACTTTTCAAGGTAGCATACAACTTTTAACTTTTGACACCTTGGATCAGACCAGGTCTCAGAATTTCCTCACATTTTCATACAGAAAGTAAAATTCATTTAAAAATATTATCATTAGAACAAGCAAATAAAACCAACAAAACCAGAAAACCTCATAATTATAATATTACAGGATGCTTACTATAGCAATGAACAAGAACTAAAAAATGAGCCAGTAGTTTTAGGCACTATTTGTGAAACGATAAATGTATATAGACAATTCAAACCAAAGTTCAGAGCATGAGACAGAGGTCACTGCAACAGTGAAGTACCAAGAAGGAAAGTTTGTTTCTGGAGGCAGCAAACCCCCAGCATTCAGCTTTATACATTTTTACTGTGCCAGTTTTAAAAACATCAAAGCTTGGCAAGGTCTGCTGGCTTGGATATGATACGCCTGCCTTTATTCCAAAGCATGCTACGTTTCCAGAGGAAAAGAGGAGGGAATAAAAAGTCTTGATTTCTCCCCCTAACAGCTGAGTACTCTATGCAGCTTTTCTGTGAACTGCTTCAACAACTCATCCATTCTCTCTGCACCTGCATATAGAAGCTATACACCTTGATTCCTAAAACTACATAAAAAATAGAATATTGGGACTTTTTTAAAGTTAGGTGTTAAAGTGATTAAAAAATTCAATTAACTATGCTGTAAGTCCTGCCAGTTGACTGTATTTTACAAGATTTATGAACCAACAAATCCCAGACTACATACTACCCTTCTCTTTAAAGAGATAGTCCTCTTCATCTTCCATTCTCTTGAATAAGTTTTATATCTATTATATAGAACAAACGCATGCATCAATTTCCTTAAATTAACACAAGTACAACCATCCTTGAAGAAAGTGCAAGCTCATGCAAAACAAAACAAAACTAACGAACAGCCCCCCTCAACTCAAACCAACAAAAAGAAATAAAATAATTTGCACCTGAGATGATCCTAGCTGTATAAATCAGACCATTCCTTTCACTAAATTACTTGTTTCGTGGACACTGAGCTGAAAGCCACTACAAAATAATCGTCTGCACATTCAGCTTTCCAGATTGATATTATTCTTCGTAGTACTATTTTATACTAAAACAATGTTTTACAATTTTAAAGAAAGCCTTTAACAACATTAAAACAAGACATTTAGGCGTTTGATCATTAAACAGATTTAAATTTGAAGCATCATCCTAAATATCCTACAGCATTTCTAAGAACTTCACTGAGCTGCCATAATTTCTGTCAGCGTATGTAGTACTGAATGACTAGTAAAATACCTGAATTGAAACTATTCCAGTCTAGCAGTTTGTATGATCTTGTGTTACCCATAATTCCGACAAAGGCTGAGTTCAAAACAGCAAATTAGTAGATCAGTTACAGGAGCAGAATAGTGAAAAAAAAAAACTACCAACAAGAACACAATTGACAACACCACTCCACAGGAACTGGAAAGACACAGACAGCAGAGTTAATAAGAGGCTGAAAGGGAAAAAGGAGCATGCTGTAGCAATCTAGCACTAGGCGTGGTCAAAGTGTACAGTATATAGCAATTATTTTCTTATTGATAAATTCTAAATCCACCTTCAGATCTTTCTTCTTCTACATTTTCCTGTCTATTCATTTGCCAGTTTGTTTCCTTTAATATCTTACAGATTCATTTGACTCAAGTGCTTAGTATGATCATCACTAGATCAGAAATGGTTTTTTGCTTCCTCAACCTTCCCTCCCATAGACAAGAGCCTTCATTCCCCTTTTGTTTTGTTTTGCAATACACTGAGTTCAAGGTATCATGCATCTTACATTCACTTGTCAGGAGCAAACTACACATCCCAGAAAAACACTGCCAAGAGTCACTTAGTTGTGCCAATCGGCATCTCTGTCTTCTCTGATTTCTTATCCTGCTTTCAGTCAGTTGGTAAAAATAAAGGAGTGCATAACGCAAGAAATCAGTTTTAAAACTTCTGAGCAATTTTTTTTAAAGTTTTGTCTTAAGTAAATTTATCACACAGTAAATTTTACACATAAATGACCTGTATCTGGAATCTGTTGAAAATACAGAAGCCTAAGACAAATTTGTGGCAAAGAATGGGAGGTCTCACATATAAACTAAACTTTGGCATTTCTCTTGTCACTCCAAAAATAGGAGTAATAAAATAAAAATAATCCTAAAAATAGGATCCTAAAAATAAATCCTAAAAATAGGAAAAAAAGAACAATATTGCGTATTCATATGCTTTAAAAAATCCCTTGAAGTAGGGGGGTTTAATTCAAATTAAGTCTCGAATTTTATTTCATGTTGTCAGCTTACTGAATCTTTAGATCAGTAACAATCTAGCTGTTTACAGAATTACTTGCCTTGGGCCACAGGAAGAAGAAAGAAAAGGAAAAGAGATTAATTTTTTTTAATTGCTCTGAAAGATGCATTTGCACAAACCTTGTTCTATTACTCCTGACTAGTGCATGCAAAACCACTACAGGTGTTATTTTTCACTCTCCTCTGTCTGCATTTTTAAGTGTGATGTTAATGCCAACTTTTTACAGAGCATTCCTCAGCTTGTCTCAGTGAATGTAACAACAAAGTCTTCAGAGTCAAAAATTACTTAATTCTGATGTCAGAACTAGGACATGCAAAATATGCATGTTCCAGTACTGGGGTTCCCAGGTAAATATTAAATAAAAAGCTTAAAGTACTGTTCATTTTATGTTTTTAAGAACAGAAACAAAACTGTAATTGTAGTCATTAGTCCTTAAGGATTTCAAGGAGCTGAAAATTAGAAAACATTCAGTTAAGATCAAGTATTTAATCTTATTTTTGTTTGAAAGGAAAACTTACATCAAGTTTTAATATTAAAAAGTGGTAAAAATAATTAAACTCTCAATAACTGAAAAAGAGCTTTTAGTGTGAAGTTACTGGACTCAAAGTACTCCATTATTTCATTAACTTGCTGAAAAGCTTCTCACTAAAAACATACCCTCTGAATGACTATTACTTTCCAAGCTTAAATGATTGTCTGAAAAAATATTGCTTAGAACACATTTGTAGCTATTCGACTACTGGAATCTTACAAGGTTGAACAGATTACAAGTACATGATCATTACAACTGGACTTGGGCAAGGAAGTTGTTCTCGTGTCAACATACCAGGATTGTGAATGCGATCCAGGAGCTTCACAGACCGTGCGCTGACAACACCACCAACATGGACAAGAAAGCCTGGTGGGAAGGTCGTCAAGGTGAAAAATGGGAATTCCTGTTACAATTAAAAACAAACATCAAATGACTGCTTACCAACCACTGCTGATTGCCAATAAACATGCAGTGAATGGATAATTTCCCTGAAATACAAGCAAAGCAGTTACATGAGGCCAAACGTGTCCTTCAGGCTCACTAAGCACTACGTAATCAGATGACTTCATATACTCATAGTATAATAAATGCAGAGGTATTATACAAGGTAAGAATACTTTTCCCCCATAGGGATCCTAAAAATAAAAATATTAATAAATAATCAAAACTTTACACATTTGTGTTAACAAAGCTTCTATTGGTCCACTTTTAGGATGGCAACTAAGCAACAAAATTCTACTTTCATTAGCTGATACGAAGTAAAGGAACATTTTTCTCCATTTTTTTGGTCTCATTGTTACAAGTGACTGCAGTTTGATCCTGGAGCACAGGGTAAAACAAACTGTAGTCTTGCAAAAATTATGAATATCTTATTACAGGAAAACACACCCAAAAAATATGAATGGACTGCTCTGCTAGAGTCGTAACCTCTAAATGTAACAAGTAAACATCCATCTTCTGGAATAAAGCATAAGCCTTTGAAATACAACTCTGAGTTCTTAAACCAAGGAAATTCGCTTCCCACTCATTTGCATAAATCAGTTTTTACCATTTCATAATTACAACGAAGAATTCAGAAGTTTCAGCAACTACTCAAAAATGTAGTTCATGCCAGAGGCAAAGTAAGTGATAACAGTAATTTTTCATGACACACGTGATGAAATAAAATAGTCATTCAAAGGAGGTGAGCCCAAAAGTGGAGGATTTTGTTTCCTACAGAGCCATTCTCTGGAATGTCTAATATGCACGTGATAGCACACTTATGGGGCAAAGGCACTAGGTTTCTGTTCAGCAATTCTAAATGCACGGAGGCAAAAAAAGAAAAAGAAAAGAAAAATCATGCAATCAGGGTTTGTATAGTCATGGTGATTGGTTAAATGGAAAAAATAAACACTGTCATTTTATATGAGAGAAAGTATAGACTCCTTTCTCACATACTTGAAGCACTTGCAACAGCACAGTTAGACTCAGCTTCTACCTGAACAGTCTACATGCTGCAGGCTGAGGATCACAGTTCTTCCAGCAAATATGGCATGAAAAGCCCTCTTAAACTAAAGCCCAATGTGGATTTAAATATTAACACTTCAGATTCTCACCACCTTTGGTATTAGAACTCTTACAACTTTTAAAAGGTCCTACAAACCTTAAATTTTGTGTATTTTCTTAGACTTTCAAAATTCAAAGGCAAACTCTGGAATCAGCAATCACAGTATCAACAACCAGAAGAAAAAAAACCAAACACCCCAAAAACCTGCAGTTGTGCCTTATGATGCAATTAAAAAACAGAAAGATTTCACCATAGGACTCTGCAAACCTGCTGAGTATTCTGTCTTCAGGAGCACTGGTGGATCTCTAGAGAGGGCTGCAGAAAAGATCCCCCCAGAAGGTTCTAACACATCACAAAGTGCTTTGCAGGTTACCAGAATAGACAGAAAGCTCTGACTACAACACAGTCTGAATTTCTTTTCTGTACATCTTTCATGACAAAAAGTGGAAAAAATGCAGTACATCATCAACACTTTGTTAGAACCCTCTTTCGCTGTGGCTGTGTAGTATTGACTGTTCAGCAGTTCCCAAGTATACTGATAATATTTGTCCCCATATAATTCCATGACACTCGTTCTGCATGACTTATATACATACACATTTGCTCTGTCCCTTGAATACAGTTGTCCCACGTTAATGACAACAAAAACAATTAGAAATCAATAGATTTCTGTAGAAACTAGAAATACAGAAATCAATAAAAAAGTCTACTGTGTATGCAACCTATATGAAATTCCATTAAGCCTATACTGCATTTATATACATATAAAATATGTGTATCTGAAATATAACTATGTATAC
This sequence comes from Aegotheles bennettii, assembly GCA_013398125.1. Classification (NCBI taxonomy): domain Eukaryota; kingdom Metazoa; phylum Chordata; class Aves; order Caprimulgiformes; family Aegothelidae; genus Aegotheles; species Aegotheles bennettii. The sequence goes on along the minus strand of VZRW01012691.1, from coordinate 29,531 downwards.
TCACACTGACGTTGAGCTACAGCAGTATGCAGTGAACAAAGTGAACGATACTCCATGCTCTAAAGCATAAGCAAACCCAATGCTTTTTAATCTACATGGAGATTCAGACATCACTTTTTGTCCACTTTCAAGTGCAAGTAAGTTTAACAAGTTCAGATTTCCAGTCTGCCCCATTCCTTACACTACAAACCAGGAATAAAACTTTGAAGTTGTAACATGGTTTTACCTCAATCAATATACTTGCAAGTCTGTATTATGATACATGCTAAAATTAGATCAATGTCCTATCAGTTAATTTCAGGCACAGACGTGTATCTGACTCACTGAACCACTCTGACATGCCCTTATTGCATTGGCTGTCTCTCATTCATTCTGACGCAGATGGAATTCTATCACTTCCTATGATGATGCTTTCTGTCCTTTTTAACTTTTTTAGGCTCTCTTAGTAGTTTTGGGGGTTTTATTATTAGTCAAATGTAAGTTTCAGCCTCAATGACATGTGGTAACCTGTAATATTTTAAAATTATAAAGCTCTACTTATTGTGTGGAAAACAGACTCCGCAAGAACCAGACGCAGTGTTTCCATATTACAAACCTCCTCTATTACTGCAATGTGCAAAGGACTATTTACATCAAGGTGATGCAAGCACAGACTATTCCTGGGTGTGAGAGACACAATGACCTTGGTTTCCAAGCAGCAACTGAAGACGGTCAATCATTTTACCAATACCAGTTCACTACACCATTTCACAGTCATTGACTGCACAGACCCTGAAAAAACTGTCACTGGTTTAACCCTTGCAACTACACAGAGATTTTAAAGTTGGCATTTGGGCAAAGTCTGATATGGTTACAATAAAATCCTTATAAATATTTGTTAATGCAGTGTTTTAAAATGTTTGTGTATACACATACATGTATTGCTAGTGTTCTTTTTTAACTACATTTCATAAAAAACCACGCAGAATGATGAAAAAGAACATGGAACAAGGCTACACACGCTATCATTTGGTGTTGGTGCCAGCTGAAGCAGTTCTCAGATTCCCTTCCAGCCACTCACTCATTGCCATCGCTGCACCACTCCCTCAGATAATGCCCATAATGCTCACATATGTTCACAGAGCTTCTTGGACTGAACCAGAGTAGGGAACTGGTCCACACTAACATACTGCTCATTTCCTGGCTGAATGATTTTCTTTCTGAGCACATTTACTGTGCCATCTCACAAGGTGGTCAAACAACCTAACAATTTTTCTGCTACTGGACTGAGGGGATGGGATGGATAGAGAGGTGAAGTTGCTGGAAAGAGAAGTTGCTTAAGTCAGCATTTCAGCCAAAGGAATCACCCTGAGAACTGCACTCTAACGCAGCAGTTATCTAGCAGCGCTCTTCAGAGATAACCAACAGATCTCCGTTTTGAAAAGGCAGCAGTAGAGATCTCTCAAGCACTTGGAGAATGCCAACGTGGAGGAATAAAACAGCATTTGTCCAAGGTGAGGTCAACAGATACAAAATAGCATCCAGAGCAGCATTTGGCCATTTCTACAAAAACATAGGCTATTTTTTTATAAGTAAAGTAACCTGAAATATTCCCACTGATGGAAATACAGCACATACATTTATAGATAAAAATGCACAGAAAGGTAGCACTGCTGTAATTACACTTGCTATTACCAGGCATCCTGTGAATTTCTAAAAATATATTAACATCCAACAGAACACGTATGTGAGTTTTCCACAGCTGGTGTGTTTTCCCAGAAGAAGTCATGCAGTATTGCCCCTCCAACAAAACCTGCTCTGGTTTGCAGTTAGGGTTATTTAAGTAACACATAAAAAATACATTTGATGAAAAAAAAAAGCTGTGGAGATAACCTGTTAAATGAACTGGTTTTCATGTGCCTTAGCATGACCCTATGCCCAAATAAACTGAACTAAGACTCAAAAGAACTTACTATATATCTAATACATGTGGAAATATATCGTATGTATTGAATTTATTTTTGTTTTCCCAAATAAGTGCTACCCTAACTAATGCAGATGCGTAACTAGAGTTCACTATTGATGTGTGCAATATTAAAACAGACAAAATAACTTATAGGTGTTAGTCATTCTAATTAAGTACCTCAACCTTAAGGTAATCATAAGAGGTAACCATAGCAAAAACACACCCAATATGAAATTTTCAGAAAGACAGTATGAACCTATTGTTTTATCAATTAACAATCTGCATGCTTTGCTACATCATCATCATCAATAACAGACTCAGCATGTTTCCATCCCAGGATGTTTTTTCCACTAGTCAATATACATGCCTTATCAAAACAATGTGCAAATAATTCAAGCTCTAAAAATACACTAAGTGTATTTAATTTACATTTTTAATTGTTTTTAAAAAGCTTCCTAAGGAAATACTAGATCAGCTATGAAATGTTTGAAACGCTTGCAGAAAACAAAGGTAAACATAGAAAAGGTTCTTTTTAAAGCCTTTTTTTTCAAACTAAAACATTAAAAGCAAAAAAGCCATGGATTTGTATTTAAAGATAAAATTTTAACTGAAATGTAATAACATGCAAAAATACCAAGCAAAAATATGCCAATCCAAGAAATGCTCTTAAAAATAACAGAACAAATGTTTGAAAAAACCTGCATAAACAAGATTACAAAGAAATCTGCAAAACCTCACAAAAAAGAAAAGCAAAATATTTCAAATAATTGTTTAGAAATCCTCAATACAAGAAGAAGTTCTACAAAAAGAGGCATACAATGTTTTGGAACATACCCGCCTTCTACAGAACCTATGAGGCGATCCTCCCTTAGCAACGGGTAACACAAAAAATGAGAAGAGAATCATCCACTTACTCAAAATAGTAGCTAATCACTTATATTTCACAGATATAGCTGATTTTGTTTTCAACAAATATATCTGGTTCTATTTAAGTAGTTTAGGTAGTCAGATATTGTAATTAAACTAGAATTTATTTCTGAATAGGAAAACAACCACATTTCTTCAAGACACCTCACTAATAATATTTTGACAAAAGCAGTATACAATCTATAAAAAAACCAGTATAACGACTCATTCCAAAATTTAAATAAGAATTAAACCCATCATTTTTATTATACAGTCTATTTAGCACAATAACAGGTGGCATTTTTAGTCCCATACAGGTTCTTCAAAAAGCTGTAAATCCATAAAGCCTTTTTACTGCTTGGGAAGTGCGTTAGGTTTGTTTAAGTCACCTTTTTTTAAAGGCTACATGCACACCATTTCATGTAGCAGAATGAAGGCTAAATTATGCTCCAACTGAACGTTTTTGCAATTATAAATGGCATTATCACCTACAATCTTTGTGAATTTGGCTTCTGTAAAAACTTACCTAAATACATAAAGTATTAAGCTTACACATGCATCAGTAACTTACAGAGGCTAAATAGCAGTAATTTTTGCTGTAACTGTTTCTTATAACACCAACTGTAATCGCTTGAGTGCCATGCACATTACAGTTATTTACTCCACTTTTCGTAAAGCTTTAGTATTATATTAAAATTTAAATAATTTGTGCATAAAAGGGCAATTAAACATTCACCATTTGCGGTAAGTTTTCAGACCTAACAATTACACCTAGCTTTAAACAGAAAGTAACAGGAAACACTTAACTTACAAGCTAAATTTTCACTTTAGTAGATCAGGAATAAAATTATGAAATAAATGCCTTACCCTTTGTTCCAGAGCTGACTGAGTCTGTTGTCTTAAAAGGGTTTTTAATGGCCCCCCTTCTTTTCCAGCACTCCCACTGCCCATTCCTGAAGAGCATCAGTACAAATGACATTCAAAGAAACACATGTTATAATTTGTAATTAAACTCTGAACCAAAAATATATAAAATAGTTATGGAAAACAGTCAAATTATCCCCACAATTTTAATTTTCAGGAAAAAATTGCTGAGCATCACCGTTTAATTTGGGTTGGGAGGAGGGTGATTTGGGGTTTGGTTTTCACATGACTAGCAGTGGGTTTTTAGCATTTGGACAAAACCCCCTGATCTCGAGGTCTTTTTCTGCTGTCAACCTGAATTAAAAAAAAAACAAACTTCAAAATACAAAGACTGAAGGATCTGGGTCTGCAATTCTCTCCAGTGACATGTAACTACTTCTTTTTTTTTTCCTTGTTAATACTGGGAGTTTTGCCTACGATTTCGATATAGATCTCCCTTCTCTGCTTTTCACAGAAAGCTTCTACACAATCAGATTTTCAGCCCTTTATCAAAAAGGGCTGGAAAGTCATCATTAATTTCATACTGTTGAATGATGCCTCTCTGCCAGATTACTGTATAGTCAAGTATCTCTCTACTATCCTTATGAGGTTCAAAAAAAGGTAATAAAATCTCTTTCTGAGAGTTTCAGAGTAACTAAATAACCTTTCCTAACCACTGGGAGGAGACAGTATACACAATTACAGCAGTAGCAACATACTGCATGATTGGGACCAGAAAGAAAATTGCAAAGGCAATGCACATGCTTTGATTTGAAATATAAACTGAAAAAAATTACCAATTACTTTTATTTTCTTTAATATCTGTGCAATGAAATACTCACTCATCGGATTCATTCAAATAACCTAAGGACTACTGCTCAGCATTTAAAACTGCCACACTTATTATTGTACTTGCATACACATAACCTGCAGATTATCTGTACATTAAAATAAGAAATAAACTCCAATTTTGCACAATATGGGTAATTCTCTTTACTTCTATCATGTATTTTAATCCCATCCTTATCCCCCCAATACGGGAGCTGTTCTGAAGAGACGGGAAGTTTATCAGATACACAAATATCTTTGCTATTGAATCATCTGTTATCAAGGAACTGTACTCTCAACTGAGTGTGTTGAGATGCAGGTCATATGTATGGCTGTAAGTTATTTGTGCTATGGTTAGAAATCACAAAAGTAAAAAATAAAGACATACCAAGATTGTGTTTTTCCTAAGTAAACACAATGCTGGTGAATCAGATTTTCTTGATAATATTTCATGCCTAAAAATACACTATCATTGGTATTTCTTGTATCTAAAACCATCAGTGCTACTTGACAAAGCAAAAATAAACACCTAAGTTATATGGGAAAGCACAGGATAAAGAACAAAAAGAAGTGTCAGGAGCAGGATGAAATACAAACACTACAGTGTGAACGGTTATAAATGAAGACAAAATATTATTTTCCAGAATTTGTAATTTATTTATCACAACTCCTTGCTAGATTCCTTTTTCTTCTGATCAAGCATCTAATAAACATGAATGACATTGTACATATACATCAAAGTGCAGTTGTTAGTTTTAACTAAAGACTGGGAGACTTGAAATAATACCGGACTTAATAACGTATGGTAATTAATTACTAACATTTTCTAAAATTACTAGGCTATCATTATAATATAATTATATATATATAAAATACTGTAATTTTTAACAAGTATTTTTAGCTGTTCTTGGATAAGGAAACAAAAATATTAGTATCTGTATAGTCCCATTAAACAAGATTAAATTGCTTTTGCTATTTGGCATTGATCATTGTCAGGGACTATACAATATTAAATACAGACAGACATAGCATAAATACTGGACATGAAACAAACTAAAAAAATACAAACCAATCAAAATAGTTTCTACAGAAAAAAGCAGTAACACCAACTATTTAAATCTATGAAAATAATGTACGCCAGTGAAATGGAAAAGGAGGCAGCACAAATAAAAAGTTTGTATGGGCTTTGTTTAAATGATTCATTTAAAGAGCAGAGTTGCTAGCCATCTGATAGCCAGTATATCAATAAATTACAAACGAATTAATGAGCAAGTGCTTGTTCCATGCAAAACAGAGGAACAAGAAAGTGACGGGAATGAGGAGGATTAAAAAAAAGTAAATTATTTTAGTCCAATTACCAAAGGAAATTTTGTGAGGGAAAAGGAGAAAGTTCTGTAGCATAAACTACATATGCTTCAAATCCTGTAACAAGTCCTGAAGCTGTTTCAAGCTTCTGGGGCAGAGGTGAGAGATGGTATGGATAGTCATGTAGCCAGCAGTTTTCAGAGGCTAATTGCACAAAAACATAGGGTTATAGAAGGCTGTGTGTTAAATGCCCCCATATCCAATACCCACAACATTTTCTTATAAGTTTGTGTAAAAGGCCATAATAGATTGATCCTACCAGAAGTAGCCAGAAGCAGCTCTTCAGTGAAAGAAACACTTTTCCTCAGAACAACTGGGCTGACATGGCTAGAGTGTAGAGGGTTAAGGCTAGACCCCGAGAGGAGGAGACAGGACTTTTTAAGATGTGGGGAATCACAAGAGAGTGTAGGGGAGCTGGGAAACAGGAAAATCCTAGGTCCCTGTGGGGAAGGTGCTGTGGAGGAAAGTAATAGAGACAGAGAGATGTAGATTCAGAAGATGACTAAAGAAACAGACGAAAGAAATCAAAATGAAGCATTTTTTTTCTCCAAATGAACCAGCACTTACTGCTAAATTATTTCTCAACATAGACAGAAATGGAATGACAATACAGCTCCACAATGCGAATGAGCAGCGTGTTCTCAGGAATCATGACCCCATTTACTTTATTTTGACGTTCATTTTTCAAAAGCCATGGTAATCTATTTAATAACAAATACTATGGAGTAAAGGGTAAATAACAGTCTTCTCACACCCTTAATCTGATTGCTTTCATTATTTACATACAAAAAATTACTTTCCAGAAGTCATGGATTTGTTTTATGATTTTTAGAGTCATAAATCTTGTACAATTCTAAGTTTCCACAAAGAAAAGGAGTTCCAACCTTCTCAATTTCCTCCAAACATATACTATGTCACATCAAAATGTATTACCTGACTACAATATGTCGTGCTTTTTTGTCAGCCTGATAGTCTGACAGTTTGCAGTGGCATAAAATATATCACTATTCACAGAAGTCTAACTTCAAACCAAAACAAGCTTTCTCAGCACTGAATAATTTCCCCTCATATTTAGACCAATATAGACCAGAATGGATAACACAATCACAATTGTATTGTATAAAAGACATTAAGGTAATATCCTCCTGATTTGGAACTACTGAAAACTAGGTGCTTAAGGAGATGCAAGGAGGGCAATCTCCTCTATTTCGTTATTCGTATTGTGAAATTGTGGTATCTGCACTCTTTTTCCATGTTAGTCTCCATCACAAACAGGTGAACACATGAGCTATGGGACTGAGAAATAAAGAGGAACATAATGTATTGCAGAAACATCAGAAAATACTTCATTATTCACATCAGCAAATCTGAGTAATGGGTATCTCAAATTTGATAATGTTTAATGTGTAGCATGAGATGTCTGCATTTTTTTAATATTTTTTTTAACACTAACCACCAACCTTCACTTAATAACAGTCAGGAAATGAAAGTAGAGGTCTAAACATTACAGTGAGTTGTTAAAAACAACATACTGAATTAGTATGTTATCAAAGTATCTTCTGCACATCATCAAATTTTCATTAAAATTTTGTAAAACAAACAACTCAAGAGATGCTGCCCTTGGGAGAGTCAAAACCCAGGACGTAAATCCCAAGATACAGAACTTTTAAATGCGACCAGCAAATCCTCTTAAGACAAGTTTCAGTACCAGAGTTAAAAGCTGCTAAAAAAACAGTGCTAAAAAGCAAATGTATGCCCGCTGTTAGCTTTAATACTAAGAAGATAGCTAAAAAATAGCTTTATAAATTTCAAAAATCCGTAAAATTAACAGGTACCAATTACACAATTGGTTTCAGTTCTGAATGAACTGACTGAAGACGAGAGGGCCCATCCATCTACAGCGCATTGACAGGAATGGTGTAAGGTTGCTGCTTTAAAAACCTGACAAATTCACAGTGAATTGTCACCCTCATAAATTCAGAGCATTTACATCTATAAGGATGACCATCTATTCTACATTTAAATCATTTACACAACATGATCCTTACCATGGAAAAATCTGATCAAAAGAAACAGGTTTCCAAATATTCAGTCAACCAAATACATTAATTTGTGGTTCTCCTGTGTAACAAGCATCCAGTTGTGATTGTAGGTCTTTTAAATAAGTGACCCACCATAGGTTATCCAAAAAACAGTCATCATTTACACAAAAGAACACACACACACACAGAGAAAAGTGTGTTTGTGTTTTAAAAAAGGGACAGAGAAGATAGTAGTCAGACAGCTTCCTAATCGGGAACATTTTGCAACAGATATCTAGGGAACAAACTGGTTAAAATATTTACTACAGCTGCACTTGAATGCAACATTTAACTTAACTCCTTGGAAAAATTCTTCATAGGAATGCTATCAAGTAAAGCTGAATCAACTACTTTAATATGCTTTAAAATCGTCTAGATTAGATGGAGACAAGAAAGTTCTGAGTTTCAAATACCACAATTTAAAACACCATTTAAAAAGCAACCAAACTTTTATAAACAATTCTGCAAAATATTTTGCTCTACGGTAGCAAAACCGAGGGCATTGTTCACATAATGGAGAGTAAACAGACAATAATTCTTTCGGGTTGTGCTGACATTATTACTGACATGTTTCTAACCACAGACCAAAATAATGAGGGAGGAAACAACAAATTGAAGAAATTATGATAGACCAATGGAGAAAGAAAAATGCGTATTGAAGATAGCTGGAGTACAATTTCAGTTACTTTCAAAATGTGTAGTGTGTATGTAAAGCCATTTCTGTACACCAAGAAGAATAAAAACACAGCAGCTGCTACATTCCTAGCATCACATTTGCAAAGAGGAGTTAAAAATCACAGAGAAATGTATACAATATACTTATGGCACAACACATTAGGCTTGAAGACTACATAGCTGTAGTAACACTGTCCTTAACATAATGTGGTGAGAAATGTACTCCCATGATTTGTAATATGAAATGGAGGAAATAGGAAAAAGGCAATTACTTAGGACTCCTTTAATGCTCTGGCATGTTTTATTTTGACTTGAATACAGCTGTGTTACAAACGCCACTTTAATGTTATCCAAAATAGTGGGAATACAGGCAGGATGTAAATTTTCACCCTACAGAAATCCTTTCAAGCTCGAGGCATACTAAGTCTCCAATTTCCACATCATTTTGATAACTTAAATGCCAAAAAGCAAAAAGGGATTGAATGAAAATATAAAAAGAGAAACACAAATTAAACAAAAAGTGGGTGGAAGCGCCTTACCAGTTTTGGGTGTCAAACTCAAATCTGTGTCAGAAGAAGAGGACTGTCGACTGTAGGACTTGGAAGGTGAAAAGGAATAGGTTTGGTTTTTCAGAGGGGTGGAGGGTCCTGATGAATGAGTATTGGGATTGGGATCTTCATTGAAGGGAATCCTGCCAGAAGAAGGTGGAAACATATTCAGTAATCCTGTGCCAAAGGACCTGGCTGACAGCAGCATGATCCGAACACCAGGATGGGATTGGGGCAGGGCCAGCAGCTATTCCTTAGGTGCGAGACTGGGCATGAGGCCAGAGGCAAAGAAATGCTGTTTTACCCATTCAGCATTCTACAGAGAGATGCTGAAAATCTACAATGAAACAATTAAGCCAAATGAAAGGCGTGAGATGTGACAAAAAAAATAATATATATGCAAAAGAAAAAATTGAAAACAGTTTATGGCTTAAAAATCAGGTCAAATACACAATGCTTTGAGTTAGTTTAATAAAGAAAAAAGATTTCAAATTATATTTGTGTTTATACATATTCATACATTTATGTATATACACACATATGCATTTTAAGGAAAAAAAAATATGTTTCCTTATCCTATAGCATCAGCAGCATGCCACAGCTAAAAACAGAGCAAAGAGGAGAATCTTTACGGGAACAACTATATCGACAAACAGTTCACTTATGCACAGATTGACTTACCTGCTCTCTAAAACCATCTCTTCCACAAATGGCACATACCCTTCCTATAACCATTTTAAAACCTAAATGCCATATCCCAATTATGCTTGAAAGCAATTATGAACTCCAATCTAAACGTGATTTTCTCCAGTGACTGTGAAATAGTGAATGGCCCTCAGATACACCAACTCATTTTTACTTAATTTCTTAGGAAGCAAGCATGTTAAAAAGAAAGGAAGAGTGTGGCTTTGTGGAAGAGACTCGGATGCATTTTCAAGAAGCTATTGCCTTTGTTTCAGCAGCTGCACACAGAGTAGTTCTTCACTGACAACAGAAGGTGTCTCCATGAGAAAATGAGGGAGAAAAGATGGGTGGTACCTGCCTACACTGCCTGCCTGCCTGCCCTTTGCGACCACTGTGCCTGTGGCCTGCCTCTCCCCAGCTCTTGAGTCTGAGCAGTCTCGTACCAGTGTAGATGAGAGTGGGAACAGACACAGAGAAGTTCTGAGTAAGTCGTGAGCCAGTAGCAGTGTGAATTGGGCTGTTGTGAGTCGAGCGGCATCCATGGCTTGGCGGATGAACCAGCGGAGACCTGAGAGAATTTGCAGCCAAGGTGGAAGAAAAGAAAACAATACATACAAACAGGTTGCAAAGTTATGTTATAAATGATTTCAGGGAAGTTTAGTTAGAGGAGATCTCTTACTTTAAGCAGACTCTAAGAATTTAAATTCCTAGCATGCACGAGTCCAGATGAAATAAAAAGAGAGAAAGGAACAGTTTAAGCACTAGCTTGTGAATGCATAATTGATTCTTTGGCAACACGGCATCAAGTTAGTAAAGCCAAGAATAAGAAGTATTAGTTGATTTTGCTGGCTTTGAGGAACATTCCCACTTTTTGGACTGAGGGACGGTGATTCTGACAATATCCCCCACCAAGCTGAACGTGGACTATTGGGGGGGTGGAACATCCACATTCTGCTCCAGAATGAAAGCTACTGATTTGTTCATTAATGCTTTTTAAATTGGTAGTTACCAATTAAGACAAATTAAACAAGCTACGATTTCAAATAGAAACCAGTCATTTTGGGAAGTCAGAGCATACTGATGCCTGCATGACAAAAATGCCTAATTGCTATTGTGATGATACAACAGTTTGAGTTAATGAAATGGCTAATTCAATTAATACCTCTGGAAACATAGCGTAAGTAGTACACTTTTTGGTGCTGGCTTTTCCTTCTAGAAATTGGATCGCTCTACCAAGCAGAAAATAACTAGTGTATCCAAGATACAAACAATTTGAAGACTGCAAGTATTTTCCTATTAATTTGTATGCACATTTAAAGATAGCATTCAAACTGTGTTTGGTGCTGCCAGTACATATAACAAAGCTCAAGAAATTCAACCTCTCACCATAAAAAGTTTTCTCTGCCAGACCACTGTTTAACTCCCCCTGTTTTGCAATAGCCCTGCTTGTTTTGCAACAGTAAAATGCAAAGCACACAAGAAAAGACGAGACTACTTCAGGGTCATTCTCTAAATCACTGACAGAATTGGCTGAATTAAAAAATTATCTTTTCTTCTATGCTCAGCATAAACACTTTCTGAATTCAAAATTTATCTTTTCTTACATACCCAGCATAAATGCTCAAAACTGGTTGTATTGAACCTGGAAAATCTTGAAGAGAAGGTTTATCATAAGAAGCCATCACAAAAATGTTTACTGTACAAACACAGAGTCAAGGCAGAACTAATTATTAGTTAGGAAATTGGTAGGTCACCGTAGCTATATCCATTCAAAAAAGTTGTATTAAGTAAGGATTACCACTCCAGCTTTTAAAGAAGTAACGTAAGGAATCCAACCTAAAACGTTTCAAAATTGTGGAATACAAACTGAGTTGTAGACAAATAAAATTACAAAAGAAAAACGAATTCTGGGGGAAAAAACAAATCACACCAGTTATGTAAAACTGAATGAGTATGAAAAGAAGAGAGATGAAACTTGTTTCCCTACAGACTATTAATTCATACTTACTCCTTCATTTCTTTGGATGGGGAGTTACATGCAGGTAAAAATGCTGATGTGTTACTTAATTTATCCAATGTGCAGGCTGTTCCTATGGCTCGCACTACTAGTCCAGACTCTCCCTCCAAATCAAAACACTGCAAATAACCAACAACAGCATTTCCTCTCATTTCAAGCACCTTCAAGCCAATCTTCCTTTGTAATTCACCTACAAAACAAAAGGTAAAGAGCTCGTAATTGCAAAGAACTTTCCCTATTCTCTTTTGTGGTCTTTGGTTTCTGCTTTTGGAATTGCCAACCAGGTCAGTAAAACAGGTAACAGATCCAACCTTACATAATTACGCCAAGCAGCTGGTCACACTCTCTGCACCTGATAACATAGTGTGATACTCAGGATTTGCACAGCTTTTTTCCTTTTTTCTCCAAATCTATTCCAATTGCCAAAACATGTTATTTCAGAAATGTTTTCTCTGGTTTTTATTTTCATTAGTTTTCCCTTTTTTACTTAGAAAGAGACGGTCAAGATGTGTGCTGGAACACACATCAGTTTCTCCTTATGTTCTACTGAATACTCCATACAGCTCAGTACAATGCATCATCTTTGAAATCCATGTCGATAGGCAGCTATACTATTTTATTTACAAACTTATTTAACCATATTTCATTATTTTTTTAAATTAATAGTGTTGAATATGGCAGCCTCACGTACAAAATGTAACACTGAATAAACAAAACACAGTACTACATATGCCACCCTCTCACTGCAAACAAAAAAAGAGCCTCTTTTCCTGTATTAGCTGCACACAAAGACTGAAAAAGACTAAAAGACTGTAACAAGAAGCCAAAACAAACCCCAAAAAAGTTCACTGATCTATGTAGCTAGGTAGGCTTGGTAATACCAGGTGGAAAATATTATCTCTCTTCTCATGAACATGAAAGATTTCCAAAATCCTCTGTTAACACACAGAAAAAGCCTCCCTGTCTCAGAGGACAGCCTAACAGTCCAGACGTCAAGGATGTTAAGAAATCAAGTGGAATGAAACAATCATTACACTGCTGTCTAGAGGCTTGGGTTTAAAATTACCAGAACAGGTTCCTATTGTAAAATTCTGAAGAGAGGCTGAAATCATGCCTCTACTGGTCTTGAAAAATCTCTGAGGTTGAGGTAAGAGTATGAAAATTTCTAACCGAGTGAAAATTGCTCTGAAAAAAAATTGCTCTGAAAATCGCCCTTCAAGCCATGGTTGAGGATTTTTTTTTACATATACAACACACAGTATGACAGAGATCTGTCAAACAGCCTGGGGCATTCTCAGGAGTTACAGATTTCTCCAGGATTCTTCAGGTGTGCTCACCAGTAACAATGACTGCAATGTGAAGCATCCTATTACATGACATGAAACAGTGTTGCTATGAGGTCTTTGGGGTTTTTCCTTCTTAAACACTGCCATGAATAAAAATACTATTAAAATCTAGCAGAATACATGTGCTACTTTATCCACTTTCACTATTTATGCAAGGCAAGAGATATGCAAATATTAATCCTGTAAACTGGCATACCAGGGGAGCTATAATAAAAACCTCATAAAAAGTGAATTTATGTCAGTTATGACAATATTGGTTTTTCACATTTTTCTTCAAAACATGCTGGCTCTCCTAGTGAAGACACTGAGTAACAGCTCCACGACCTCTTTCATGTTGCCTCAATTACTAAAGATCTCCATACACCCTTGCAAAACCCAGCTCACTTTTTCTTAGAGTATCTTCTTTAAAACACTGCTGTATCCACAACAAACCTGGCAACAATAAGAGCCCACCAGAGAACTGAAACCACTGCCTATCATTCAAGTGGCTATTTCTCATAATTTATTTGTAATGCTAACACCTTCAATATTGTCCACCTCTATTGACTGTCTCTTGTCTTAGTGTGCAAGTATTCTACAGTACATGTGTCTTGTTCTGCTCTGTTGGCACTGAAACAGGATTGGTTCACAACCACTGTTTGAAGGCATCAGTAATACAACGAAAAAAAATCCATGAATATACTTGATGTTGTGGAGACATCAACTGACTCTAACCACCTGTCTCTCCAGGAACTGCAGGGATGTCCTGCAGAATCAATGCAAGACAATACAGAAGTATGCCAGGGAAACAACAAACCAATCTTGACTTCAAAAAGACTGCATGAGTAAGGTATTAGTACACACTGTATCTGAGATGGTGCATATTTGTTCACATACTTCAAAGAAGTTCAAAGAGGGTAGACTAGTTTGGTATTTTAATTGTTAAAGAGTCAAAATTCTAGTAATACTACTCATATGGGTTAAGAACATCTTCAAGACAGTTCCACGGGTTTCTTTGACCTTGCTAAAAACAACCAACACATTAGACTGTAAGTCAGCCATACTGGCCACCAGGTAGGACAAAAGGACCTTCAGAAACAGAAGACACTGTGAACTGAAAAAAATAAACATAATTAATAACAATAATCATACACACTCTTGTCTTAAGCAAGTCATTTAAATGGTGAGTCTTTTTAAAAGCAGCAATAATCATTACAGCCTACATGATTAATACCTGACATGAGTGAAATAAGCCTTTGTCTAGCCTCATTCGATGCCCTTGGTGTACGAATTCGGTCTATCCACTGGTATTCTGGGTCTTCATTAACTACAAGTTCCTCCACAAATCCATGAATTATTACTGCTCTGTAACACTTAGGAATAGATGTAGCTGTTGAAAAAAAATAAAATATATATATATATATAAAAGATGTAAGGCATGTGTCTATGAGCCAAGAATTCCAAGAAAAACATAAAATTACACATAAACAGTGTTGTGAACAATTCCAGAAAGTAATCCACACAATTTTCTGTTAATATGTGGACATACACAAGCAGTTTNAAGGAAAGGAAAGGAAAGGAAAGGAAAGGAAAGGAAAGGAAAGGAAAGGAAAGGAAAGGAAAGGAAAGGAAAGGAAAGGAAAGGAAAGGAAAGGAAAGGAAAGGAAAGGAAAGGAAAGGAAAGGAAAGGAAAGGAAAGGAAAGGAAAGGAAAGGAAAGGAAAGGAAAGGAAAGGAAAGGAAAGGAAAGGAAAGGAAAGGAAAGGAAAGGAAAGGAAAGGAAAGGAAAGGAAAGGAAAGGAAAGGAAAGGAAAGGAAAGGAAAGGAAAGGAAAGGAAAGGAAAGGAAAGGAAAGGAAAGGAAAGGAAAGGAAAGGAAAGGAAAGGAAAGGAAAGGAAAGGAAAGGAAAGGAAAGGAAAGGAAAGGAAAGGAAGGGGAAAGGGAGGAAAGGAAAGGAAAGGAATGGAAAGGAAAGGAAAGGAAAGGAAAGGAAAGGAAAGGAAAGGAAAGGAAAGGAAAGGAAAGGAAAGGAAAGGAAAGGAAAGGAAAGGAAAGGAAAGGAAAGGAAAGGAAAGGAAAGGTTTCTGTTCAAATAAACTTTTCTCCTCTACTTACTGCAAAAAAACTTGACTCCGCAGGATGACTGCCTAAATCTGTTCAGATCATTGAAGAGATCTACTTTCACCACCACATTGATCTCCCCACGTATACCTGTCAACAAAAAACATGGAAAATGAGAAGCTGTATCAGAAACTAACACAAAACTAGCATTATTAATTATTGCGTTATTAGTAATTAATGCACTTTGCATTACCAATTAGTTACTTTTTCTGCAAAGAAGGTATTATAACCCTGCTAGAACTACTCGGTCCAACTGGCAGTTCATGTGTCAGTTCCAGCCTGAGCCAAGGAGCTGGAAGACATTTCCTTGCCTCTCAGGTCTGCTGCACAGACACCGTCTCAGAGGAGGTTTCTAGTTCTGCCCAGTCTTTGGGGCTGACACTACATAAGCAACTGTTCTCAAATACCTGCTGCATGGATCAGGACTTTAGAAGAAAGATGGGATTGGGAAAAGAGAAGCTATCAGCCTCCTGACACTGCAGTGGCCTCTGCTGCAGTGAGCAAGCGCTCTCTCTGCTCCTTTGCCCTGTACCATGGATGCAGGAAGGGTATAAAATCAGTACCTAAGTACTGTGACTGTCCCAAGACATCCTTAGCATGCAAGGCTGGAAGTACTAACTTTGAGTACAGATGCCTTGAAACTGGCGTCCGGTCCACATCAAAAAGCTCTGCCCGACACCAAAAAGCTTTCACATTTTGTCCCTGAATGGGTAGCACAGCTACTCTCTGAAATTCAACCCAATGACAGAATCTATGGTTCTTTCTAGAACCACGGAGTGGCACAGGGAATGTTTGTAAAATACTTTGACTATGAGAAGAAATGTATAAAAAATAAGGTATTACAGACTTCTTAGATAAAGCTTAATTTTTGGCCACAATTAAACCTTACTAATAACAGAGTATTTCCTCAACACACAGCCATTCCTTTTTGATTTTTCTACTTTCCTACTCCTACTTTCTTCTTTTTCCCCACCCAATAACAAAGTCACGTCACTTATTATAGGTTCTGACATACTGAGGGTTAAACTTCGTGATGAGTCTGACCTCCACTGTCTTCAGAAGCCTTTATCACATAAGCATATGACAAACAAAAGCTCTAGATTCATAGATTAGCATTATTGCAATAAAGTCACCTTCCAACATGCCAACAGAAAGAAGCCTTCTGTTACCACACTGAAGTCCTCAGGTTCACATATTTTCACAAATAATCATGTTGAGGTTCAAAAAAAATCTTTTTAATAAAAATTTATAAACATCATATTGATTTTTTTTTAGGAAGCATCGATTACTGTTTGCCAAGAATCAAGATAATTAGAATCCACTGCTATGAGCAAGAAAATGTAAGGATCCTAATTTCACCTAAATACAAAAAAAGCTGTGAAAAGATCTAGAAAAACACAGAGAAATGTAATTCTCTCTGACATACAAGTTGCACACATCCTGAGACAAGTGTTGACCTAATTTAACTTCAAAAGAAAATGTAACATAGGAAAATGTGGCTAGAATAGAAGCTAAGAAAAATACATGCAATATTTCTCAAAAAACCTCTTTGATATAACTGTTTTAAATGCAAAGAATACTTCGTATCAGTTATAATGATCATCTAGTAAATACCAATAATTATTATCCAACGATGATTTATAATTAGCTTTTAACATAGCTAGGTCATTTAAGTCACACTGGATAGTGAACAAAGGTGGTAATGACAACCACACAGATGTTCTGCAATGAGGTATCCCTACAGCAAGGTAATTGCTGTAAACTGCCCTTGACTTTCTGGGACAAAAGTTGTGTTTCATTAAAATCACAGGCAAAAATATCATTGACTTCATTTTCTTATCCCCTCAAGATCAGAGAATCATAGAACAGTTTGGGCTGGAAGGGACCTTCAAGATCATTCAGTTCCAAGCCCCCTGCCATGAGCAGGAACACCTCCCACCAGCACAGGTTCCTCAAAGCCCCATCCAGCCTGGCCTTGAACACTGCCAGGGAGGGGGCAGCCACAGCTTCTCTGGGCAACCTGTGCCAGCGGTTATTAAGATAATTATGATGAAATCTACCAAGCACTGAGAGTACTTTCTGCAGGGAAAAGGAATTTATTTATCTTGTACTTCATGCTGGAGATGTGTCACATCCTGTCCCTCCATCTCAAGTGCAGTTTATCCAACATCCCAGGAAGGAGCACTCCAAGTGACTTCAGCCAAAGTATATTCTTTTAGTAAACACAGGGTAATTGGAAAAGTATGTTTGGGTCTTCTTTTTAATTTTAATTTTGCAGAGACTATTTTAAATACCATGTGAAGATATTTTCCACTTGTCACAAGCTCTGTGGAAGGCGTTCTGCCAAGCACTAGTCTGAGCTACTACGCCAGAAATTTTCTCATGCCAGAGATACGGAAAAACTGACAGAGAAGTAGCTTTCCAGCTCCCAGGGCTAAAATTACTACAGACTTCTGAAGACAGTTTACAGAAATTAAGATTATAAGAAGCAGATTACACATCAAACAGCATTGTTTTACTTTCAAATTAGCAAATCTTACCATGAATGGTATCATAAATTGGAAACCATCCTGAAATGACTGTAGCTGCTTCACTATAGAGCAAAGGATCAATATCTATGTACACTTTGCCAATGGCATCATTGGCACTGTAGGTATCGTGATCAAGAACTGTAATCTGGAGGGGTTCATCTTGTAGCTCTTCATCATCTACCTAGAAAGAAGTATTAATATGGAATCAGTATTTAAAAAAAATGCAGGGAAACACTGCTGAAAAACAAATGCAAAAAAGAGGAGTGTTAGTCACATACAGTGACCTGACACAGATAAATCTGTAGTTTTGATTTCCTGTATCTAAACAAGGCATTCACTTATTTTGATTTTACCCTTCACAGACTGCTGAGATCCTGGAACCAGAGTTATCACTGGGAGAAATACAGAAAAGCAAGATCACCATGATTACACATTTTAAAATTCCACATGATTTGTTTTAAGTCACATTCTCTAGTCTACCTACCTCCACAACACATATTTTCATTTAAAAAAATGAAAATTTAATATAAAGCATCTCAGAGGACTATTATACTCTGAAATGATGATTATTGGTGCTCTCACACTCCCAAACTGGTCAGTGGCTTAAAAGATGACATTTTATACAACCCACTAAAAATTCAGTAATTTCAGCACTTTCCTAAATAAATGCAATAACCCATCTGTAGCCTCCATTATTTTTTAGAACATATAAGGATAGGCATTCGACAACTTCTTGTGTGGAATGTCACAAACCTGGAAATCAGGTTTGCTAATGCAATGGGATGACTCATGTAAGTGTTTGCAGAATCATAACATGTAGTCTTGTAAAAAGATCAAACCACACGCACACGCTTACGATGTCTTAAGCAGTTGGTGTTTTGGTGTTTTTCCACTCTTTGAAATGTGGAATTCTTTTTTTTTCCCCCAATGTTGCTGTTTGTTTTTCTTTCCCAAATTCATTTTTCCGTGCAAAAAAATAGAATTTTGAGACTTGTGTTATTGTCAAAAAAACTCTCCCTGTACAAACAGAGTTAACCCTCCACAAAGAGCAGCTCTTTGCCCTCCCCCAAAAAATAACCTCAGGAAGTGAAAGATAAAAACAGAAAACAGATTGAACTTCAACACCACAGTACTACTTTAATCAACATGGATTGCTGAGTAAGAGATGCTCTAAATCAAGAATTATATGTTGAATAATAATCTGCCCTATCTTACTATTTTCTATTTGCTCTAAAATATTTCTAACATAACCAGCTATTATATGTTCATGTACATATATTTACTCAGTTCATGTACATATATTTACAACCATGTTTATACTGTAATATTATCTTAGGACACTATTAACTGAATCACCATTATATGTTCAAATGTTTTAACATTTCATGTGTTCCAAATACCACTACATATTTTTTTTTAAAAGTAATAAAAAAATGCAGTAACAAAAAAAAAATAAGTAAACACTTGTTCAAGGCACAATGTCAAAGGACATCAATGAATTAGACCCTGGAAAGCAATGAGCAATTATAGGAAAATGCTGAGTGCCCTCATTATTACATAAGTAAACAGGTCAGGAAAGGGTTCAATAACTGTTGTCCAAGCTCTTTATTTGATTTATTTATAATATTTTATTATAATCCATAATGCTATTTTCCCCCCACTTTCACCTCTGTCTTATCTTTTCTAGTATTACCCAGAATAACATTTGAGTTGGATCCAACCTGTTAAGTTTTTATCTCGACAAACAGTCCTAAAAAGCCAACGAGATACCCTTAGCAAACAAGGTCTAACTGTAGAAAGGTTTACTGAAAAGGCTTCATGTGTATTTACACAGAAATGCACTTCACTCCTCAAGACTCATTTTCTGCCTGAAATGAAATGATTTCATTAAGGGCATCTACACCAGAGTGTCTGTATGGATACAGGCAACCTCTTAAAAAATACTTACTTCAAATTTGAACCACTCGGAATTCCACTGAGGATTAAGTGACTTGGGATACACATCTGTCTTAAATGTTGTATTTCCAAATTTCACCTAAAATACAAACATGCAGTTATTAATAATAAATATTACTGAATAAATTTAGCAACTCAATAATTAACATGCAAATAATTTTAAATACATATTTCAATAATATCAACAAATCCTTTTCAGTGAGAGTGACTTTTTTAATTGATTCACATTTATCAGTAAGTATCTTTCCCTGTATCAGCAACACTTCTAATAAATCTCCCTCTCCCACTATTAAAATTGCTTCTTTTCCTTCTCAAGTCACTTGGGAGGTAAAAATATCACTGATATTGGCTATTCAAAGTCACTTGGTCTTAGCCTCCTGTTTAGAAATCCTGTAAGCAAAAGTATTCTATCTAAATATTGATAGTTTGTGTCCTATTACTGTTCTCTCTAGGGTTTCTAAATCAGCTTTATTGACAATTTATAAAAGAACTTTAGAAATTAAATCGCAATTTTGGTAAATTTATTGCTTAAATTTAAGAAATCTCCCCAGATAGATACCAGAAAATAACTGAAACCATCCCCATTAACTACAATCTTGATACACTGGACACGTATCAGTAAATCCAGAGCAGCGAGGGGGAAGCGCCCTTACCAATTTCTATTCTTTTCTTAAAATATAGAAAATTCTAGAAAGCATATAGACAAAAAAGTTAGAGGGACTAGATATCTGTACATATACCCCTATATAACTATACATATATACCCCTGTAACCTCCAGTTACTGAAGATTAAATATGCTCCATGTTCATATTGATTAATGCACCTTCAGCCACGTAATAGCCTATTTCAGGAATCTCCATTTCATCTCCATAGCAGTCTATTTCAGGACAACCTCATTTGGTTTTGTTGATTTTTATTTGTTTATTTGTTTGTTTATTTGTTTACAAAAAAGTGAAACAATTCCTGGGACGCTCCCTGCATCAAGAAACCATGCTGCACAATGCAAGCTTCACTGCAGCTTCCATTCCAAGCCATTTACAAACACTTGTAGTTCTCTGAATGTTGCCTCTCTAATTAGTACTTCAACTCATACCAAGTAGCTGATGGTACTTAAAATTACCCAAAGTTATGTTTTTGGATTCATTCAAGATTCTTAAAAAAAATAATGTGCTGAGATAAAAGAAATGCTGCAGTCAAAGACAGTCATGGATTTTGAATGCTGTTTTCTTTTTAAAAGTCTAAATGGATTTTTAGGACTAAATTTAGACTTAGCTTTTGAAAATTGCATAGCAAGCTTTGAAATATTTTTGCTCAGGAAAGTATTAAATAAATACTTCAGACACTTTCATAATATGGTAACTATTTTGCATAGGTACATACCCCAGATCTAAAGAGATAGAATCACAGAATCATCAAGGTTGGAAGAGACTCTCAAGATCACCCAGTCCAACCCCTACCTACATCACCACTAACCCACATCACCCAGCACCACATCCAGATGCCTCTTGAACACCTCCAGGGATGGTGACTCCACCACCTCCCTGGGCAACCCATTCCAACACCCAATCACCCTGACAGGGAAGAAATTTTCCCTGATGTCCAATCTGAATCTCCCCTGCTGCAATTTAAGGCTGTTTCCTCTTGTCCTTTCACTGTGGGCACGGCAGAAGAGATCGACCCCCACCTCACCCCAACCTCCTTTCAGGGAGTTGTAGAGAGCAATGAGGTCCCCCCTGAGCCTCCTCTTCTCCAGACTGAACACCCCCAGCTCCCTCAGCCATTCCCCACCAGCCCTGTGCTCCAGTCCCTTCCCCAGCTTTGTTGCCCTTCTCTGGACACGCTCCAGCCCCTCGATGTCTTTTTTTGAAGTGAGGGGCCCAGAATTGAACCCAATTAACTTTAAAAGCCTACAAAAAGCCTTTAAAAGCACCACAGAACTGAACTGTGAGTTCACACCCAGCTCTCTATATACAACCGTAAGTACCCTCAGCCAACAGAACTCTGCACAGCATTTGTGATCAAAGAAATGGAATTTTGAAACGTTGCCCCCCCCATTTGATTCAATAAACAGTAATGCTTTTCAAACAGAAGCTACTTCAAAGTCAGCTTGAGTGTTAAAAGCCAGAGTGGTATGAAAACAGAGGACCAAGCAACCTCAGTGTAAAAAACACCCAGCTGTCAAAAGGTGTGTGTATCCTATGTGTATACAGAACACTAACAGCACTGGCACTTGGAATGCATACTCACCACTGGAAGCAGTGTAATGCAGTGATACCAACACCAGGTTTAACTGAGCTGCCTCCTACACCAGAAGGTGCCAAGACACAACCCGGAGCTCCACCCAGCCTATTTTTACACGTTATCTAGGGAGTCAATTAGTTCCCTTGGAGCCCCAGGCAGCTATAACTGAACTTCTCCAGTAGTCAGGCAAGTTCACTAAAGCCAGCAGAGGTAATCAAGCCCTACACTGCTGTCTGCCATACAAATTTAGCAGCACCATCACAGAAGACATTGTGCTCATTTCCTCCAGATCACACACGCTGGCAAGGTCCAGGTTACGCACAACCCCAGCCAAGTCAGAGCTCTAAAAAGCCTGGACTCATTTTCTTTCCTAATTCTACATTTATATTAGAAAGTTTAACAAGCAAATTAAAGAATAGTAATCAACTTGTACCTTAACATTACTTCAGCTTTCACTTTTATTGAAGTGAAGATGTCTTGTAAAGGTTTTCAGTAACCTTACACAGAAAAATAAAGCAATAGCTTCAAGCTCCACTTATCTGAGATAAATCCCACCTGCATCCTTGCCCACTGCCATGTGCTTTCTCCTGAGGCTTTCTAAGTAACAGCCTTGAAAGCAAGGCCCCTCAGCCTTCCTCGTGATCTTTCTGAAAAGATTTATTTTCTTTCTGAAAAATCAAACTGATCTCTTTGAAAAATTTTATTTCCCCTTTTTGCCAACCCAGCCTTTAACTGGATTCATTTCCTGACCTATTTCACTACACAGCTACTCAGGGTAGGGTACTCTACTCACAGTACTGCCCTACTCACAGCGGGGTAGGCACAGGCAGAGCAGGGTTGGGAACAAGTGACCCCAGGAGAGGAGAGCTGTGTCTCCTCAAGGCAGCACAAAGCCAGGCCAAACCAAATCCCTTGGAGAACTGCATTTCCTATTCCTGCCTTCCCTGCCTCCTAGCAGCTTTCATCAGTTGTTGGCTGCCTATTAATAAATTTTAGAAGTGTTTATAAATTAAAAACTGACTGATTAAACACCTGAAACCAAACACTGAAATATTAAGTTAAATGATTGCCATTCATGTAATAAAACAGAGCTGTGCACTATTTCAACTCCACTGAAAACACAGGAGAAATACATTTTCACATATCACCAACTCGCTGTCCCACCAAGCAATGTGCCCAGTGTCTAATGCCAAATTTTTAAGCACCAAACCAAACCAGAACTTACACATCCAAAATCTATTTTGATATTAATATTACCAGACTTTTCAATTTATATAGTTCTCGACTGACATTCTTCTACCTCAGCTACAGCACTGCACCAACCTTGATCCCAGCAGAGGTTAAACAAAGCCCTATGTAACTGTTCTGAGTTACTCTTCTGCAGCTTTAATTCCTCAAGTGAAACCTTCACAAAGTTGAGATGGAACTTTCGCACAAAACCAGGGACTTATCTCAACAGTTGCCTTCCTAGAGGCAGTCTCTTTGTCTGTGTTTAGGGAGTTGGGCTAAAATGGGAACAGTTTTCTGGCGACCCAGATAGGACACCCAGGGGGACTCCACCTGTGACCTCCCTGCCACCTGTGACCTGACCAGCACACCAAAGTCCTCAGGAACATCGTGATTAGGTAATTCAGTCTCCCCCAAGTAAACCACATCCATTCTTAAGGTACATGTTGTATTGGAAGGATAAGAGAGGGGTTTTGAAAAATCTCCTCGTACGTTATTACAGTGACAACCAGAGTAGAGGGGGTCTGGCTGAGAGAACCTCTCTTGGTAGCACTGGTAATGGTTAAGAGTCTCTTTGTTTCACTTGTGTCCTGCATTTGTGTTGTCAAAGTGGGTAACGTCCCCTCAGCAGGAGGCAACACTACCAAAAGTTCACCATTAGGATGGATTCTGGCAAACTGGAATAAGTTTGGGGGCGATCCCCTTGCTCGGAATAAAGTGATTTTGTATCATAATGATTGGTGGCCACTTCATACCCTGGAGGATGGGGGAAAACAGCAGCAACTCAGAACTACTAATTATAACACCATCTTGCAACATACACTGTTTGGTAAGCAGTAAAGGAAATGGGATGAGGTGCCATCTGTTCAGTTGTTTTTCACATTACGGAACAATTATGGAATTAGAAATAAATGTGGGTTGGTTATGAAGGATTCAAATGTATTTTTAATAGAAAGTAGAACAAGTGATGTAGAAAGTAGAGCCAGCAGTACCCCTGCTAGTGCGACCGGAAGACGAACGAGGGACAGGAGGGCAATCGTGCAAGCCCCCCTTAGACAGGCAGCAGGTCCAGAAGGGGCTCCAGTGCATGTGGTGTGTGAGACGGCTGGGCAGCAATGGACTTGGGTCCTGAGAAGAACTCTATTTGTGGGGCAGTCAAATCCAGGTATCAGAAGGAAGCTTCAGAAAGTTGAGGAAGCAAACGGACAGTCAACTGAGCACTTGTCAGAGGTTGCTTGGAAAGTGTGTAACAATAGAGAAGAGGTTGAGAAGAAGCAGGAAAATGAACAGGTGGAGAAAGAGACTAGAAAGGCACAGCCACTGGCTGCTGCCCCAGAACAAGGGAATCAGAGGCACACTGCCAAGGGGCCAGCAGAGACTATGGGGACCTTTGGCAAGTACACCCTTAGGGAGGAATCAGTGTGCATATTGTAAACAAGAAAGGCACTGGAAGAGGGATTGTCCCAAGATCCCGGGCAAAACAGGCCCCTCCAGGCCTAAACTAGATCCTATCTCAGAGGCAGCTGATATACTGGCAATAGGTGGAGATGGCCATTCAGACTGACTGGGACCAGGGGTGGAGTTGAACTCCCCAAGAGCACCCCTGGTTACAATAAAGCTGGGGAACAAGAAGGTTGATTTTTGGTAGATAGAGGAGCTACTTACGCTGTTTTAAACCCTTGTGAAGGGCCTTTAAGTCAATTTTCTATGCCAGTTGTTGGCGTGACAGGGAAAAGAGA
Source organism: Aegotheles bennettii (assembly GCA_013398125.1). Taxonomy (NCBI): domain Eukaryota; kingdom Metazoa; phylum Chordata; class Aves; order Caprimulgiformes; family Aegothelidae; genus Aegotheles; species Aegotheles bennettii. The sequence goes on along the minus strand of VZRW01012691.1, from coordinate 4,439 downwards.
AGTGAAGCCCTTAGTCCAGGCCCTCCAGTGTGAGATAGGAAAACAGACCTTCCTTCACTCCTGAATTCCTGCACACACCTGAATGCCCATTGCTGCTTTTAGGAGGAATCTATTGACTAAATTGAGGATTCAGATAACCTTTCGAAAAGGGAAGGTATGTGCTCATATTCCTGGAGAACACACCTTGAAGGCACAAGTTTTAGGCATGGCCGGGTGGTGTCGCCTGTGGATCCTGAATTTTGGATTAACAGCAAAACCTTTGTATGAGGCTGTCAGGGGAGCAGAATTTTTGGATTGGACCCTGCAGTGCAGGTCAACCTTTGATGATCTTAAAAGGACGCTGATGACAGCCATCCCTTTGGGTCTCCCTAGTTTAGTGAAACCTTTTCAATTACATGTACATGAAAGACATCATCAGACCTTGGGAGTTTTGACTCAACTCATAGGATCGTGCAAGAGACCAGTGGGGTACTTTTCAAAGCAACTGGGCCAAGTAAGTAAGGGGTGGCCTGCTTGCTTGTGAGCAGTGGCAGTCACAGTCTTGCTAACACAAGAGGCATGAAAACCATCTTTGGGCCAACATATCACTGTGCATGTGCCCCATGCAGGAACTGCTGTGTGGGAACAAAAAGGACACTACTGGTTGTCTCCAGCAGAATGATACAGTATAAAACAGAGACTGGATGGTGGGAGATGCCAGATCAACAACTCATTGGGACATCTGTAATAATGGAAGAGGTAATGCAAAGAACTCATCATGTGGGGGGAGAAGCCCTAGTGGACTTATTAAAGACCTACATTACTGGAGTAGGAATGCTCGGCATAGCCAAAACCAGGACAGGTGAGCTGTGCTTGAGAATAAAATCCAACCAAGGCCACCACCAGGAGAAGTAAATAGAGGAAATACACCAGGGGACTACTGGCTTCTCTGAGTTACCATGGCAGAATGGGTACAGGTACACGTTGGTATCAGTAGATACCTTCTCAGGTTGGCCTGAGGCCTTTCCATGTCGTACCAATCAAAGGAAGGAAGGAAGATCCTTTTGAAAGAAATTACTCCTAGGTTTGGGGTACCTATAGGGTGTCTTCAGATAGGGGACTCCATTTTATAGCAAAGGTGATAAAAGACTTAGTAAAAGTTTTAGGCATAAAATCGGACTTGCATACCCCTTGGAGACCACAGTCCAGTGGGAAAGTAGAATGGACGAATCAGGCTTTAAGGAGACCCACTAGCAAAGTCTGTCAGCAGACTAATATGAATTGGTTAGAAGCTTTACCTTTAGTCTCGTTAAAGGTAAGAGTAACCCCAAAGTCAAAAGAAAAAGTCCTTTTGAGATTACGTATGAGAAGCCTCCTATGGTAAATAATATTGAACCAAACCCAATATCCTTAACTGGAAATCTGGATGTTAAGGAATATTTTGAATGTTTTGGGAAAGTGTTACATTCTCTTGACAGATATTTGCAGCTAAGAGCACCCCTGAGACTCAGCTCACCAGTCCATCCCTTTGACAGAATCACAGAACGTTAGGGGTTGGAAGGGACCTTGAAAGATCATCTAGTCCAACCTGGAGACTACATTTACTTGTGAACATGGAGCGATGAGCCTCTAAAGGAAAAGTGGAAAGGACTGTTCCACGTTCTGTTGACAACGTACACGGCTGCAAAGCTTGAAGGAGTCAAGCCTTGGATTCATTCCACACAGATCAAGAAAGCAGCACCCAGAGGTAAGTGGACAGTAGTATCTCGGGCAGACAACCCTTTGCAAATCAAAGTCAAAAGGGACTCTTGACGAATGGCACTTGGAAACAAGGACTGTCTTACACAGAGTTCAGACTGCCCACAAGGGGTAGTGCTGTGCATTGTTAGGTTTGTCTTATTTTTGTTCTTATTGCGATATCTTGAAGGTCTCTCCCAACCTTGACGATTCTATGATTTTATGATGTGGGGACCAGAATTCTGATTCTTTGGGGAACAATTGGTTTAACAACCATAGTAAACCCATCAGAAGAAAATTTGATATTAAAATTACTTCATGTCAAATCACTGCATGTCTCCCGCTGCCAAAATCTGCAGCAAGCCACTAGACTGGGGAATTTTAACTTTAGATCTAAACCAAACTTTTGAGGCTACGCTGAGTGACAGAACAGCAATTCTTAGATTTAATCTAAAGCCAGAAAACATTTTTGGCTTAGGAAGATGGAGACACACCTTGGGTAACAATTCAAATAATCTGTGCTGGCACGTGAATGACACCAAATATGAAAATGCCCGTCCACAAGACAGACTATCACCTATTAGGTGATTGGGAACACAAATGCGGTGTAACGATGCCTCTTTAATGGAGTCAAATGTTCTAATGGAACCAAAAGGACTCCTTGAGCCTTGTGATCACTTTCCATGGGGAATGGATCTCCCCAGTGCACGGCCAGCACCCAAGGAAGGTGAGTGACACTATATGCAAAGTACACCACGGTGCACAGAATGGATCGGGGAAGAGAAATCAGGAGACGCAGGTGTGCAATTGTTAATGAACAGAAGAGAGGCAAGAACCCGGGAACCTCAGGATTCCAGGTGGAATTGTACACAAGTTTTTAACTGTTTCATGGTTAATTATGGAATTCAACGATTGGGTCCAGTTGCCAGAGCCTTTGATGAGGGTGTCTACCTGTATCAATGACCTGCACCATGATCCAAAAAGGGTCTATTAATTGCAGTAAGCAAATGGTGTCTTCCATGGGTCATACTGTCTGGGTTGGTAGTGATGGAACCCGGACCACCCAATTACCTTTGGGGAGAAAAGTGCATCAACACACTTTGGGAATGTCAACTTTATGTCCCTTACGGAGGCAAAGACCTTTGAACAACCAACTATGGGGGAAATTAAAGTGAGATGAAACAGATCTCAGGCAACACCCATCCACTGGAACCAAAGTAGGATGGATTTTAGAAGCTATCTTTAGTGCCCAAAGTACCTCCTTTCAGAATCAAATGTGGTTGTAACAGGCTGCATCTAAAATGACTTTGCAGAACAGATTGGTATTAGACTTAATGCTATTACATGAGCATGGAGTCTGCGGATATTTAAATCTAAAGGACAAAGACTGCTGTGTTCACATGCCCAATGTTACTAATAATTTAGAGGAACAATTGGATAGAGTGGAAAAGGGTAGCACAAAGTATTTGGATTTTAAGAGAAACAGCTTAAACAAGTTGGCTGAATCACATTCTTCAAGGAATCAGTGGATGGTCTCTAACAGGATGGATAGCAAATTTACTACAGAGCATAATAACTGTAATTGTAATGATTATTGTAGTACGTGGGGTTTTTGTGTGTTTAAAACAAGCTTTGATGAAAACTGTTCAATAACAAGATAATGTCAATGCATATTTATGGAAGTCATGATGGACATTATTAGTGTAGCTTCAAGACTTCCAAAGGGTGGAACTGATACCAGTAGGGGTTAAATAAAGCCCTATGTAAATGTTTTGAGTTACTCAGCTTTAATCCGTTCAGTGAAACATTCAGAAGGTCAAGATGGAACTTTCCCACAAAACCAGGGACTTGACTTATCTCAGTGGTCCCACGAGTCAAGCCCAGGGAGCACCCAGGGATGCACACAAAGCTTGCAGCAGCACTTGGCCAGAACAGCACCCGCAGCAGAGCCCTGAGGGGAACTGTGCCTTGCAATGAGCAGGGGGTGCTCACCCCAACGGCACCGACGGCCACCCAGGGCCCGGACGTGCAGCTCAGGTTTGCAGCGCTAGCAAATGTAGCAGATAGGAGGGATTTAGTGTGACGTATACAACACATCAGCTTATGGTGTGAGCATTCAGCATATAAATACACAAAGTTTGTGACCAACTCCGCACTCGGCTTGGGAAGATGCCCCAGGTGTGCGATTCTGCGCAGTCGGAGGGAGCAGCGTCTGCTTCCCAAGAGCAGTCTGGCTGTGTTTTGGGAATCAGGCTAAAACAGCAACAACCTCAGTTACCATTTGTGGTCCAGGGACGCATTTACATAACATTCCACTTCAAACACCTCCCTGCTTTTCCTCAGAGCGTCATTCCTAACTCTATGGAATGTCCCTGCGATGTTTGAAGTTACTCATCTGGTAAATACTGACTCATGAGGCAGCAGGATCCCATCAGCTTGCTTTACAGCCCCTGCTGTCCTGCCTGTTAGCTCTGGGGCTGTAAACACCGACACTCCCGGTGTGTTTAAACAGCGATGGCATTATTTAACTGGTCCAATCAATGCCTCCTCCGCACATGATTGTGCAGCTCGAATCCTTTAAACAGAAACACGATTATTTGCCTCAGAAGTGAAGCCGGCACAGCCCCCCTGCACTTGACACACGGCGAGACACCGAGGGCTCAGCCGAGCTCCCGCTGCTCGCCCACCGCGCTGCCCCGGGAGCGGACCCCGCCGGCTGCCCC
>VZRW01012690.1:154764-243939 GCA_013398125.1 Aegotheles bennettii | reverse complement strand
CAATGTGCCCTTAGTGAAGCCATATTGATTGTCACTATTTCCTATGTGCCTTAGCATAGTTTCCAGGAGGATCTGCTCCATGATCTTATCAGGCACAGAGGTGAGACTGACTGGCCTGTAGTTTCCCAGGTCTTTTTTTCCCTTTTTAAAAATGGGGGTTATGTTTCCCCTTTTCCAGTCAGTGGGAACTTCACCGAACCACCACAGCTTCTCAGCTATGATGGATAGTGGCTTAGCAAATTCATCCGTTATTTCCCTCAGGACCCACAGATGTATCTCATCAGGTCCCATGAACTTATGCACCATCAGGTTTCTTAGGTGGTCTCAGACCTGATCCACCCCTACTGCGAGTGGTTCCTCATTCTCCCAGTCTCCTGCATTTTCCTTCTGTGACATGGGCAGTGTGGCTTGAGCACTTGCCAGAGAAGACTGAAGCAAAAAAGTAATTGAGTACCTCAGCCTTCTCCATATCCTGGGTAACCAGGTCTCCTGTTTCCTTCTGGAGGGGGCCCACATTTTTCTTAGTCTTCCTTTTATCACTGACATACCTATAGAAGCTCTTCTTGCCCTTGATGTCCCTGCCCAGATTTAATTCTATCAGGGCTTTAGCTTTCCTAACCTGATGCCTGGCTGCTCAGACAATTTCCTCTATATTCGTCCCAGACTACCTGTCCTTGCTTCCAGCCTCTGTAGGCCTCCCTTTCGTGTTTGTGTTTGTCCAGGAGCTTCTTGCCCACCCATGCAGGCCTCCTGGCATCTTTACCTAACTTCCTTTTTGTTGGGATGCAGCGCTCCTGAGCTTGGAGGAGGTGCTCCTTGAATTCCAGCTTTCTTGAGCTCCTTTTCTCTTCAGGGCTTTATCCCATGGTACTCTACCAAGTAGGTCCCTGAAGACGCCAAAGTCAGCTTTCCTGAAGTCCAGGGTAGTGAGCTTGCTGTTGCATCTTCCTCGCTGCCCTAAGGATCTCGAACTCCACCATATCATAGTCACTGCAGCCCAGGCTGCCCTTGCACTTCATGTTCCTCACCATCCCCTCGTTGTTGGTGAGAACAAGGTTCAGCACAGCACCTCTCCTCATTGGCTCCTCTATAAACTTTGAGAAGGAACTTATCAACAATGCATTTCAGGAACCTCCTGGACTGTCTATGCCTTGCTGTGTTGTCCCTCCAACAGGGGCTGGATTGGCTGGAATTTCATTGACGTATTTCCCCAGTGCTTCTCTGTTGGTTCCTACTACCTCAGGAGCCCCAGGCTCATCTCCATAAGACTTCAAGTGTGCTGCAGTGTGTCCAGCACATCTCCGATTAAAAGGCTGAGGACCCTCGCTAGCACCCCTTCTCTCTAACCTTGGCACATCATCCCCTAGCTTCACAGGGAAGCCTGATACTGTCCCCTTCCCCCTTAAAATCTAGTTTAAAGCTCTGTCAGTGAGCCCTGTAAACTCCTAAACAAAGACCCTCTTGCTCCTTTGAGAAAGGTGGATCCCATCCGATGCCAGCAAGCATGGTGCTGTGTAGGCCATCCCATTATCAAAAACCCCAAAACTGTGCTGGTGACACCAGCCACGGAGTCACGTATAGACTCGATCCGTCTGTTTCTTCCAATGTTGCTGCCTACAACTGGATAGAATAAAAATTATTTGTGCCCCAGCTTCTCTCACCAACCATCCCAAGGCCCTGAAGTCTCTTTTGATCTCCCTTGGACTGCATGTTGTGGCTTCATCACTGCCCACGTGGAAGAGCAGTAATGGAAGAGCAGTCTGAAGGCCGCACCAGGCTAGGAATTTTCCTAGTGATGTCCTTAATCCAGACTTCCCTAAGAGGAGTGTGTATCCAGCATATTGGACACTCTTTCCCCCTCTGAAGGGAGTCATCTACAACTATAACTTGTCTTTTCCTCCTGGTTGAGGTGGTCATGATAGCGGAGGTAGGCCTTTCTGACCTTGACAACACCTCTGGTGTAGATGGACCATCATCCCCATCATCCATTGACTACCCTTCCACATCAAGAGCCTCATATGTTTTGCACAGAGGCACCTGGGAAGACGAAGTGGGCAAGGAGGAGGTTCGCCTGTGGCCCTGAGCATGGACTCACCTCCATTCACTCCTTTCATTGAAGTTACTGCTGTCTGCGTGGTGGTAGAAGGATACAGAGATCCCTCGATCTTGTGTTTTTTCTTGTAGCTGGTGGATGTTCTGCCTCAGGGAGGGTAGAGCACTGCTCCACCAGTCTATCTCTTTCTCAGACACCCTGATGCTCCTTAACCATTCTGCTTCCTCTCATAGCTCTGCCACCAGGCTGAGCAGATCACCCACATGTTCACACCTCACACTCTTGTTCCCATTACTGCCATCAGTTACCAGTTAAAGGCTGTGGCACTGCCTGCAGCCAGGGACCTGGACAGCTGCATGTTTTGGTTGGAGCTAATAAGCCTGAAAGCTGCAGAAAGCTGCTTATAAGCTGCACCTGTGCACAGCTGAGTTCAGGACAGCAGTGGAAACATACCAACTGCCCAGGCTGCCTTTCTCTCTGACTGTTTCTTTTTACCTGGCTCTTCTAGCAGTCCAACTCATGTTATGTGATACTGGGAATCTGCTGAAGCCCCAGCAAAGAAATTCTGGATTACAGGTGGGCAAATAGTTGAATGTGGCTAGAAGAATCCCTGGTCTTGAAGAGAGGGAAAGGCTTTAAGTGGGAGCAACCACTGCTGTGTCCGCTTCTAGGGGCCACACTCCATAAGGAAGTTACAAAGGTTAGAGTTCAGGGCAGAGTGACAGAAAGAATTACTTGAATGGAAACCTGGCTTGGGATATGGGAGTACAGGATCTTAATACATTTTGTCCATCAAAGAGAAGGTTAAACAGTGACAAAAATACCTACGGGAAAAAAAATACAAGCAGTAATGTGAGCAAAGTTATAAAAGAGTCCAGAGCTGGAAGGTGAGGCTTAAGTAATTGAGACTAGACATAAGGCACATTTTTATCAGGGAGGATAATTAACTGATGGAACAACTTAAGGGCTGAAGTGGTTTCTCTGTCACTGGAAAATATTGCATGTTGTGCTGTAAGATGCTCTGTAGTTTAATCATGGCTTTTGGATTCAAAACAGGAGGTAATAGGGATTCAGACAGCATGGAAGACAGGAAAATAAGTGGTGACACTGGTGCTTTTCTACTGTTAAAATCTGTGAGTTTATCAAGTCTGATTTGCACTATATGTTTAGAGTGATTTTCAGAAACAAAAATTTACTTTTTTTGTTATATCTTTACATTTTTAAAATTTTGTTTTATGACATACAAAGTGTTTCTACTAATCTGAAATAACTTAAGTTTTTAAAGAAGAATTATTAAAGAGCTGACCTGTTTTAGTGCCAAAGAGTTTTACGACACGCAAACTGGAGAGAAGACGATTTTGTGCCAGGAAGTTTAAGTAACCACTGTCTCAATATTTTTACAATAAGGTACAAAACCCTCCAAATATAATTCTGTATTTGCATGTGTAAAACACTATAAACATTTACATGTTAGAGAATATAAAAATAAATTAAGGAAACATAAAAAGAACTGAAAATACTATTCTGAGATTAAGCAATTCCTAAATGCAAAGTATTCCAAATACATTTTTATTGTGCTTTTTCTTTTTCTGATTCATCAATTTTTACACCAAAATCCACATATTTTTTCCGTTTGCATCAAGATGGGTAAGTTTGTAGGAGTACCTCTATAACAGTGTAATTTGGAACAGCTGTAAGTGACTTTTTTGCATTTGGAAGGGTGAGAAATGCATTCCTAGGTTTCAATTGTCTTTGCTTACTGCTTGAAATAACTTGTACTGTAGATATAATCCCACTTGCATGTTTTATATTCTTGTTTAGTTTTGTCAGTTGTTAAATCTGATAAACAGAAGTTTTGAAAAGAGGAAAAGACTTGAAAAGATGAAATTCTAGATGAAATAAGACAAAAGCTGAAAACACTGATTGCAAGGCTATAACAAGGTAAATTTAAATAAAGGCCAACTAGATGGCCCCAGGGGAGGGATTTAAGGGAACAGTTATCATCCTGCTTGGTTAGAAGACAAGAAATAGATAGTTAAAGTGCTCCAGGGTCTGATCTGTTAAATAAATGCCCTTGTAGTGGTATAACTGCCAATATATGTCCTTAAAGTAGTATTTTCTCTGAGCTTCATCTTTTAATTATTTGTGTAACTTACAGGGGGGTTCATACTTGTTGTATGTAAAGTCTCTGTCCTCTTTGGGCTCAGGTGTATGATCAGTTTACTCGTGGTCATTGCCTTCACTTTGGTATTAGTTGATGTGCTTTTACCTTATTTACCATAGCAGAGGTACCTATCTGGTCAGGTACCAGAGAGTAGCAACACTAAGCCTCATTTACTCCTGCTCTAAGTTGAATGGCAGAATGGTGTATTGTAAAACTTTTGTAATCTGTGCTTCAGTCAGAAGCATCTGAGGATGTTGTCTAGAAGGTCAGCGAATAATGTGATTTAAAAGTAGGTGTGATTGCCAGAACTGTGAAACAGCACGAGTACATCTTTGTATTAGCTCTGATTAAACAAATAATTCAGGATAAAAAAAAAAAAAGAAAACGAAGGTTTTACTAGTGGTCAGTAAGCATTTAAGTAAAATTAAATTTCTATTGATTTAAGCAGAAAGGAGATGTGAGTGATATGAAGTACATAAGGAAGTACAATAGGAATTACACAGCTGCATTAATTTTATGTACTGGTGAATGTACGAAATATAATTTTATTATACAATGCTGCTGGATATAACACCATGAATAAACACTCTTCTGCTGCAGTGCCTATAAGTCTATGCCAGTTGATACGTATTTTGGGTTTATTTTGTTTTTTTGACTTATTATCACCTCATTCTCTCATCTTTCCCCTACCCTCCTGTTTGCTTTGCCTCTGTTGCATCTGGTTGCAACCTGGATTGTAAATTATCTGAGGTAAGAGGTCATCTGTTTAGTAAGTGTGTGTGTAGTCGAAGATACAGTGAAGTACCACAGAAATTATATCCATTGTGTTGGAGTCCAAGGGACTGCTAATGGAGCTCCGCCCAGGGAGGAAGATTTGTAGGAATAGGTTGTTTATATCCAGCAGAATCCATAGCAGTTGGGAAGGAGCAGCAGATACATGGTAAATACTGCCTGAAGCATACAGCTTTGGCTGAAAGCATCATGGTAGGGAAAGGCAACCAAGCAGATCTTTTCATGAGGGTCCTGACTTTCGCAATCCCATTTGGGAAAGGAAATGGCTTTGCTTGAGGTAGAGGATGAATTTGAAAGCAGATGTAGCTGAGAGTAAGATGAGCTGTGCTTCTAACTCTATACCACTGAATTTAGTGGAATATTTACCTCTAATGCCCACAGATGACATTATGGATCAGGACCCATGGCAGGAGTGCCACCTCCCTGCTTCTCACTGTAAGGTTCCTGAGAGATGGCTTGAGCTTCTGCACACTTAGATCACATGGACCATTCTTTTACATAGTAAAAGTGTAAGAGATGTAGCCTTGAATGGTGACATATAATCGAACTGCTGCAAAATTGTGAATTAAGTTGGGAGCTTGGAACTTTTCCTGGTTTAAGGAACCATGAGAGAGAACAGGGCAGGGACTGAATAAAGTCACTGGCCTAAGTATTGACAGAGATAATTTCTGAGGCATGGGAAAATCACAAGATAAAAATATCCTTGGGAAACAGCATTTACAGCAGTGAGTGGCACAAGAAAATAAAGGTGAAGGAAGTTTCTAGAGAAAGCATCCTTTAAAAGTACTACAGTTTTTGATGTGATAAACATCATTCAAAGCAAACAGAACAGCTGCAAGATATGATAAAAATCACTTGAAAGTTCATTGATTTTGCAGTAAAACTGTAAGTACTTCACTTTATAATAATTGTTCCTCTCATGCTCTCAAATCTTGTACTTGAGTTACAAGAGTGTTCAGGTCAGGGTTACATTCAGAAAATAGGCACAAAAAGACAATGAAGCTCAACTAGACTGATACTTCAATCATGAGCTAATTTACAAACCAAAGCAAAACAAAATCATTTTTGTCTAAGATTATTAGAAGATGCTAATTCTCTGCCTAAAATTACCTTTTTCTGTAACCTAAAAAAAAACCCCAAACCCAACTCTTCTCTTCCTAATTAAGTTTTGTGACTTTGCTTACATGGTTGATTGGACTTTTTTTTTTCTTGTCTGAGGACAACGTGCGTGTGTTATTCAAATATGAGCTTCTATGTAGTATAAACTTGTATAAACGTTGTACTGATGGAACTAAACTAATGATAGTGCTCTTTGTAATAATTTTCTTTTGGCTTGTAGTTATATTTAAAATAAGTGAGCAGCGTTTATGGCAGAGAGACACATGTGAAAACGAAGCCCTGCTAAGTGTGTGCAGCCTTGTAAAATTTGTAAATTCTTAAAGCCAAAACAAAACCCAACACCACCACCCCCCCCCAAACCTAGCAATTTAAAACAATGTTGGGTAGCAAGAACATTTCTGTGATCATATGATAAGGACACTCAGCATCAGAGCTAGGCAAGGGAAGAATAGAAAGTATTCATATGAATTAAGGATGTGAATATATCCTTTATTATCTGCAATAATTTTTATTTTTTGGAAACATTTACCAAAGCATTTTTTTCATTTTTTCTTTTTTCTAAACAATATCGGTGACTCCATGTATGTACACACACAGTCGCTTTCAAACATTTTACATGAATAAATTGAAGTATTTTGATGTACATCTGTAATTTTGCATTAACATTTTCTTCAGATATCATTGCATAGCCATTTTAAAGGCTCTCCAGAGCCCTTGCATGTATCTTGTAGCCTATTAGTAATTTGTCTAATAAATGAGTCCTTGGCTCAAGGGGCTATTCATATATTTAGTTTAGACATGGGCTTAAGAACTTGACTGAATTTGGTCTTGTGGGGTTGGATATCATCCAATTTGGGACAGTGATGACACCATCTACTTTAGGAGGCCTTTATGCACCATGAACAATGGGGTATGGAAAGTTGGTAGGCCAGCTGAATGCAGTGTGTATAGGAAGAAATATTTTGCATGAACTGTTAGCCAAATCTGCAAGACTTCGTTTCTCCCAGGTCACGAACACCTGAATGTGTTGGCAAGCAGAGGAAAATATGGGTGAAATGGCTGCCAGAAGCGGTTAGTTTCTGAATGCTATAAAGTTTTTTAAATCATACAGCCCAATAACCATGTGGGTTTTTTTGTGATTTAAAATGCTTGATAGTGCTCAGTTCTATCCTAAGTATGTAGCTATACTAAGCAATAACATACATTTCAAAACTTTCATATTAGCAAAGTTCAAACGATAATAATATAGCCTTCCATTTCAAAAGACTGTGCTTACACCAAGCCAAATGTCAGCAAAGGTACAAGCCCATTATTTTAATTTTTATTTTCTTTTTGATACCTCATGGCATCTTTTGTGAGGCAGCTCGTCTTGTTTTATCCTGCTCTTTGTTTACAGACTATGCAGTCTGTGCCTGCTGCAGCACTGATGCTCCTGGTGTGATATCTCCTTCTTTCCATCACCCAGGGCAAAGATGGACCTAGACCTTGTATCAGCTGCCTGAGCTGTGGTTCCTGGGGAGTCCTCCAGCTTTGTCTTCTCCAATTTGTTCTGACTGCTGTGCTGCCAGCCAGGCCTCCTGGTGCACTGAACTGATGCCCTACCTTGAAGATTCTCTCTTGCCTGCTCCCCTTTAGTTTGCTTGTTAATTGGAGTTCTCTGGATGTTCTTGTTTAAGCAAGTGCTCCCTAGGTCATTGTTTGTGTTCTTTTTCCACATTTCTGGTCAGTTCTTCTAACCATATGAGTCTGGTCACCCTGGTGTTTTCAGTAAAATACATCTCTCGTTGCTGCTGTCAGCAGTCTGCAATCCTATCATTGCTGATTTGTCAGGTTTCCCAGGAGCCAGAGTAGTCATGAATTTGCAGTATTTTTTTAGTGTTCCTATGCGCACACCAGGCAAAGCACCCGTGCAAGTGAGGATACCAGGTGTTAATGGGTTACTGTTGACTGCTGGAAAACTCAAACCCTCTGTTCTGCTTCTTGACATTTTAACATCATGATGATGTGCTGCGCACCAAGTCTCAGAAGTGATAGGCTGCGATAGACTGAGCCATTGCAAAAATGTATTTAATATAATACTGTTAAATCTGTGTGAGCCTATGTTTTTATGCAGAGAAGCCAGAGGGATGGAACTATTATACAAGGTCATGTGTTTATACATCCTTTTTTTTCAAGGTCTATCTGCAAACATTTGAGGGCAAGTTTAAATGATGTTGCTGAGCCAATCTTCTCATCTCTTTTATGAAGCAAGGGGTTTGACTGCTCTCAACTAGCATAAAATCACTCTGTATTGGGAACTGCAAAATACTGCCTGGTCTGCCATGAAATCAGAGCAGCAGATTTTTGAGTAGGAGTGTGCTGTCATTTTTTACTTTGGAAGCTCTCTGATTTCTCCTCCCTCTTATTCACATGTTTGAAGCTCTCTCAATGTGAGTATTTACTTTAAGTTTTTTTTCCCTTTTAATTTTTTCTTAGAATGTGAAATACTGAGTTTATGCCAGTGGAAGAATATCTCTCAATGGACTCCTGATACTGCTGACAGCCAGTGCATCATACAGATGACACAGTTAACTATACTACACTGAAGTCCTTCCACTAGACATATGGCCTATATCTACTTTGCTCCTGAGCTTTGCCTTGGCACTAAAGAAATTAGTTGTAACAAACTGTGGTATTGTGCTTGTGTTGCCCATGTAGACTTTCTGCTGCAAGAGGAAGATGGGATTTGTAGACCATACCAAGGCCTGGACTGATTTTGTAATGATGTCCTTCAAAGGGCAGATAAAGTGTAAACGAGTTTCTGGAGCCTTCTTCCTGGAGGGATGGTGTTCTTGGGTGCTTCTAAAAGCACAGCACCATCCCAGAAGTGTTCCAGTGCAGCTGAGAAAGAACCAGCTCCAGATTAACAGCCTGGGCAGTGAGTAAATCTGGCCTCAAAGCCATGGATAAAACACAACTGGCCTCTAATTTTCACTTGCATTGTAATGGTACAGCAGGACACTAAGCTGAACGATGAAGAAACCTTAGTTGTCTTAACATCTACAACATGTGTCATTTCCATGTCAATATCATACTGCTCTTCCAATAGGCCTTCAGCTATTGTTTCATGAAATTTATGTACTTGTCACTGTGGATTGGACTGTGCAGAAGCTGTATTAGTTATCTTTCACTTCAGGAGGAGATGTGGTTACAGCTGGCTCACTATGAGTGTTGTAAGCCATTTCATGAGACTGTCAGCAGAATTACTTCTCTCCAATTTGAGCAAATATTTGCTCTCTTTTTCCTTAATTTAAAGCAATATTGTAGCTGCTTATTCTGTCTTTTGGAACATAATCGGTCTTCCAAGGTTTGAGAAAACTTGATGAAGCCAACACGTGAAATCAAAAACTCTGTGTTGTCATATTTCTAATGAGAAGTTACTAAGATTCAGTGATTAATAATTCTGTAACTTTTTGACTTACCCATCACTGGACTGTTTTCCACTGGATTTATTTTTGGATTGCTTGTAATTCACAACAAGGTAGGGTTTGGTTCATTAAATTGCAAAAGTTTTCAAGCCAATGCTTACATTGTCCATCGATATCTTGGCAGAATTATCCATGATTCTTCTTAATTGAGGGAAGCGGTGAGAATGGGCATCCAATTAGGTCATTCATTGTCTCAAACATCCATTCCTGTTTACGCTTCTTGGAAGCTTTCTCAATGTGCTGTGTTGTACTGGCCTGAGAATCACACTGGTCCTGACCTACTTGGCCTGCTAATCTCGCTCATCCTCTGTCTGTCCCTTTGTCAGACTTTTGTAGTCCGGGATTCTGGGACAAAATATGTAGATGTCTTTGTTCTTTGGCTATTCCTTGAAATGCCAAGTTTCTGGGCACTCTGAAACTAGTGAGCTTAATCGGTGAGTGAACAACAGAGCCTCTCACAGTTATTTCTCATGAGAGAAAATTCTGCTTCGTGAGGTATTTCTGGAGCACACTGACAGCGTGCCCCAAAGCACAACGCAGTCCACTTGTAGAGATCACCTATTGCTTGTGGTGCAGGGACCAATTTGTCTTTTTTTCCCTAAATGTTGAATCGCATCTCGGGTACAATGGTTTTGCACTGAGCTGCACACAGCAGTGCTACTGTGCACTGCAGGGGTCCCCAAAGACCCTTAGGAACCGTCAGTCATTGATCACTTACAGTAGCCAAGCAGGTTCATGGCCAGAACAGTGTCTCTCACCATGAGTTCACCAGGACGTAGGGATGGACATAGACCTGCCTTCCACACGTCTGCCCATTGCAAGGAGGGAGTGTGGTTGGCTGGGCATGTCCCCTCCCCAGGAGCGATCCTTTTTATACTAGAATTAACATAATGGCACTGGTATGCCCACTTTAACAATTACATTGCTGTCATGTCATCCTGGCTCCTGTGAGGATGGGGCTGGGGACCACCTTCTGCCTTGGCCACATTTGCCATTGCTAAAATCAGCATTATGTCCTTTACCACAGGTGTCTTATTTGCTTATTTATCAAGATTCACAGATTAACAAGATTCAAGACGATTTATTCCAATAATAATAACAATAATAATAGTAGCATGACCCCCCTGTGCTAATTTCTGGGCACCTAATGAAATCACAGAGGCCTGGCATTGCAGGGCTGAGGCCCCTTAATGGAGACAGCCTGAATGACAGTGGCAGGAACACTGCCTGGACAGAGTCCTGGGACAAATCAATACATTGAAAAAGTAGTTTTGACACCACCTTTGCTTCGCATCCTGTGATTTGGAGTGTTTTGCTTGTGTAAAACAGCCAGCATACACTCAAACCAAATCCTAGCCCTCTACAAGTGAGGACAGATTTGACCTAACAATGAAAACCCAACTATCGACCTCTAACCTTGTGTTTGAAAATGTGATCACGACATTCCTGTGTGTAGCTATGTAAATGTGTTTTAAAAATACATCCATTTGAAATGTCCTTCTTTAGTGTAGCGAGAGTTCTATAGTTAAGGGATCTTGGTTTAGGGGAACAGGGTTGATTAGAAATAATAATAAATTCTGTAGA
This sequence comes from Aegotheles bennettii, assembly GCA_013398125.1. Classification (NCBI taxonomy): domain Eukaryota; kingdom Metazoa; phylum Chordata; class Aves; order Caprimulgiformes; family Aegothelidae; genus Aegotheles; species Aegotheles bennettii. Next base: position 232,760 of record VZRW01012690.1, on the reverse strand, counting down.
ATATCTGTCCATGCCACATTCAATCTGGTAAACCTCTTATGTCTCACAACCCGATCATGAGTTTTCTGTGTCAGTGGGTGTGTAATCACTCTTAATACAATGATTTACAGATAGATATACTCAAATTAGAAAGGACTATTCAGAAAAATTTATATTTATAATTAAATAACATTCCAACATTGTACATACAGTGAGACTAAAATCTGTTAGAAGTCAGGAAAACGTAGTAATTTTCATCTGAAAATCTGTATCATTAAGGAATTGTCCAAGATTAGACCCCTACAAGCATTAGCTTGTGAACACTGGGGGGAAAAAAAGGGAGAGCAACAGCTTTAAGCATTAATGTGGTTAATCTCACAGCGTAGCACTTGGTTAGAGTCAGGATTTGGAATTATAGCTCAAATGGTGATATTTCAAGGGGAAGGTCAGTTTGAATCGGTGATAATGCTTTGCATTTTCACAGTGCCTTCAGAATAAGAACCTCAGAGGGGTTTATAGACATTAGTGAATTAAGGTTCTCAGATCTCTGCCAAGCCTGCAGTTTTATCCCTGTTTCATTGAAGGGGGAAAACCGAGTCACGAAGAATTTAAGTGGCCCTGCTGTAACAGCAAAGGGTGGTGCTGTGTGGGGTGCTCCCAGATCAGTATGGCTCTGCAGAGAAGCATGGGCATGACTGTGGGGAGTGGGATGTGCCACTGGCAGCTGCAGTGGTACAGTGAAGGTGAACGTCAGGAGGACGAGTTTGGTACTGGAATTTTGTGGCTAAGAATTCACAATTTCTTTCATCTTGTTATCTTGTGATGCATTTTACTGCAGCTCCTCAACAGGGGCTTCTTACTGCACTTCCCATTCATGGCAGTTGAGCAGTTCCATGCTTCTCTACATCCTGCAAGAGCCTGCTTAACTTCTAGTAAGCAATATTTTCTAAAAGATCTTTAAGTATTGGAATTTGTAGTTGGAATGGTTTTCCTGTCTTTTTGTGGGGGGACGAGCAGGCAGGGGTGTTGTTGTTACACAGCAGGAGGCAGGGGTAGGAATCGAGGATCCTGCCTCAGAGTTCCATATTTCATTTTGGATATTGCTTTCAGTATGTGGCTTACAACACAACTTACTGTTCAGAGTAAGACTCAATTGAAATCAATCGCTAATTAAATTTATGTCTAAATTAATAAATCACAACTATTCAGATCATGTTCATATGAATAATTTCTATTATGGTGAACATAATTATTAGATTCAGCATTTAATGAACCATATTGTTCGATGAAATTCTTGTGACAATTGGGACTAATAGAATATGTTAACCTTTATTCGCCTCAGCTTGACACCACATTAGACCATGAATTAATATATAAGTGCCTAGAAGAGTTTCATAATTAAGTAGCCATTGTGACTCCTTTGGCCTGTCGGATGAGTTACTTATCCCATGTCCTTTCTTTAGAAAGCAGCATTCGAAGCAAACCAATAAAGGTCCGTGAAATGTGAACAGGGTGTTCTGTTCTTTGTTGTACCTCTGCCTGTAGCGTCCTGGACAGTTTGTGTGCAGGCTAGTGAGATTCAATTACATGCATTACCTCCCATAAACACTTCAGCTCAGCCTCCTTTTACCCTTCCCCCTGCCACAACCTTCAAAGAAGGAAGAGCTGGGAGCTTCCAGTCTCTGCAGCTCTTAAATATATTTAGGTCTTAAAAATCACTGTGTGCTAACAAAATATTGCCCAGAAGTGCATTTATGCAGATCAGGTGTCACGAGTAAATTCCTATGTTTAACTACCTTTGCCTATTTTGCCACTTACATTGCAGAGGAGAAAGCCCGGAAACAGTTTCTCTTTAGTAGGCTAGAAGGTAAAAAAGGGACTAGATAAGAGGGAACCCAGGGGATTCAAGTCCTCTAAATACTTTGCAAATAGGTTTACATGGAAGGGAAAGGCTGGTATCCTTGAAGCCAGGTCCTTGTGATAAAGCTTTATGTTATCCTGTAGGCCCCTAGAGTTTAAGCCCACGCAGCCCCATGGAAAGATTTCAAACCCCACAAGCCATGTACTAAGGGACTTTGTTTAAGGACTTTAATGTGCCTTGTTCCACTCTGAGGAATGTAATCCTTGGCACTGAACAACTAAAGACATTTGATAACTACAAAGATGTTCCTAAGTGAAAATCTGTATGTTCTTGAAAAAAACAAAATAAAAACAACAAAAAAACTGCTGAAGAAAATGAAGCAAAAGCACTGAGCTTTGCAACCTAGACAAAGAAAGCTAGTAGTCCACTTAATTTCATCCACTTAATCAACTTAAATGATGCCTCTGTAGTTGTACCTGGTTTCCATTATGCACATTGGGGTCCCATGCATGAGCTTATCTGCTAGGACCTGCGTTTCTCAAAATTTAGAGGTTTCTGTAAGACTTACTAATAACTGTTATTGCTTCTCTTATTTTAAATAACAAGAAAGTGGGACATGATTATCATCGCAGGCTCATGTTTGTAACTGGAGAAGCAAAGTATTAAGGGATTGCTCAAGTGTAATAGAAGTTTAACTGAGATGCAAAAAACTCAGGATCTAGGGAACTGTTCTCTGTTTTTCCCCTTGTGTCAATAAATTAGGAAGAAAACAAGATATATGCTTATTTATGTCTAGATACTTCTTGCTAACTCAGACTTACATGAGCAGCGGTATTTTGTAGCATTTGCTTGTATTCTATAAGAGCAAATAATAAGGCCCCAAGAAAATGATTTGCTAAGTAGAAGGAAGAAAGGCCAAACTTGTTAAGGAAATAATGTTACTCTCAAGATTCTCAGGGGATATTAGAAACAATGGAGAGTAAAACAAATATTAGAATTACATATGTAAGGTACTTGACATTTTCTATCTCTAATGACCCAAACACCATTACTGCAAAATACTGTGGTGTTATTCTATTGGCAAGAATACGAAAGGGACCAGGCCTAGGAAATGCCAGCTATTCATTTCATTAAGAACTCAAAGAACAGAAAAATAGGTAAATTAAACTGTAATAAGAGCTGAAGGAATAATAATGCACTTAGTTATTAAAGCCCATTTAATAGCAGAACTTTTGTAATTAAAATGTCTTAACCTGCAGCTAGCAAGAACATAATGTCATTGCATGTAGTTTACATAAAAGTCTTCATGGACGTGCCATGCTCTTTACTCAGACTTGTCCACATAAAAGGTGGAACTTGTACCTGTTATATAGCACAGCTATCTACTTGTATTTGTTAATATAGTTTCTTCTTTTCCTCTGTTTCTGTAGGTTCTCTGCTTTCATGTCACGGATTCTGATTCTGATCTGTAGTGTTGCACTCGTGAGCTTCTACAAGGTCAGCAGCAGGTGAGCAAACACCATTTAAAACTGATTCTGGTAATGGGTGGGAGCAGAGAACAATATGGTGATATTCTTTCTCAGACAAATTTAAACACATTGTGAAAATAAGGGCTCAGATATGGGTACTAATGCAAACAGCTGTGCTTCTTTAAGAAATACTGTCCTACACCTTGGTGAAACAGAGGATTTCCCCTCATCCTGCTTTTTTCACAAACTAACACTGGTGTCTCAATAGCAAGTCTGTCTTTGCATGTAATTTTGGGCCTTGGAGTAAGGTGGGCAGGCAGTGGTGGTGAGGCTGTGTGCTGAAGTGCTGTTTTTTGTTGAGTTTTCTTGATTGCGTTTGTTTGGTTTTGTTGTTTTGTTTGGTTTTCTTTTTGTTTATTTGTTTGTGTTTTATTTTTTTGTTTGTTTTGTTGTGGGTTTTTTTTGTGGTTATTTATTTATTTAACCTTTAGTTCACAATACCTTTCCTTTCGAGTTCAGGACTGGTATGTGAAGTAAGACAGGTGTCAGTTAATTCCTTTGATCGAACTCAGTTTGATGCAGATGCTATGTTTTTGGTGTAAAGAGCAAGGGTTTACCTCAAAGCAATCCAGGTAGAAGTGAGGCAGAAGGGAGTAGGACACAGAACGAAAGCTGCCCTCATCCTGATATACCTTCCATTGGCCAGAGATGTTAGGCTGGGCGTGTGGCAGGGGTGACTGCATGCTGGGAGAAGCAGGGAAATAACTTCCCAAAGTCAGGGAGAGCAGGGTAGAAAACTGACTTGCTGAGTCGCAATCTGCTTTTGGCAGAAAAGAGATACACAGCACCCCTTGCTCCAAGCAGATTGTACGGTTACCTTTCAGCCCTTTGCTAGTTGTTGACAGAGTTTGTTCTGTTCGCACTGCAATACAGGGACATTAGCTCACAACTTCCTTTAATGCTAAATCCAAAAGTTTAAAAATAGAAAGCAGATGCAAGGATTATATAAATATATTATTATTAATTAATTGTATAAAAATATATCTATTATATAATACAATATGAAAGATTTTATACTGTCTGCACAGTCCTGGAGACTTGCATTTCCATCTTTTCCACAGGAGGTGGTCTGACTTTCAAGACAAATATTAGTCATTAATGCTGTTTCAACTGTAGTTTTAGCATGGATCTGGTAGAAAGGACAAATGCATATTTAGACCTATAGCAAAACTGTTTACTTAACATATATGGTCCCACACTTTCTTTCTTTGAAATTTTATTCTCTTCCTATTTGAACTGTTTTGTTGTTAATTGCTGGCCTTAATCAGTTAATACATAGGCTTCTCTGTTGATTTACTTGCAAAAGGCTTGGTAATTTATTTTGGATGTAGTATTATTTTTGCATTACAATTTGGGCCAAATATTGCTTGATGATGAACTGCTTACACTGTTGGAATGAAGCTGACTTACCCCAGCTGCAGCATTGCTTGGTGTTATTTCTTTTTTCTGACCAGTGCTTATCAAGGAGAAGTGATGGCAATGGTGCACTTTGACTTTGCCAGCTGATGGTCCTTTTCTTTTTCTTCCATTTTTTTTTCTCCTTGTACTTCAATATATGTTCAACATGTATTCATTTACATCTGTGAGATGGAAGAGAAATGGATGACTGTAAGTGCTTTTGGTGGTTGGGACAAGGGGCTGCAGAGGTGGGAGGAAGGGAAGACCTTCTTGGAGGAAAGACAATTTATGCAAACCTAGAGTCTGCAGTGTCACCTGTAGCTGATGTGGTTGCTACAGGTCTGATTTTATTATGGAGGTTGACTAACCTTTGGGATTATCTTCATTTCTATATGGAAAATGAAGGAAAACTGAGTGTGTGTGTGTGACAGTCTAATACAGCTGATGAGGTTATTTTGTTTGGGTTTGTGGCTGGCTTAGAAAGTCTCAAATTCTTGTGATTTGGTCTTTACATTATTTGGTGGCTTGGAAGCAGGCCTTATCCACTCCACTTCAGTATTCCACCGGTAGACCTGATGGTAATTTAATAAATCAGCAAATGTTTCAAAAAAGTGTTGGAAAAAGTCCAATTTAGGCACTAGATACTAATCGCATGCTGACTCCCTTAGCCCTTAGGAAAATGTTAGGAGCTGGGGTAGAATATAAATATTTGTTTCATCCTGAAGGTCCCTGGATTATTTGGAGGACTGCAGACACGAAAAGCCAGCCAAGGCTGAAAAAGGAGAATTCTTTGTCCTCTGTGTTGTCAAATGGGTGCTGGTGTGCCATACCCTGAATCTCAACACCTCTGAAGCTTATGTGTGTGTGGAGCTTCTTCTAAGTCAGGCCATGAGCTGAGATTTACCCAGCTGCTTCCTCTAACTTGTGATAATGGATTTTCTTTGCAGTGGAATTTAGAAGGGAATTGCTCTGATTCTAAGGCTCGTTGGTGTCTAATAATAATAACAACAATAAAAAGAGCCATTTCTTAAGGACTGAAAACTAATCAGTGAATGTAGTTTCTGTGTCTCCTGCAGGTTCTTGTCTTGTGGGGCTGCCAGACCGCCTGAGTCACATGACTGACTGTCTGATTTCCGACTCAAGCTTTTCATTTCCTAAATGATAACGGATAAAAGATAAAATCTGGCACACACAGGTAATCTTTGCCATCTTAATATTTGTTAAGCTTTTTGATTTACTGAGAAGTTAAAGTCACTGCAGGTCACAAAACCTGCACATTAGATCTGCTTCATAAAACACCGTGAGTGAATGCTTCAGTCATTCATTTCACCATTTTTAAACCAATGTAGCTGAAGAATTGCACCTCCAATTTATAAATCTTCCAATTTATTTCTGATTCCAGTTTATAAGATGGGACTATATCCAGCTTTCCCAGCCATTTGTTCATAGTTAGAGAAGAAACCTAACATATTTCTTGCATAATGGAGACTTGATCCAGCTTACATTTGTTAAATCATCCAAAAGGAAATATTCTCACTAGGAAACTTTTGCGCACAGTTAACATATCCAATCTGACCTATGTTTTAAATTTCTGCTGTTCTTCTGCATGTAATCTCTTTCTCCCTCCCCACCCCAATACACACTCGCCCCTCCCTTCTGTGAAAGAGAAATATGATTATCATAGTCTCTCTGTCTCTCTTTTGCACATCTGTTCCCCACGCTTTTTCTGAAGGAGACATATGATCCACAGAGAAATTAGAGATTATCTGAACCATTTTGAATACCTACTGCTATGGGGTGTGTGGAGACTCATGGGTAGCTCAGGTTTCACATCTGCCAGCTTTTCAGAGGATGTGATCAAGGGCAGAATTAAGTGGATGATGATGATGATGATGCCACAGAAACTGGTGTGAAGGAAACAGGATCCATCCTCCCGGAAACACAGGTGCCCCTAGCCCAAGTCAAGATCATTTGGACGTAGTAGTAAGGCTAAAACAAAGGAAAGTGTATTTTAAATAATGCATTATTTAAAAAAGGGAGCCTATGTCTTTAAAATACAGCATCTGAGTTACAATCTGCTTTAGATTTGGGCACGGTCTTTGACCTTGGAACACTGACAGAGTAAAAAAGACTGGAATGGGTCAAAGAGTCTGTCAGATGAGGTGAGAGATACTGAGCTTGCCTCTGATCTCACACCAACACGCGGTGGTGTAACTCCATTGCCCTCTATAGATTTATGCAAACTTATGGAGAGAAAAACCTGCCCCAGGATGATTCATTACCAAAATACACCCTTCTTTTCTATGGCAATGTAAAAGCCTTACAGGAGGAACACACAAGGTTCCAAAGGGTAAAATTTTGGCTTGGATTAATACTGCTTCCAGCCACCCCAGTGCAGAAACTTCTCTCCAATTAGCTGACCTTGATGGATAAATTCCTCCTTTTTATCTTCCTCCAACCTTTCCCATATTCCATTTCTTCTTCTCCTTGATCCTCCTGATAAAGTCAGGCTGTCCTTCCAACTGTGATCAGCAGAGCCTTTAGCCAGTACATAGCTCACTCTCCAAGGACTCCTGATGCCAGGGGCTCCTTTCATTTTTTCTGCAAATACTTTTTAACAAATTCAAAAGGCCTTATTGGGAAAGGAATGAAATACATTTGTGCATAGTGATGTATCTGCTAAATGGTGCATGCCTCTTCTCATGCAGTTCTCAAGGGACTTTTAGACACGTTCTATGGGCAGAGCACATGGAATTGCTCAGATGTATTGTTTGCTTAGTGTGATGCTTTTCTGAGTACCAGGTCCTAAGAGAGAACTAGGAACACACGTAGTTTTTGGAGACTTCCTGGGCTGAATGGGCTAGATTCAAACTGTCCCGTTCAGACCCTGACTTTGCCCTTGCAGTACAAAGCAAGTAGGTGTCTGGCCCTCACAAAAAGATTCAGAGCACTTCAGTCAAGTGTCTAGGCTCCTTCCATTAGTGCAGCCAGCAGAGATTAATTAATCATGTAGCTTCAGTCAGATACTTCTGGTAATTGGTTTTGGGACAAAGCATTCAGCCCAAAATTCTTCATGTATCTGACTTGTCTGGTCAGCCAACTTTCTTTGGATACTGTGCAGACAGCAGCAAGTGGTAGGCTTCAAGTGCAAATGAGACAAACGCTGCTTGAGCTGTGAGTTTCAGCAGCTCACAGCTTAGTCTTCCTATTGTGAGAAGGCGGATACTAGTGGAAAATGGATAACAAATTCTAGGGACATGAGTGGACATCTGAGGGTCTCTTGCTTTCAGTCTAGAACTTGTGTGTCAACAAAGGAATTTTGTCTCTTTGGATAGGAAGGAGGGAGACAAAGACTTCAAGAAATCTCATCATGGAATAAAGAAGTATGCATATGTTTGCACTAAGACATATGCAAGACAGCTATTAGATGTGCCAAATACCAGGTGCTTTACCCTGCTGAATTGTCTGCTGTTTCATAAAACCACTTTGTTTTTTTGTCCCTCCAGCTTCAACAAAGACATTTTGTTTGAACCTCCCAATCTATGTGTATGCAGTCTAGCTAAGAAAAAAACCTTTGAGAGATGTGACTGCACATGCATGCAAAGACAAGAAAGCAGGAAATGTACCAGCTGCTGGAGAAAAAAGAGAAGAGCGCTTGCAGTCCAGGAAGGGCTCTCTGTATTTCTTTTCCACATGTTTATTAGTTCACTGCTCTTTGACATCTTTCCCCGAGCCACTGCTTCCAGCAGATTTTCTACCAGTTTAACAGCAAACAATTACCCTTCCCCCAGCTTTGAAGCTATTGTTCTTCATACACTCCTGTCTTTGGGTTCACAAAGACTTTGACTGTATTTTTTATTAGTCTTAGGTCTCCTGAGTTTTCCTGTAAGTTTTTATATTCTTCACATTTCAGTTATCACAGGCCAAATTTGAATGACTCTGACCTCAGTTTCTAATAAAATATCTTTTTCCCCAAGGTACTGGGAAGAGAAGTGCATCTGGGGTGGAATCATATGAAATGCATTTGTTTTTTGCATGTCCTCCACGTTAGATCGGGCAGTACTGCCTCATGATTAGTTTTGTCCTCTTTCTTTCTGAAGCCACAAGTTGCCCTCTAGCCTATCTTGAGAAGGTTAAATTCAGCCTTGACATTTGATTACTGAAATCTGGCCCCACTTTCACCGAAAGGTTTGTAAACATGACCTGACTTTTTATTGTGTAACAAACCTCCAATCCAGAGCCACCTTTTTTTAGATCTGTTGTAAACCCTCCTCACAGGTTTCAGTAGTGTGGGTGTTGTGCTGAGCATGGGTCTGCAGTTTATCCTCTTCCTTACTTTTGGTCTCTGCCTACACATGGCTCTGTGATGGACCACTGTGGGTTGGGTGTCACAGGGTGCTGTGGCTCCCTCTGTGCCTGGGTTTCCTCCCACGGTGGGGACAGGGAGGTCTGGTGTGTATCCTGATGAAAAGCTACTCTGTGCCTGAGCTGCATGCCCAGGCTGGAAAGGGGAATTGTCATTGGTCCCTTCAGGTTGGATCATATCTTGTGGCTGAAGGCTCAGGATGGTGGTGGTCCCTCCTCTTGGCTTGGCCTTACCAACGACATGGTGGTGGCTGATGTGGGCAGCCAGGGTGCTCACATATCCCTCTTGTGAAGCATCTGTGTGGCATCCCGGAGGGTCTTGCTGAGTGAACAAACAGGCATTGCAAAAATACTTCTGTCTTGATCCACCTGACTTTTTGCTAGTATTTCTCTGCTTACTGAGAATAATTCTTGGCTTTCATAAACCAAGATTAATACCTTTGTTTTGTTTGTTTTTTTTTCTTCAGAGATTTAGTTCTATACAAAAGAGTACAAACACGTGACCAGAAGGAGAATTAGACCGGTAGAAACAGTGTTAGTCCAACGTTCTTAGAGAATTAAGGACAGGGTACTAGAGGCAGACAGCAAGGTTTAACTTAGTTTTTCTCACTTTAAGAATAAATCTTAAAGAAGGAAAACATTTTGGAAAGTCCTGACACTGGGTTTTGGGAAAGTGAATTTGTCTGTTCTATTTCACACACCACAACTTCTTATGTTGAACCATTTTTTCTGAGCTCCTGATGACTTTCATTGTTAAATGATTTCTGTATGCTAACATCTCAAGGTCTTTCTGCTAAAACATTCTCAGGCACTCTAGCAATCAGTAAAATTACTCATCTGACTTCTTCACATAAATGAGTATGTTTCTGCCCTACAAAAAAAAAAAAAAAGAAAAAAGAAGAAAAAAGAAAAAACTGTGCTCATGTAAGACCTTTGCAGGTATCTTTCAAGTCCTTTGTTTTCTGCTTGGTCTTGAGTTGTCAGTGTTACTGTTCATTTGCATTTCACATCTCTGAGTAAGACAATGTCCTCAGGGTCCTGGCTCGTTATTGGATGCCATAGCTAAAGCCTGAGCAGTACCTTCATGTTCTATTGTATTTGATGGGGGATTCTCAGCAGTGCTGTGTCTCTTCCTGTTTGGAGGATATCTCCTTTCCTGACAAAGTTTGATACCTGCTGGTGATCAAGGTGTATCTCAGAGTTAACCCTGTTCCTGCCAAGGAAAATGCTATTGTACTGTTCTGGTCCATTTGTATGGGAAGGGCCAAAGTGTTTAAAGGAAAGTGTGAGGAATGGATGGATTATAGTAATTTGCTCAGGACTTCCTCTCATTGTCAGTATTTACTCAGGAAAGATTTTATTAGGCACTCATCAGTAGCAGTGTGGAGGACAAGCTTTGCTATAGTGAGGCAAAGACTCTCCCTACAGTAGTACTGGTGCTTAGTCTAACAGTTTTGTTAAAATGCAGTTCTTGCTGCTTCATACCTGAAGTGGTCAAGGGCTATTGCATTGTGGGATATAACAATAGAATCCATTCTAAAGGCCTGCTGAGGAATTGTTAAAATCAATATAATTTTACTATATTCAGGCTTAAGTGTGTGAAACAACTCTGTTGGAATACTAGTTTACAGAGACTAGGGAAGCCTGTGAAGAAGCAGAGAAATCACTGTCAGAGGAAGGAAATGGAAGATTTTTCAAACTTTGTTGGCTCTGTCTGCATTGAGATGCTATGGTTGGTGGGCTTTCAAATCTCAGGCAGTAAAGGGCTCATTTACAGCAATTTTAAGTTAGTAATAGTCTTCCAATTCATTTCTCTAATAGACATTTCTTCACTTTGCTGTATAGTCCTCAGAATAATTCTTAGCTTTTATAAACCAAGATTCATAATGAATTGTTTCAAATATTTAGTTCTGCCATAAAAAAGAAGAACATTACCCAGTGGAAAACCAGATAAGCAGAAACAATATTTACTCCATCTTTCTGCCTAATTAAGGTGAATATTTAGTTCCACCCAACTTTTATATGCATGATATCATTTAATTGTTTAGTTACTAGAAGAGCCCAGAAAAGAATGTATCCTGTTTTTCTGCTTATAGAATCACTGTGATTTCCTCAGTTTGGTTCCTATAATTATTTAATAATAGACGGCTAATTCTCAGTTCCAATGAGCTGCCAGCTCGCTCTCTCTACCTTTAGGACAGCTTCCACTGTAAAAAGCAGCTGAAGCAGGGACTTCATTTGCTGGTTTCCTCCTGAATATCTTAAGGAATCAAGTCACTGCTCATAGAATAAGCCATTTCTCCTGATAGTATTTTAGATTAGGATATATTTATAGAAAAAGCCTTTGGTTTCCAAATACACAGAAATTATCAGTGGAAGTGTAAAATGGAAATCAAATTGCAAGACTAGCATGGACTTTGCCCTGCAGCTGTCCTGGTCTGACATGAAGCTCATCATTTCTGTCCTCTGCAGCAGGCATGTGTCCCTTTGGAGAAGGGATAGTATTTCACATGCTGTAGTAAATATATTATTTAGGAAAAAGGGTGACTAGGAGTCCTCTTAAGGTGTCAGCAGGATACTTTCAGTGTCCTGTTTGGTGTTTTACCTTGTCTTTCCATACTGAAAGGTATTCCTCAAGATTCTCCTTTTGGTCTCTCTAGCCCCCAGATATCCTAGCATCCAAATCCTTTGGATCTATATTTTGCTGTTTTATAAATTAACTCTTTTTCTGCCTCCTCTCTGGATCATTAACTTGTATTCTACTTCTTTTTTCTGTTATCACCTTACACTCCCCATTGCCTAAAGCATCCTTCTGGGTTCCACCCAGATCCTCCCTTATTCTTATTTCTTAAGGACCTTCCAGAAACATTCCAGAAACACAGCCCCACAACCAAGCACCCTCGGCTCAGATGTCTGAGGAGACTTAGATATTTTTTAAACAGCCCGTGATTAAAAAAAACAAAAAAATCCAAGAACTTTTGTATTGTGTTGAATCTGATTAAAAAAATCCCTATTCAAAACATCCAAAAGACCACTCTACTACATTTCATTTGGTTAATTTTAAAAACTGAAGGTATTGTGGTGTTTTGGTGGCTCTCTCTTACATCAGCTAATCATTCCACTGTGGGTGTGGCAAACCTTTCACAATTAAAATTTTCTTGAAACTGGTACATTTCTGTGAGAAATGCAATGGTCCAATTTTTCTAACAGCAGCAGTTCCTCATTTGATTGAAAAACTGATGTACCTCAGGGTGAACGTTATGGAGAAGCTTGGGATGTCCCTGCACAAGGTTATACATATGCTGTGCTTTACTACAAATTAATAATGTCAGGTGTGTTGCCCTTGAGAAGTGGCTATACATGTAAACACAGGTATATTTACAAACATGTTTCTAGCTGCACTTTCTTCTGTTTTTTCATACATTCACAGATTCAGTAAACATTTTTCCCCTGGATTGTCCTATCTTCACCCAAATTATGATCGTATTAGGTTCTTATAATACAATTGCGATTCTGCCAAGGTTTAGATTCTGTAGAGGCAAGCAAAAACATGTTTTGTAGTATGTTGGAAGTAGTCACATTGCTAACAGTATGGGTTGTGTGAATGTTTTCCTGGATATCAAAGTTTTTGAAACTGTAACATGGCTTGCCAGTATTTTCCTGATCTTTGAAAAACAATTAAAATTTTAAAAGTACTGTATATACACTCCACATTAAATATTTTCATTATTAATTTATTGTTTGTAATAAGTTTAACCCTAATCCAATGTTTATTAAAACTGGACAGGATTTATTAAATTGGTTCAAGATTATCAAATATGTGCAGATCTTTACATGTATTACATTAATTCTCTTTCTAAATATTTGCAAAATTTATTAAGTCTTTGCAAGACTTCTAAAAATGTTACATGACACTCAAATTGGCCATATTCATAACACTGACAGAATGCACTCATTATAAGAATATCTGAAAACAACATCTGAAAAATGAAGTAACACAACATGGTAATTCTGAAATAATTTTGATATAGTATCTTTAATAAATTCATTATTGTAAGGGAAAACTCCTATAGATATTTCACTTTCTTTTGCAAGAAAGTGTGAGATCTCCTTCACAGATGGAGTGAAGGTGCAGCTATGTGCGTACTCAACTTTTTGCCCTCCCTGGTATAACTGGGAACTTTGCTGACACCACAGTGCAATTTAAGGGAGTTATGAGGCTGCTCTAAACCCCAGTCACTACTTCAGTCCCAGTGAGCCCTTCTGGGAAGAATCCATGGCAATGTGTTTAGTGAGGGCACTGGGTTCAAATTCAGGAGATCTGGATTCAGAGTTCTTATGGAAATTTGGATTAATAATATTTAGGTGTTTTGACCTGAGCATTTGAATTCCAAGATAGTGCAAATCACCAGGATTTTTTTAATATCTTAACATTATTCTTCCTGTGTCTCAATTTCTTCTCTGCAAGATAAGAAAGATGATGTGATCCTGTGAGTCAGGGCAGGTAGCATGGAGATGGACTGATCATTTTTGGATAGTGTATTGATCGCGACCACATAAGTACCTCTTAGGTAAAACAGATATTTTTTTCCACTAACAAGACATTTTCATTGTAGGAAATATTTTACTTGAAATGAAGTATTCACCTGAAAATTTCATTTTATGGGAAAGGTCTTGATGTTTACCAAAGCATGAATATTCAGTTTAGAGTTTCATTTTTTCCCTTGTCCACAACAACACTTATCTTTTTCACAAATAAATACAGTACAATCAGTGATGTCTAAGATGTGAAAAAAAAGTGTGGGTATTTAGCAGCAAAAGCAAAAAAAAAAAAGAATGATGAATGTAGAAACTGCACGTGCAGAGTGTCAACATTTCAAAAGCTGCATTTCCCATTAATGATTTTTACTTTAAAGTAACCTAAAATTAAGATAGACATTTTCATATTACTTTATGGACATTTCTTGTTCTGTCAATTCACTCAAGCTCTCAATTTACCTTCAGTTCACCCCTGAAATTGATACTCCCTTTGTGCAGCTTGATTAGAAACGTCTGTGTGAAGGTACATGAACACTAATAATGATCACTTGGAAGTCTGCAAATCTGTCAAGTGAGCAAATTCACTCTTCAGCATATTCAGATGAAACCTTAGTCCTGGACTTCAATGGCACTGGGTGATATGGTTTAGTGGTGATGTATGTAGGCGGTTGGACTGGATGATCCTGAAGGTCTCTTCCAACCTTGATAATTCTATGATTCTAAGACACAAAGCCACAGTCTAGTATTGATGGTGCTTTATGCTGTGACCTGTTGTTGGGGATCCAGGCGAGGACAGGCGATGTAGCACCAATCCGGCAGCAAGCCGCCCCAGAACACAGGGTGCATGGAGCATGCAGAGCCGGCCACACTTCCAGCACTTGATGTCCTGGCTGGTATTGTAGTTCTAACAGTCTTCAATGTCCACTACATAGAGCACATACTGCTCTCTCCTCCAGTACTCAGGCACTGAAGCCTTGTAGTCCCCCCAGCCCTGCCTTTTAAAGTCCTTAGCCTTGTTAAGTAATCAACCTTATTAGTACAAAACAATTATCCCCTGGGAGTGCAATGATCAGTGGGGCTGCCCTATCAACCAACAATCAGTTCACACTCTGTTCAACCTCTACAACCTGTGCCATAGGTCCAGACTAGGCAGGCCTCCTGCAAGCTGCAACAGTTTACAGTCTGTGTTTCATAGCCTTCAATAGGCATAGCTGCATTTGCTGCTTGTGATGCTTGTGAAAACACCAGAGATTATATTAATTTTCCAGTTGATTTTTGCAACCCAAATTTCCCTCAGTGGTATAAACAAAAGGAAACCACATTAGGAATCCTGAGAATCGGCTCCTGGAAAGTAACTTCTGGCTCAATAGATAAATGATTGTTTGGAATAGTAACATTCCACTTTTATTTTCTCAACAGATCATGAGAAACAATATCCCAGGGACTGCCAGAATGCAAAGCTAATTTATCTTTTTGTAATATTCCTTTTAGACATCTCCATTTAAATACACAATGCACTTGTCTGAAGTACACAGGGAAATATCTTCTGTTATGAACAAGATCACCGTGTGATGCAAACTAGAATGGGACTAAGAAATTTCATTGGAGCTGTGGCAATTAACACTACTACGGGTTTCAATGTGAACGTTAATCTGTTTTCTGTTGTATTTAATCTTGGGGTAGGCTCGTTACAGTAGACATTGTATACATCTTTTTTTGAGCTATTCATTTAAACAGCCTTCCACAGAGTCTGTGTGCATTTTGCTTTAGGCAAAGAAAATACCCACTTAATATTTCTGTTCTGGACTATATTTTAAATGAACCCTTTTGTAGTTATGAAGTATGTAATTAAAGCTGTAATCCAGTGGAGCACTTAAATGTATGCTTGAGTCTGTATATTCTTATGGATTTTCTGGGTATATTTACTAAGAATGTATTACCCCTGACCTAGCCTACATTTTGATTTCTGGCAGCTGGTACCATGGCATGACAGTTCTCTTGCAAGGGCATATTTTATCCAGCTGTGGGAAAATCTTGTGTTTTATTTGAGGCTATGGAGAATTCTGATCAGTAAGAGTCAAACCGATGATGAAGAGGCCAAATCGGATAACAGGATGTTCCTGAGGTTTTTCACATTGGTCATACAGTTGATTCATGTGGAGTGCATTTATTCCCAACTGGAGTCTTCACTGAGGAACCATAGCTCTAATTCAAGAAAGGTGTCATCAGATATTGATGTACAACCTCCAAGAGTGAAAGTGGTCAGTCCCAGGAGTGATGGCAGAGCTGAGTTCAGTACTTAGGGTCAAAAAGCAGTACAGGAGGGAGAGTTGGGATTCTGGACAGGGAACCACCTGCAAGCTAACTTCTGAGACAGCCCCACCAGGTGGTAGGAATTGCAGACAAGACGATTTGTCTGGAACTATGAACAATGGTATCAAATTCAGAACCACAGGCAGGTACCTCTGTAAATGAGGAATTCAGAGGCTTTTTGAAGAGAACACTGTTCTCTTGGAGAGAATGAGAGGAAGTGTCACTTTCTCATGAAAATCCAATGACTGTGGCACTTGCACATGAAGAAGAAGGATGGGTTCTAGGCTGCTCATCCCACGTAGGGTTTGGAGTCACATTTTTTCACATCCCAGGAGTATGTAAAAAGCAGCAAGTTGTGAGATTTTCAGAGAAAAAAAAACAAAATAAAACAAAACAAAACATTTTTCATCTCTCTTGCTAGAACAAGACTGTCAGTCAGCTGTGAAGCAAAGATACATGGAGTCAGACATTGTGGTGTAGAGGTAAGGTCACTTCTGTGGGGATGGGACTCTGATTT
Organism: Aegotheles bennettii; assembly: GCA_013398125.1. NCBI lineage: Eukaryota > Metazoa > Chordata > Aves > Caprimulgiformes > Aegothelidae > Aegotheles > Aegotheles bennettii. The sequence continues at coordinate 216,259 of VZRW01012690.1, read as the reverse complement.
ATGTAGTTAATTATTGACTTGAATCCAGAAACTTTTCAGAAGGAAAGGATGAGAGCCTTTCCTCTTCTAGCTAAGTAGCTTTACCACTAGATGACAATCAGGTATTTCTGGCCCCATGATTCTTCCATTCCTGGCTGCACAGCATCTACAAAGTCTTCTGTAGCTTCATGGTCTGTGCCCATTCATAGGGTTTGGAGTTCAAAAGCCTCAGGCTAAAGTGAGGCCCAGTATTTTGACTTCACACTTAGATAAAGCTTGTAAGAGCCACATTTTTGCAAGCAGTAGGCACCATCACCGGTGTGAGTGAGTAATGAGTATTTAGAATATACCTAGCTTCTCTAGGGACTTGCATGCTGGGTTTTGTCTTCCCTAAATCAAGAAAAGGTAGATATTCTCTGGGACATCCTCCGTAGTGTAAATATAGCCATAGTTCTGTAAGTAAATTCCTAAACACTTTATTGAATGTTGATCTGAAATAGTGCATTGTAATATTAGAGAAAACTAATTTCATGCAGTCACTTCTTTATGGAGCCATACAAATTTGTGTTTGGCTAGGACATATCAGTCAGAAAGTCATCTTGTTTTCATTGGAAGGATCTAAAAGATGAATCCACCATTTCATCCCGTTATTTACGCTTATGTTAAATTATGTGCCTTATTCCTCAGTTGAATTTGCCTGGCTTTCATTTGCGGATGATAGGAGCACGGTCTCATGTAGTAGCTGCAGTTGCTTTATAATGGTTGTTTGGGAATAATTTTTCAACCCAAGCATTTTTAAAAACTGCAAACCTCTTTTCTTTGGTTTCTCTGGAGGTCTGTAGCTTTATATGCAAGATTTGTTTACTAGAGTCTTCATTTGATCTGAATATCACATAAACCGTATGTGTGAGCTAAACAACTACTGGTGGAATGGGAAGTTATTGTTTATTAATTGTTCTTCTGTATTTGTAACATTTGATCTTCTGTAGCACATGACAAAAATGCATTATTGGTGGTACAGCTTGCCCCAATTTAGATAGATCAATCTGGTATATGAAAGGCAGATTCATTTACTGTCCTTGACATGACTAACCATACATTAACGGGAATGCTTCTTCCTAGCTAGACTAACTATTTGTTCAGAATCTTAATAGATGGGCTTTGTGCCTATAAATTTGTAATGCTGCTAATCCTATATTTTAAGACAAAGTGGATCTTTCTGTTGAGGAGTATCCACCTCCCCCCCTTTTTTTTTTTTACAAAAGAGATAAGTGTTTTCATTCACCTTCTTTGACTTAGAAGCTATTGAGTAGCACTTGCTGTGTTTGAATGTCACATTACAAGTATTATAGCTGATAAAGAAATGTCATTTTTCGCTCTGTTGCTAATATCTCTTGAGACACTCTTAAAAACAAGGTGTATTAACTCAAAGTGTTTGTCTGGTAAAATATATTTAAAATAACATCATGAATTTGTTGGAGAAGATCAAATGGTAGTGAGATTCTCCTTTTCTACTGTGTGATGATTCCCCCTAAATTAGTAAACGTCTGCGAATCCAACATTAAGAAACACATCAAAACATAGCAAGTGCTGTACTGGGTCAGGTTGAAGATTGCTTTTTCCTAGTGCTTTGACTCACTCTAAGAGCCAGTAATGCCATAAAAAGTGCATGCTGTGCAAGGCAGGTAGGCTGGGGAGGCCCTTGCCTTGCCATTTTTTCTAGATACACATGTATGTATATCTACACACAGTGACCATCCCCTGTTAGTGACCTTCTGGCAAACAACTTCCAGAGCTGGAGATTGCATCTAAACTATGTAATTTGTAGCCCCCCTCACTAATCCTGACATTAGCAGCCTGGAATTAATTTAATCCCTTCTGGCACCTTTTATGCTTTTGGTCCCCTGCAGGAGTCCCCCAGTTTAATGGTGGGTTAGATGAAGAAGAATTTATTTTCCTTTGCTTTCAAACAGCTGGGGGTTGGGATGGATGGATAAGGCAACTAGTTTTGCAAACAGGACATCTGTGAATGCTTTCTATCATGGGCAGGTGGTATAGATCTATGGCCCAAAGTCACAGTACTTTTTCTAGGGTTAGACATCTTGCTATTGCAAACATAGTTTTTCTCTGAGCTTCTGCTGTTCATCACATGAAGGTGAATTTTATTGTTCTGTTTCTTTAGTCTTTCAGAAAGCCACTGAAATATGCTGCTTCTCCATGTGCATTAAGATTAATCAGTATTACAGCCCTGGGCTTTATTTTCCCCTGTGCCCCTAAGTCTCGGGATCACAGAATCACAGAATCGCAGAATTCTAGGGTTGGAAGGGACCTCGAAGGATCATCTAGTCCAACACCCCTGCCGGAGCAGGTTCACCTAGAGTACATCACACAGGAATGCATCCAGGCGGGTTTTGAATGTCTCCAGGGAAGGAGACTCCACAACCTCTCTGGGCAGCCTGTTCCAGTGCACTGGCACTCACACAGTGAAAAAGTTCTTCCTGATATTCACATGGTACCTCCTATGCTCCAGTTTGCAACCATTGCCCCTTGTCCTATCATTGTTCGTCACTGTAGAAAGCTTGGCTCCATCGTCCTGGGATCTAGAGAAGTTCTGCCAGTGAGAGGAATGGAAGGGGCTGGCCTGGTTTCCCTAGATACTCGAAGACCAAAATCCCAAACAGGGCTAGCAAGGCGAGACCTGTTCTCTGCAGACCAGAGCAGATGGATTTATGTACACTCCTGCCTCATCCTTTCCTATTCAGGAACTTTTGTCTTCCTGTAAGGAATGGGTAGTGAAGAGTGAGTCATGCTGGCACTTGGCCACCTGGCAATGCTCCTTTTTTGGAGGAAAATCCCCTAGATTTTGTAGGGCACTCCTGAGACCTAACACAAAGGGGCCAGAATCTGGCCCAGGAACCATAACATACACAGCTTACTGAAACTGCTTAACACTATCCCACAGCTACCACACACCATTGTCTGCCCATTGTATCTTGTGGAAGCTCATGGTGATTTTTTCCATGCATCTTATCCAGCTGTATGTTGTTATCAAGTGCAGCTTCTGTTTGTTAGTTCCTTAGATAAAAGTCTAAGTCTCACCCACACTCTGCTATTGTGCCCCTTCCTATATCACTTATGTGGTGCATTTCTTCTTTTATGTCTCTTCCAAGACTATCTCAGAGCATCCATCCATCATCTGGTGATAGGATGTGCTCATTGTGACTATTCTTTTTTCCAGAAATAAAAATGTATGGTGTACATAGTATTCAGCAACACTGTACAGAACTCTGCTCCATAACATGAAGAGATTAGTGTCTCTTAATTAATGTAATACAATTTCCAGCTGCAACCATAGACTGCATTTTTATTAACTGGAAGGTATGTACAGATGTGTCCTCTTCAATTCTGTGTTTTACATCTGGATCCTACTCTTTTTCAGACTGATCCATGTCAAGTTTGCTGAAGCATATGTTTGTGTGTGTGTGTGTGTGTGTGTGTGTGCGCATACCTTGGCATAGCTAGCAGGCTATTTCCAAGGAAGGTCTGGTCGCATCTACAGGCATACTACACACATGAGAGAAACCAAAGAGAGCAAGTAAGTTTGTGTCCTGGGGCAGGGCATTTCTCAAATTGTTGTAAGGTTTAATAGTATTTCTCTTTTTTGTCAGTCCCCTATATATTTATGTTCTATAGCAACAAAACTTCAGCTACAGACATATCAATATAATTAACGAAAAGACTTCCCCCTGATTTAAGTTTCAGGATTTATTATGAAATATCTTCCCTTTCCATGCTTTATTTCCCATCTCTTAAAAATTTTAATACTGTGAAACTAATATACATAGGGATATGGTCTTATTTGACTTGCCCTGGAAGATCTCCATTTTTTGAGCTTTCTATGAGTTAATAAGAGGTACAAGTTGGTATATCTAGGAATGAAGTCACATACCCTGAACAACCTCCATCTGGAATGAAAGGCAGCAGCATCTGTTTAGCAACACAGGTCAACATGAACACACAAGCCTAGTGTCTACTCCCTGCCCTGGTTTTTCAGTCAACAGCTAGGTAAAATCAATGGAGAACTGGTAAGGAAAATAATAGGCCATTTTTAAAATAGTGGCTCTGTGGAGCCGCTGTCATGTGAATATTAGAAAAAAAAAACCAAAACAAAAACGACAAAACAAAACCAAGGCAGAAATAATAATTTAAAAAGTAATTTTAGACGTGGAAAAATCTCATGCTGATTTGTTTAATTTTGGTAATGTTGTTACAACTACAATGAAAACAGATTTTCAATGGAAGTGTCAGACATTGTTCCTAAAAGCTGACACAAGTTGTCTTGCCTATCATGTTTATATATCCAAAACATAATCAAGTCCTACAGGCAGTGACTTGAACCTCTCCATGTTCCTGTCTGTACCTGATATCTGATTCACACACTGTAAAGAGTGAAGCACCCAAGAGCGGGCTACTGTAAGGTCTTTCTTTTGGGGCTCTTCTCAGTTAGGGTCTGAGCTGACGCGATTCTTGAAAGCCTTGAATTTTGGGGTCTGTCAGCAGGAAATGACAGGGCTTGGTATGTAAAAGAAGCCAGTCATGGTATCTGTAATCTGCTTGAGTAAGTTGCAGGTTTTGTCCAGGGTGGGATCAAGCCGTGCCCAGAGCATTTGAATAAAATATCAGAGTCAGAGAACTGGACCTAAGTGCATGGAAACTCTCCACATCTCCATACTTGTCAGTGAATTAATTGTGGCTCAAATCTGTGCTAAGAGATCAGAAATATGATAAAAATGAAAGCTAGACTACCTTGGATTATCTGATGCTTAGGAATTAAAAAAGTCTCATGGCAATCTACAGGCACACATATGTAGGCTTCTTAGCTGGTAGATTTTGCATTAAGAAAGTATTTGCAGAGATGTTTTTAAGAAAAAAAGCAGTACAGAGGTACATTTTTAGTAGGACTGTCTCAGCTTCTATTTGAATTTTCACTTTAGAAAACAGCAGGCTCAAACGGTCATGAAATCATAGAATAGGAGTAGTCAACTCTGAGGAGTTCAAATTCTGGTGTAGACCAGAAAGAAGGTATCATAGAATTATAGAATCATCAAGGTTGGAAGAGACCTTCAAGATCATCCAGTCCAACATACTACCTACATCACCACTAAATCATATCACCCAGCGCCACATCCAGACGCATCTTGAAGGAGATGTGGGTAGCACCTCAAATCTCACAACATTTTTATGATCCCTTTGTTGTGCACGTTCTGTCACATGTAATGACTGAAGTAGGGCTGCTTCTCTCTCTACCTCTTTTGTCTCTGATTTACTCAGCAATTTTACCATGCAGCCCTCTGGGTTCTTGCCGTTTGTGGGCGCTACAAACTTTGTAAGAACTACAGCTCATACCTGGGAATTATATGCACAAGGTAAGGGCACGGCCAATTTAAAATGAAACTAAGTAACACAAGCAGCGTGCAGTCACCAGCACAAGCCTTTTTGAAGTGTTGATGGTGCGTTCTTTGTTTCGTCTGTCTGTCTGTCTCTGTAGGCACAAAAACGCATGATAGATTAATCGAGTTAAATATATCCCAAAGTTGTTTGAAACAATGCCTATTTAATTTTTTCAAGAGGCTGCACAGAAGTATAGCATTGTACCACAAATAAAAGTGTTGCCACAATGCCTGTAAATCAGAGCTTTAAACTATGTTTCAATTATCCTTCTATTATCCAGCTGGTGTTTAAGCATGTTTATTATTCAAATCAGTAGAGAATGTGCTGCTGTTGTGTAAACAACTGTCAATTGCTGAAACAATGATTACAAGGCACCATCTCTTTCAGGTGTACTTAGAGGTACTTATACCTCAACCACTTGTATTTAAATAACATGCAAACACAATGCTTGAGTGACTACTTTCACTCCTGTTTCCAATACCTCGTGCCAATTCTATTACATTAAGAGGGAAATCTATTACATTTTTCATTTATACACATCTGTACTCTGTTTTTAACCATTGTATCATTAAGGCTTGAGTTAATACAGTAGATATGCCAAGAGTTGCAGTACATACTGAGAAATCCTATTCAAAATAAAAGCCAATTTCTCTGCATTATTTTAGGGTATTTGAAAGCTTTTATGAAAACAATACTAAGAAAATTGTTTTCTAAAGAGGAAGCCTGAGAAATAAAAGATTTAGTTGGGGAACCCTGCTATCCTCCAACCTCTATTTGTTTTGATGTAAACTGAGTACAGACAAGTTGGTTGCTTTTTTCTTTTCCAGTTAGGCACTAACAAAATATAATATTGATGGCATTGAACTGTCTTTCCTGTACATGTGACAATATTCAGCATCTTTACATGCATCTACTGCTGGGCAAAGGTAGTTTAACGAGCAGTGTTTGCCAAGTGAGCTTTTGAGGAAACTCTCCAGCGCTTTGTCACAAACTGGAAGGGAGAACGTTTTAAAAAACTGCATTTAGGAAAATTCTGATAGGGTCCTCAAAAGGAGCAACCGAAGGAAAGATTTTGTGCTCATCTCAAAGTTCTTGCGATGCAAAGATGCTACCATGGTCTTCGTCTGTCTTCTATATTCCTAGAGGCAAAATCATGGAAATTAAATGCAGATATTTAAAAAATAAAAAAAGTGACCCTTCCGGCTAGTGATAGAACCATTGCTTTTTTGTTACCCTCCTCTTTTCCTGTCTTTTAAGCTTTATGCTAATGGAAGAAACACTACCACAAGGATAAGCTGTTGTAGTGTGCTGATAAAATATAACATTCTTTTTCAGAACTTAAGAGAGATGCTTTGACTGTTGTTCTGCAGTCAACAAGGCTGGTCTAATTGGTGGCCATGGCAACAAAATCAGGTCATACAGAGGTTCATACTGAGATCAAGCATATGTAGATCTTCTTGTTCAAATATACATAAAGATAAGAACCTTTAGTGAGAGTCCACAGTGAAAGGCTGAAGATGGATGCTCCCACGCACATCTAATATTACTTAGAAATATTTACCTGTTTGTAACATAATGATGTTTTGCAGAACAGAAATAGAAAAATCCTTCATACCCATTGGAAAACAATAATTTTTTAAAGTCAAAGTAGGGTGTATGCATGCACATTGCTTCATAGCTGTTTGTAATTTACTCCCTGGGGTTTTTAGTGAGTCTGACTTATATTTTAGATGTAATTAAGTAATCAGTGGTGTACACTGTAAAATGAATGTTTAGGCTGCTTAAGGTTGAATTTTCACAGCCATAGCAGCTGCGCAGTTATGGCTCCTGCCCCCACCTCCCTTAATACAGTCATCCATTTACAATTATTACTTGAGTTATTTACATAGTTATGATATTTCATAGAAATGAAATAGCAGCTACCTGGTAACGGCTGGCAGCAAATATGCAGTAACTCACATGATTGCATCTCTCTTATTTCCTACTAAGTATGCGTGTAAGGTATACAAGACTTGGGTGGTTAGCCCCGAAGTAACCTAAAGCTGACTATTCCTGCAGAGCAGAGGCTGATGCCTGTAAGATCTCCTCACTCTGATCAAGTTCCTGTAGCAATGAGGGAGGCTGGAGAGGGCCTTTACAACCTTTCAGCCTCCCAATATGTGTTTACAAGTCAGACTTGTTATATTCAAAAGTTATAATCTTATGATACTCAATAGTCTAATAAAAATGCATAGATAGTCTTGGGCATGTACATCAAGGACAAAACTCACACCCAAAACAATGTTTAACAAAAGTCACAGAATCGCAAAGTCACAGAATCGGTAAGGTTGGAAGGGATCATGGTGGGTCATCTGGTCCAACCTCCCTGCCCGTGCAGGGTCATCCCAGAGCACATGGCACAGGACTGCATCCAGACAGCACATGAATATCTCCAGTGAGGGAGAATCCACAACCTCTCTGGGCAACCTGTTCCAGTGTGTGGGAACTCGCACAATAAAGAAGTTCTTCCTCAAGTTCAGGTGAAACTTCCTGTGCATCAGTTTCTGCCCATTGCCTCTTGTTCTATTGGTTGTCACTACTGAGAAGAACCTGGTTCCATCCTCTTGACACCCGCCCTTTAAGTATTTATACACATTAATTAGTTCCCCTCTCAGCCACCTCTTCCTGAGGCTAAACAGGCTCAGCTTCCTCAGTCTTTGTTCATAAGAGAGATTCTCCAGCCCCTTGACCAACCTAGTGGCTCCCTGTTAGACCTCCTCCGGGAGCTCCATGTCTCTCTTGTACTGTGGAGCCCAGAACTGGACACAATACTCCAAATGTGGCCTCACCAGGGCTGAGTAGAGGGGCAGGATCAGCTCCTTTGTCCTGCTGGCAATGCTCTTCCTAAAACACCCCAGGATTCCATTGGCCCTCCTGGCCATAAAGGGCACCGGGCTGGCTCACGGACAGTTTGTTGTCCATCAGGACCCCCAGATACCTCTCCACAGCTCTGTTTTCTAGCAGGTCAGAAGCCAGCCTGTACTGATGCATGGGGTTGTTCCTTCCCAAAGTCCCTACTGAAAATATTCCAGCTCTGGGTTCTGAATCCATTTGTTACACAGATGTGGTAACATTGTTAGAAAGGCTCTCCACCTTTTATTGACATATTGAGCTGAGGTGAGGGTCAACTGTTACTTACATTCCCAGATGCATTCATTTTCACATAACAAAAACTTCTACTTTAAGTACCACTTGCAATAAGATTTTGAACAATTTGAATTAGGCATAGCATGGTAGAAAGAGAGAAAAGCATTTTGAAGTAATTTCCACTTCTTCTGGCTGATTCTCCAGAGGTTTTGAAACAGGAAACATTTTACTGATTTCCTGCTTCCTTCTTGTCTTTGCTAAAGATACTTGGAACCCATAGACATGTGGGTCTGTGTGCTACTGATGAAGCCTCTCCTGTTTTTTTCTCAGCTTCTTTTGCCTGATGCCTTTTTGATTATCAACAAAGCCCCACTACCAGACCCTACCCCCACCTTCTCTGCAAAGCTGTTTTCTTAGCTACAAGGACATGCAAAAAATCTGATTTTAGTTATCTGTTCTGCTAAAGGCAAGGATTAAGGTTTATATTATTTTATTTATTTTTTTTTTCTAGAGCAGAATGTTCTGGTCCTGTCCCTGCACATTTCCAGGTCTTTTCCACACTCCCCAAGAAATCATGTATTTTAGCTAGTATGTGAAAGTTCTTTTCCTCCCTAAATCACTGAATTTCTGTGTACACTCAATGCAGGGATTGGAAACGTCCCTTCCCCCAAACATACAGCTTATTAAAGCACATTAAACTCATCTGTGGCGTTTTATATTAACTTCCTTTCTTGACATTCTTTTCCATCAGTATAAATTGTGGCTACTTTAGAAGTCACAAGAATATGCTTTACTTATGGATCTGAATGATATGTGCATGTGGTTCAGTCTTACCTGTGAAGATGGGCTGATCTGAACTCTGAAAAAACAGAGTCTATAGATGAGGTTTGATCTTGTGATCCACCTGAGTATGGAAAGGAGGAAAGGAGGAGTGATGCTGGCATAGATCTACAGCAATCTTGGGTGTGCTTGTGGAAGACCTTGAGAAGTAAATGTTAAAATTGGGACCTTAGTTGGGACATGAGGAAAATACAAGTTTTGCATAGACCAGCACTGTAATTTCTGGATGGCGCCATGGAAGAGAAGAGACTTGCCTGGTCCAGTCGGTCTTCACCTGAATGAGAATTTTTCCTTTCCCTGGACATACAGATCTATCAAAATACAAGATGGAGACTCACAGAAATATTCCAGACTGTGACCCAGTGTCTACTTGAGGCACAGGATGATGATTGAGCCAGGGGGTGAATATACTTCCAGGTAATGCTAATTCCTAGTGAGGAGTTAAGCAAGCCTGCAAACTCTCTTGTTCGAGTAGTCCTTTTTTGGCATGTAAGTGTCAACAGGTGTGAACAAGTGTATGGAGGTACAAAGTGCCAATGTTTCATTGCTGGCACAGAGTGTGGCCTTCATGCACAAGAGATGACAATTGCAGTGTCGTGGAGTCTGCCCATCAAAACGCATTGTTGCCTGGCACCTATATATCATTCAACTTGTGAGCAGGCACCATGCCATCAGAACAGATGGTAGCGAGAGAAAGCAGCCAAACTACCACGTACAGTAGATGTATTAAAGTATAGGTGTGGAGAGTGATTTGCAGCCAAGAACGTCAAAACAGCTCTCTTCATCTTGAATTTACATGCCCAGAGTTAAGGGGATGGGCAAGCATTTAACTGCTTTCCCAGCTGGGTACAGTTCCATACACACACAAAAAGCTTCTACTTCAGCTCACTTCAAGTGAGATTTTGGCCTAGCTGAATTAGGCGGAGTATTGGAAATGACAGATAAGCATTTTAAAGTGATCTCCACCTTTTCTGGCTCTTCTCTGGAAGTCCCCCTCTATGGAATAGGTGAAAGGAAACTCTCCTAGCCAATTGTTATTTATGGAAATTTGCAGGGTGCTGTAAAGTACTCTTAGCTTTCTAGTGTAAATGTCCTTACAAAGAAGGCCACAACACTTAGAAGTAATGGCATATTTAGAGAAGAAGAGGAAAAAAAAACATGTAGTGTTTAAAGAGTGCTGTTTTGTGGTTCTACTCTCTCCTATCTGTGGGTGTCACATTCAGCAAAAAAGGCATTTTCAGATAAAGATGAAATGGAAGTGTGTGGTATCCTAGTCTGGCATACATACTGGGAATATCCCTCCATGCTAATAAAACAAAGGAGCATTAATGATATCCAAACACATTAAAAACAAAATAAATCTTGTCTAATATACTTCTTCATGAGCCTTTCTACTGAAAATTGGACTCTTAAAAAGGCACAGCAACCCTCTATGTTTGTATCTTTATGCTTTCCGTAGCTAATTTACTTAGTTTATGAATAAAAAGACACTGGGTTTGGGGTTTTGTCAGACCCCAGTTTTGCAAAATTCTGCCTAGGAATTTAAAGCCAGCCCTCATCTACCATCACCATAAAGAACTCAGGCTGAGTTCTGTCCCCATTTTCACTTGTGAACTGCAGTGTCTTTGGATTATGACCTCCCTCACACCTCTAGCTTCATTGTTTTCAAGACAAAATTTTACTTTTTTTGTTGTTGGCCTGGTTTTGATAGCAGTGTGAAGAAGGGTGTGTTCGTCTGACAAGCTGCAGGTGCACTGATACTTTCATTTGAGTCTCTAGAGCACTAATAAGCACAGATGAAGGGAAAGGAAATTTTTTTTTAAAAGGACCTTGTGTTCTGTGGCTGCTGTAAGACTGCTTAATGTCTTTCATAATCAGCCTTTAAAGCTGACACTAGCTGGAATTTTCTTAGTTGCCAAATGTGTTTGGAATTGGGGTTTGTTTTCAGATCTATCAGTTGAATGAATGAAGTGAATCTTGGTTTAAGAGGAAGAGTGAAATAAATTTGCCTAAAGGAGAATAAGATTTTAGTGAAGATGAATTCTTGCACTTTAGCTACAGGAGTGTTAAAGGATTGACAACTGCAAATTTTTCTTTTGATAAGGTAGATGTGAAGAGCCCTTCTCTTCTCATGGGGAAAACCATTCAGCTCTCTTATAGGAAGTTTTTTTGTACTTAAGATTCTTAAAGGAGAGTTCAGTTCCCATTGCTACACAAAACCTTCCTTAAAGGACACAAGGAACTCTTCAATTTAAAATACTGATGCAACAATAGGTGTTTTTATAGTTCATATATTTCCTCAATATTTGATTTCCTGTTTTTACTATCCTAACCAATCTTCCCTGTACCATTTCAGAAAAACAAACTTGTGTGCTAGGGGACACTTCTCTGTGTCCCCTATCATCTTGCCTGTTTGTGTAAGTGCTAGTAAGCCAGCAGTGACAGGTAAATATGTTCTGTGTGTTGGGAAATTATGTGTGTGTTTAATATGTGATTCCTTGAATGGGAAAGAGGCTTCACTTGTCTATTCTAAAAAAAATCCTAGTCCATTCATTTGGGTGAAGGCGCAGGTGTTTTTGCAGTCCTGCTGTTAAATCAGCATTGCTCCAATTTAACATGTTATAATCAGTAGGAGAAAATTCTCTGTTGTGTCTCTGAGGGACTCCATGTGCACCTAGAATAGATGTTTTAGATAGGAAAGGGGCAGTCCAGGCTTAGGTGCCATGATTCAAAGGGCTAGTGGAGGTGGTAGGTTCAATATCAATATGGTTCCTAAGAGACTTGGACTTGATGCTGTTATCATTCTTCAGAATTTGACTATAGACTTACTCTTTCACTCATGTAAATGTTGTCTGATTCAGGTCCCTAGATATTATGTCTGTGCTCAGAAGCAAAGTCAGTTTGACATCATACAGCTCACTTCATGTAATCGCCTCTCAGTCTTCCCATCTACAGAATAAGAAATACTAGGATAGTTTTTCAGAGGAGTGGACAATCTTAGTCCTGGATTTCAGTGTAGAAACTCTCTTTTCTGCAGCACTGAGATTGAAGAATGTAAAGCAGCTATTCTTGTCATGTAAAATTATGTTTTGAACCACTGCAGTTTTGTTGTGGGACTATTGTTGGTGTCATTACAACTGGGATCTTCAAGTAACACTTCCAAAGATCCTTGGTATACACATGGAGTCCAGAGACTGTACTCTTATGTACAGCATATACACACTTACAAATGTATGAAGATTTTGACAAATACACTTATGGAAGGAGGACTAAACTGAGACTCAGGAGGTGTGGTTTTCTTTCCTGATGAACAGAGACTACCAGTGTGACCTTGATTAGCCTGCAGAAGGTAATTTTTTGTGTATTTGACAGCTATATTTATTCTTAGCCAGTTCATGGGCTAGTTAAAGCAACTAGCTCAGCTGCATGGTGCTATATATAACTTACTAAGTGCTAACAGTGTAGGCAACACCTTCTTACCCTCAGCATACACAAACAACAGCTCTAATGTTGTTGACCTGGTGCCTGGCCATCATTCCCAGGCACTAGATACATTTCTGTGGTGGGCTCTGTGTAGCTCCTGGCCATTCTTAGTTGCCATCATTCTTGCCAAAGGCCATGCCCCTATAGAAAGCTAGTGCCTCTAAATTATCTTGTTCAGTCTCCTTCTAAGTTGTGGAATCTTGATAGTTCTAAGCTTTAGTGGAGGAAAAACACTAAGCCTTAGTACTGAGTGTGAACAGTATGATGAATATGTCCTGGGCTTCTGTTTCCCTTTTGCATAAGACAAGCAATTATTATCTTTCCTTTCCTAGGGAAATTGTAAACTCTTGAGGACAAAAGTGTGTTTAAAGTGGGATTTTAAAGGGGGTTGGTGCAGGGGCGTGAATCATCAATGCAAACTGAGGCAGAGGTGTTATGGCAAATGAGTGATTTCACGCTTGTGTTTGTGGTTAGAAGATGTCTTACAAGTGCACTAAGTGGACCAAAGTGGTGTATTTCTGCTAGATCAACGAAGGTTCTGGTTCTGTAAAGTGCTTTATGATCACTGGAAGGAAGCTGCAGTAGAAATGCAGAGAATTGGTGCTATCAGTGTGTGACAATGCATTTATGGCTTTTTCTCTAGCTTATCCTATGCTATCACAAGTAAAGCACCTTAATCCATTTTGTGTATTCTAGTCAAGTATATTCTCAGATAGGCACATGTGCATCTTATCTAAGATGAGGTACTTAACTGCATCCATTAAGGTGACAGATACCTAGTTTTCCTCCTTAGTCAGTGAAGGGCAATAGTCATCTCAGGGAGCAGTTCAGATTTTATGTAGTTTAAGTTGCTCCCTAGAGGTTTCTGTCTCTGTCTCTGTGAACTCACTGACAAGAGGGACCCCAGAGTGACTGTAGCCCTTAGCAAGTTCTTCAAGTATGTATGGTGGTTCTAGACCCAGCATGAAATGTCACTGCTCTACCCAGCAGATTTCATATCAAAACCAGGTGTGAGGCAGTTGTTTTCTCTTTAGATAACTACTGATGTTGCTGTGTTGAGTTGTGATAGACCAGTTTCTCAGGCTAGGATGGACTTCAGCTTGTGTCTCAGTTAAACTCCTTTTCCAAATCACTGTGACTCTTGGAGATATTAGCAACATCCCATTTTAGGTGCAGCTGGGGAAAAAGTTGCTTAAGCATCTGAGGGAGGTCATGGCTTTGCCGACTGAGTTTCATTGTTTTACCAACCGCTGGTTGAGTAGGAATATGAGGAGTATGCCCCTTTAGAGTCAAAACAAGGAGCAACTCATGGCCCTGTTTTGCACAGTAATTTCAAACACAGTTTTGGGTAGATAGGGTTAGATAGGGTAGATAAGAAGATCTCAAGACAGTATCTGAGCACACGTGTGTCTATGTATGGGATTACGCATTGTGCATGTGGCAGCAGAGCAGTACTGGGACAGCATGTGCTGAAAAAGACCTGTACACTAAATAGCACTTGTTGAGACTTTAGCCTTCAAATGCAAGTAAGAGGGAGGTATAGTGGGAAGGGAAAAAGAAGGGATTGAACAGTAAACATGAGTGCTGGTTACAGGATAAATAATATTATTAACTTACATTTTACTACTGTGGCTGCTGTGATAGCAGAAGGCACTTTTTAGAGACATACAAGTAATAATAGTCCAGAGAAAAGCACATAGTCCATCAAAACCTTGTCTTTGGCAACGGGAAATACAAATCTCTAGGTGTGGTAGCTCACCATCTTGTGCAGAGTTATCTCTCTTATGATTGCACGGCTACATTCATTCCCTACTCCAGACATGTTCTGCTCCCTCTTAAAGTGATGTTCACAGTTTGCATCTAAGACTGACTTCAACAAAGACCATTTTATTCCATGCAATGACAGTCCTTTCAGAAGGATATTCTGTCAGAATTTCTTGTAGTACTTTTTGCAGTTATTCCCTTGTCAATGTCACTCTTTGTGACCTCTTGTTTTGAATGATAAACTTTGAGAAAGCTTATTTGGCAGTAATCAGTTCTTCTCCTTAAAGGATCCTCTACATTTCTGAAGAGCTGCTCCTCTGTTTCTTCTCCTTTCTAAGCCAGTTTATATTGACAGTATTTTTGTACAGTTTCTCTACAAAACCACAGATTAGAAAAAGCTTTAAAAATGAGGGTTGAAATAGATCATTGCTCCAAACCTAGATGACTGGCTGAATAGTATTCTCATTTAGCGTGGATATTATTGAAAGGAAAATATGCATTTAATATAAAAAGGTGTTCTAATCACTCTGTCCAATTACAGCAAAGCATGAATGATGGTAACGTGTTTCGAGGTTCCAAATAAAATGAGGAATATTAAGCTAAATGGATGTTGTTATTCTGCTGCAAATGCCTTTGAATTTCTTCCTTCAGTAGCCCTTCTTACTCTCTCGTTTCCTGAGGGGAATGCTGCAGCCAATGGCTCAATGTCCAAGTGGAGATCAGTGACAAGTGGTGTTCCTCAGGGGTTGGTATTGGGACCAGCACTGTTCAACATCTTTGTCAGAGACGTGGATGGTGGGATTAAGTGCACCCTCAGCAAGTTTGCCAACAACACCAAGCTGTGTGGTGTGGTTGACATGCTGGAGGGAAGGGATGCCATCCAAAGGGACCTTGACAGGCTGGAGAGGTGGGCCCAGGCAAACCACATGAAGTTCAACGAGGTCAAATGCAAGGTCCTGCATATGGGCTGGGGCAATCCCAAGCACAAATACAGGCTGGGTGACCAATGGATTGAAAGCAGCCCTGAGGTGAAGGACTTGGGGATGTTGGTTGATGAGAAGATCAACATGAGCCGGCAATGTGCAATTGCAGCCCAGAAAGACAGCCATATCCTGGGCTGCATGAAAAGAAGGTCCAGCAGGTCGAGGGAGGTGATTCTCTCCCTCTACTCCACTCTCATGAGACCCCACCTGGAGTACTGTGTCCACTTCTGAAGTCCCTGACATAAAAAGGACGTGGAGCTGTTGAGGCAAGTCCAGAGGAGGACCACAAAGACAATCGGAGGGCTGGAGCAACTCTGCTATGAAGACAGGCTGAGAGAGTTGGGGTTGTTCAGCCTGGAGAAGAGAAGGCTCCAGGGAGACCTCATAGAGGCCTTCCAGTACCTGATGGAGCTTACAGGAAAGATGGAGAGGGAATTTTTATGAGCGTATGGAGTGATAGGAAAAGGGGAGAGGTTTTAAGCTGGAAGACAGTAGATTTAGATTGGATATTAGGAAGAAATTCTTTCCTGTGAGGGTGGTGAGACACTGGCACAGGTTACCCAGAGGAATTGTGGCTGCCCCCTCCCTGGCAGTGTTCAAGGCCAGGTTGGATGGGGCTTGGAGCAGCCTGGTCTGGTGGGAGGTGTCCCTGCCCATGGCAGGGGGGTTGGAATGATCCTTAGGGTCCCTTCCAACCCAAACCATTCTATGATTCTATCAAATATAGGTGGTAACTTGGTGTTCTACTTCAGATGATGAAGATTATTTGTTAGACCAATACTAGTGATGGAAGGCTGATTATCTGTATAATAATAAGTAGTTTTAAAGAGCATACTGGGAATGCTATGAATGTGTGTTATAAAATATGGGCCAATACTTACTCATTTCCCCAAATTCATGGACACTTGGTGTCTCTATTTCTGTTTCAGCAGCAGGATTCTGATGACAAATGCTCTGCAGGCTACTCTTGATTGTCTTCTGGTGTGTTCAGCTGTTTAACAGATAAATATTATTACTATTCGTACTAATATTTAGTAGTATTACTAATATTCAGTAATTTTAGTACCTAGTACTAATACCAATACTAGGCAGTAGTAGTACTAAATGGTAGGTACTAATACTACCCACCGATACTAGGTAATAACAGTACTAAATACACACTAAATATACACTAAGTGCATCTATATAAAATATTATTTCTCAATATACTCTCTATATTAATACTACTTATTATTGAAATAAATTATTTGAACATACATTTCAGGCTATAGACACTTCAGAGTTGATCACATTTACCCTTTTCTAAGGGTAAATCTAGGCTGATCCCATAAACGCATTTTGTTCAAGAGGGAAGTTGCAATGAATCTCATGCAGTATTTTCAGTTTGATTCAATCATATTGTCTTTGATTTTCTGTTGGACTCTACGACTTCAAATGTCATAGTCAAAACACTAGCTGAAGACTATAGTGCCATAACCACTCTATAGGGCAGCATCTAAGACTTAGTCTGTATTTTAAAAATAACATTTTTCTATTCTTTTTTTTTAATTCTTACAAATCCTTCTGTCTTATAACTTGTAGACAAACAAACCTTTGCCTGCACTTGCTTTCAACAACAAATGACTTGTTTTAATAGCTTTCATTTTCTTATTTAGTGAAAGACCATTGGCATAAGAGATAACAAGTGATTTCAAATAGTGAAAATGTTTTAATGTCAAGGTGAGCTAATTCAATACTTCGTATTTGCTGAGGAGCAAAAGTACATACACAAGGGAGCAGGCTATTGTAAATCAGTGGCTTTGTGGTAACTAGACTCTCTATACTCTTACCCTGTCATAAAGGTAAGGTAGTTTACTCTGAATTGAAAGATGAGGAAGTGTCCTTACTGTTACCGTGAGAATACACACTGGTAATTACCCTGGAGCTGCTGATGTGTGGCAGCTGCTTCCCTGTGTACACTGCATCTTGTGATAGATGTGAGATAATTTGAGGGAGTTCATCCCTAATAGGTGACTTCAGGATTGTCACTCCTTACAGCGTGAGAAAATACAGCATATTAAGTTGGAGGAAATAGAGCCTCTTTGGCTATTTTTTATTTGCAGTGGGTGGTAGGTCACTCAAATCACCGCACTGTGTCATTCCTTACCTCTTGCTGGATGTCTGAGTTGCAGGTGACACTAGTTCCCTTGAGAAATTCCAGATGAAAAATCTTTGTGCTAAAATTTTTGTATCTTTGGAACTTAGTTATTTTTATGAGTGTGTAGTTCTTGTCCAGGACCTAGCTGATAATGACTCATGTGGTTTTAGAAATCAATATAGAACCAAATATCAAGAAAATACTTGCCAAACAGGTTTTAAATGATAGATCCCAGTTACAAGACAGAAAATAATTTATGTTATCAGAACCCAGTCTTCCAGTGGCTAGTATGTGTTAACTTTGACTGCAATACATTAAATGGCATACATTTCCCCCATTTATTCTTTCACTACCTCTGAGCCTTTCTGTTAATAAATGAAATGCTGTCTTCATTTTAACAAACTTGTCTTTGTAAATGTTGTGAAAATAACTGGAATTCCTTAGAAAAATTATCAGAATAATACAGTACTTTTAAAACTTAGGATTTTAAATACATTTTCTAAAAATTTGCGTGTGGCTGGAGATTTTTTTCAATTAATGGAAATCTATCAAGAAATGAAAAAAATAAATTGGTGAATTATCCTTTTCCCTTTTTTTTTAGCAGTTTACCTTTTTTACGTAGGTTACTTCATTGCTTCTTGCAAAGACTCTTCATTTGCATTCTGTTCCTCAATGCCATCAAAAGTTTTTGTGTGCCTGCTTAGAGGTGATTGTCTTTCAGTGGTGGGTGAAGAGAGCCCTATAAGTCTCTTATCGCTTTTAGACATTATAAATCTTTGTAATGTACTTAGATTCTCAAGACGAGAAACAATATTGAAGGGCAAGGCATTATTTAGTTCAAGTTCTGTGGACTATTTTATGCTTTCGTCCTTCAAAGAAGTTCAGGGCTTAGTAAGTGCATTATAAAGAAAGATAAAAGAATTTTGTTGTATGGAGCCTAAGTAAAGAAAAGTATCTTTTATTACTTATGAAATCTATGCTAAAATTATTGTCTTTAGAAATTCAGATAAACACATTATATCCCTAATAGGTGGTGTTTCGTGGAAAAATATATTGCAGTTTGAGAGCTTCTCTCTTTGAAGTCATCTGATAAAGGATTTTAATTGAGATCGTTTCAATATGCAAATATTGTCTGGCCATTACACGTCATTAATGCTTAGGCTTAGCGTAAATATTCCAGTCTAAAGGCTGGGTTTCTGCATGCTTCCAGCCTACACACAGAGAGTTTATCACAGGCAATTATCTTACCCAAATAAAAAATGAAAATGGGAAAGTTAAATAAATAAAAGAACATTCTGATGGAATCACAGTAATGTGCTTCTTGGTTAACACTAGCCCTGACTTTTGGACAGCTAGATTTGTTAATGCGCTTGTCCTTTGCTTATGCATAAATCTCAGTGAATTTTCCTGTATTCTACAATGATGTATGACTAGTCATATCTTTTCTTTCTAACAAATAAGCCATTGGGATAACAAAGACAGGATCAATATAGAAAACTATAATCTTAAGAGAACATCATCTTGATTTTTGGTCTCAATCAGAAGTAGAATCACAGAAGAAAATGGTAATAAAGTGAACTCCATCAGAAATAATTATATCCTACAGATTTTGGCCACTGTATGAGTTAGCAGTTAGATTATGAGTTAGCTTGATTACTGTATGAGTTAGCTTGATTTAGAAATCAAGCTCTGTCCTTTCCATAAAAATACATAATTACATACAGATTTTTTTGGAAACTCAAAAACAACAGCAAAAGACGCATCCAACACCCAGTGACAGTTGAAAGGAGTGAGATGCCAGATTTTCAGTTGTACTACAGAAAATCTCCCTTACTGTGGCAGAGTTCACATATGCAATATGGGGAATTTAACTTACAATCTTCTGTCTCCCAGTATGTCCTTAAATTGGCTGCAATAAGAAAATCCAATTCTCAGAAATTAAAGCTATTGCAAAAACTGTTCCAAGTTGAGTATCTCATTCTGCATTAGAAATACACAACTTCTCAAGGTCTCCTAGAGCAAGAAATCCATTCTGTCTGGAAGCTTAATATAGCACTTGTAACATTCATAACCCATCCTGTGATTTACAGGTTATGGTGACTAATTTTAATGTCGATACATTTATTTAAAACACAATCTAAATAAAGGTTTAGTGTCGATCACATTTATAAACACTACAGTTTGAAATAATTAAAACAAACAGTTGAAAAAATACCTGCTAGTTAATTCCACTTATACATGCATTTATTATTATGCAAATTAGGAAAAAACCTTTTCAGCTGGTGTCATCTCATCCCCCAGCAGCATTTGTAATATCTGTATTCAAGCTAGGTCCCTCTGGCTGCCTCAACAGTGGGCTGGAAATCAGGAGGGTCACTTCACTCCCCATTTTTGCTCACTCATCTTTAGTCAAGACACTTGGTCCCTTGGCGCCTCTGTTTCATAATCTGTAAAATGAAAAATACCCTCCTTTGTAAGATATATTGAGACTGATGTATTTAAAACAGTCACCAAGTTTCTTGTGTCTGTGGTGCTTTTTGAGCTGTTTTTTAATTCTGCCAGTGATGTGAATGATATCAAGGGAAGGCACTGACCTTGCAGTCTCTGCAAAACTTCCAGCTTGAGTGAATGTGTCCCATACTTAGTATGTACCAGTGAAAATCTATGAACCGGTCTTGACTCAGCAGTGGGGTTTTGTCTTGTGGATACAAGAAGAGGTTTGGAGAAATGAGTTGGCCACAGTGTAAGGCCTGGCCACGAATCATAGACAGTCCCTTTGACAGATTCGCTCAGATAGTAAGGACCACATTTCCATGGTTTCTCCTGTGAACCACATCTTTTTGTCCTCCCTCAACACTGACTTTCCTTATCAACTCTGTTCTCACTCTGCCAGCTTAAGTCTTTCTCCACTCCTATTGTATTTTCTTTCTAGTCAGTCTTCAGTGGATTCTTTCAGAGATGTCTGTTGTCATATCTCTACTGCCTCTTTTCCCGAGTCTATAAAAAATTAATCTAATGGACCTTCAGGGTACATTCCAAACCTCAGAAAATTATCAGAGCAAATTAGAGATGCGCTGTAGGAGAAGGAATAAAGAACCCTGTAACAGTGATGAGTCACTGGGAAGTGGTTTTGGCAGTCTGAGCAATCCTGCTTTCTTCGAGTGGATATATTGAACTGCTGACATATACATGTATTTGTACATGATTTTGACTATCTGAACCACTGTTCATATCAGTCTGCCCCTAACTTTCTGTCCACATGATCCCCTATAGGTGGGTCAACTGGTGACAGACTTGTGCAGAAGTCAAGCTTCCCTTCAGAAGCATATGCAGATGCTCTAAACATTCTGTCCAGCATGTGCAGTGGTTCATATGTAAATCCATGTGGTCATTTGCTGCTTAGACGGGGGCATGTGGGAACACACTGGCTGTGGAAAAGGGCATGCCACAGATGTGCTTGCCTGATGGGCCTTCTAGATTCATAAGGGCTGAAACAGAATGTTTACCTCAGATGTCCATGTAGCACCTTGGTCCTTTCAGCTGTCCCTTAACAAGAACAAGTGCTGAGTTTAGCACACTGTCCCAGGTCACAGCCCCAAACTGCATGAAGCAGAGTTCCTGCTACTAGCACCACCCTTCACATCCCAGGGCTCCTGTCGTGTAAGAAGCAGCAAAGCTCAGGTTGTTCAGGGATATTCCTACAGATCAGGACAAAATGTGATTCTTGCTTACACACAACTCCCTGCTGAATGCAAATGCCAGCTGAAATCCCATCTATGTTGTTCAGGCTGGCTGGGCACAGTGAGAGCACAAGACACAACTGTCTGTCCCAGGCAGCTCAGGTGCTGCAGAAATCAACCCAGTGACTCCCGCTCTTGCAGCCAAACCTGTATTACCTGTGAAGCCAACGCACAAGAGGGCTTATTTTGGGCAAGATATCTTCCTATTTCCTTAGGTTCATGGGGAATCATAATTTTCCCATAACTGTGGTGCTAGTGGAGGTCACATTAGCTAATTTAAAGTTGACTCAGTTATGTCTACAGAACACCAAGGCTAAGGTGATCCTGTTTGTCATGATATACTGCACAACAACAGGGTGTGCCCAGGGACCATATATATGCAAGGCCTTTAAAATCTCAACACCATTTCTCAAAGATCTCCAACCTGTCACAGTTTCTTCCTTTTTTTTAATGAGAACATTCTGAAAAATCCCCTGGAAATAATGAAAATCTTGCACAGATGAAAATCTAGGGAGGACATCCCATTTCAGTATTTAAGAAGGAAGGATGCATTTACAATTCTATTTTGAAATAAATCTTGGTTTTATTTTCCTTATTATAAACTCCAATCATGTCCTGATTCAAAGTTAAGTTTTTATGTTGCACTTCAAAATTTGGGCATTTTGTTCAGACTCAAAACAAAGCCAGTGTGTGAAATCCAGAACCGGAAGTCTGCTGTCCATGGGGCTTTGCCAGCTGCCAACCATTGCCAAACTCTGGGAAAATTCATCTGACTCCTACAACTGAACCCAGTTTTCATAGGGCATGGGACCAAAGCTCTAGATCCAAGCACTGAATCTTTGAGAATATTTTTTCAGGAAGAGAACTTTTTGTCTTGCGCTTTTCCTTAAAAATTTAATTATAATTTTTGGAAGAATGTGTGGTTTCTGTGATAGGAAAGAGGTTTGTGTATTGGAATGAGGCTGGAAGGGAGGGCTTCTTGACTCAACACAGAGGCCTGCAACAATCCAATTCAGGTCAAAGAGGAAAGAAGAGAGAGAAGAATATGGAAGAGGCAAGAAAGAAAGAGAGCATCAAAGAACTGGGTCTGAGGAGGGACTGGGATAAGGAGAGAACATACACTGGCAAGGAGCAGAGAAAGAAAGGGGATAAGAAGGGGAGAGGAGGGACAAAACAAAGAAATGGGGGAAAAATAGAAAAAGTACAGAGGGCAGAGAGCAAAAAGAGAACTTAGAGACAGAAGGAAAAGCTGCAGGGAAGAGGGTTTATTAGAGAAAAAAATCGCAGCTTGCTGAAATATGGTTGGCGTAGAAGATTTTTATTTCATACCCTGCTGCCTAGGCTCTGATGATTCCTAGGCTGAAGGTATATGACACTGGTAGATAACATACGGGCAGCTTCTGTGCTCTTCTGAAAAGCTTTTGTGTCCCTGACAACTTGTTCTAATTGCACAAGTTCAAACACTTCAGATGTTCTGTGTGGCTTCAAGCACTTTAGAAAAGGTTGATGTAGAAAAGTCATCTCTCTGTAGTATCTGTGGACTGACTTTGCTTCACAAGTGCTTCTGTTGATAGTTTAACTTTGTTAATCCATGCACAAGGCAGACACTGTAAATATCTTGAATTTTTTAAAAAATGGATTGCAAGAATTTTGTGGGGATAATGAAATTTGCCTCTGTATTTTAGGTGGGACTGGCTGTATCTTTTCCTGAACTAAGAAATGTTTGTTCAAGCACTTCCTTCTGTCTGCCTCCAGCACACCTAGGTTCTTTATCCAAACCTTGCTCAGCCACATCAGCTGCTGACTTCACTTTTAATGAGTAATAGAAAATGCTTTGAACCTTCAAAGCCCAGGAGAGCACATGAAACTTATTATGATGTGACCAGAAAAAGAACAGTATATGTCTTACCTGGGGTCTCATTTGAGATCCTCTTGGGAACTGATCATGGAAATGGCAGGACTGACTGGAGCGGAAAAAGCAGCATAATGGGGGGAAAAAAAGGGATTAGCAAACAAATATGGGGCTGGTAAATTTTAAGGCTCCTTTCAGTGCTGAGGGGAGGAGTTGGTTGGACAAAGGGATTGTGGAGGTAAGAGTTAATCAGAACTAGAAAACAAAGGTTGCAGATTAAGATGAAGTGATGTTCCAAGAGAAAGGAGAAGTATTTAAAGAAGAAAGAGTAAGTGGGAGAAGAAGCAGAGGATTAGGACTTTGAGTCACTGCAACACTTCTGTGTATATTGTACCCTATTTCTTGTTGCTGGTTTGCATCACCTGAAGTGAAAGACTGGAAGTACATGCTCTGCTTGTTGTGTACAGAAGCGTGAGAGAAGACAACTGCAAACAGTCTCTTAAAAAGAATAGCTATTATGTGTCTTTGCATTTAGTTCTTTGGGCAATCTTAAGAGGAAGGCTATTCGAAGAGATTATAATGCAACAACAATACAGGCAATCAGGGAATGGAGGTCAGGGAAAGTATGGTATGTCTTTCCACTTTTTTCCACCACAGCCAATTTTCAGGCAGGATGGAAACAAAAGCATCTTAGTCAGCTGGGGTGGGAGAATAATATATCTTAGTAAAACATTCTATGAGCTGCAAGGCTGTAGAAGCAACACACGTAGGTTGCACTTAATCTGTGACACATGTGGATATGCAATCTAGCTTGCAGACAGACACCACCACTCAGATGGAAGAATTGATATCGCAGACAACCTTCACCATTCCCAAGTTTATCACCATGGGGTGTGGTAGAAAGATCTCCTGGGCATGTAATTCACATTTGGGCTATACAATATATTCACAATCTGGTCTCTGGTTTGTCAGACAAATGGAGTTATATGGCATAAGAAGTGTAGCTTTGGAAAATGTAAGCAAAAAATAAGAAAAGACCCATTTTCTTGAGTATGCTGAAAGACCCCACTCCCAACATCACAATCATGGTAGCACACAGTAGACCTATCACATTACTTGGATCTTGGCCCAAAGAGTATAGATTTATCCAAGACTTCTTGGGGAGTGAGGGGACAAAACACATACAGAGACTTGAAATCAATTATATGATTTTAGATTCAGTGAAACAAGACTTCATCCCTCTTAAACATCTACTGAAGTGATCTTTATCTGACACACCAGGCACAGGAAAGTTGACTGTTCAAATGTTGCTGGGGGGTGGTGGTGGTGGTGGTTGGAGAGGGAGATGGGCCTGTAAAAGTTAATCTATATTTTAAATAGCCCTAGCTACTGATAAAATCAAAAGATTATAACAGCAAGGTTTTTCTTCTGTCTGTTTACATTTGTTATGAAAGGCACTACAAAGGAAACATCAGTGGTATATTCTGACAAAGTGCAGGAGTTGGCAGATGTTTGTTAATTAAAAGAATTCAGGTAATGAATCAGTACCGAGGGTTCACAAGAGCTGCCACATTTGCACACACCAGTGCTCGTGTGCATCCTCTTTCACACACCCCCATTCACCAAGCAGCACCTGCTCACCCGATTATTCTTGGTCCTTGGTCAGTGTAGAAGAAAAAAACACATAAAACCAGATCTGAGGCAGGTGTCCTTTCCAAAGACAACCTGAATCCTAGTTGGGTATGAACACACCCACTGATGGTCCTGCTCATCTGAGAAATCTAGGACAAACAGGGAGCCTGTTGCTTCTTCTAAAAATATAGGAACCTCACCTGGCTCTGTGGTGCACTGCAAGGACTGAGGCCATGTTTGTAGCATGCTGTCAGACCTTCCAGTGGGAGAACAGTGTAGAACCTGGCTGTAGGTCCAAGCTGGCTTAGGTGATAGTTCTCTCGCAAAGCCCTTAAAGAAGAGGGCAGTCATATCATGTTACCATGTTAACAACAGTGTGAAAAGTGATTTCCCTGCATACCTTTTCCTATAGACTGCTTTTCAACAAAAAAGGCAGAGCCCTACCTGAGGAAAACCCTCATTACATAAAGAAATAAAGTCCTTGCTCAAGCTTGGTGGGGGCAAAGCCTGGCCTAAGCAGCAGAGTCTTCAGCAAGCCTCACAGCAAACTCTGAGATTAGGTTTATCATGTAAATTAAGGTTCTTGGAGACCTTTGCTTATTGTATGCTGAAAAGTGTACATTTATATTGTCTTGAATTTGTCTGTTCAATGAAACAGATATGTAACTAGTGATTCCTGGCATGTCTTGTAGTTAATCTGAGCACAGTGTGAAATCAGTTTTCTTTGTGGTTTCTTACCACTTCTGCTTCGAGTTCCAGCAAAAATCCAGAAATGCAGAGGTATGTTAACATACTTTCCCTTTGCAGCCCAAGCTAAATATTTATTCTTTCTTGATGAATTTTACCTTAGTCCTAAGAGCTCCATGAAGCAGGTGTCTGTGTAAACTCTGCAGGAAAAATGGTTGTTTGTTCATTTCAGTTCATTTTGGGTGCTTGCGAATTCATCATTCAACTAGATGTGAGTTATTTTTGCCATGAGAGCAGTGAAGACTCAAAATGTGTTCAAATTAACTAGAAGAGTAGATGTGGAAAGAAAATTCAAGATGTGGTTAATGCTTGTTTTTTTATAGTCCTCCAAAATTTCTCTTAAACAAGTACTTTTCACACTCCTAGACTGTGTCTGTTGCAGTCCTATATTCCACCTTGGAATATCTACATAGCCTAAAATTGATGCCAGTGATAAAATTCAGAGTGGGTAACAGGGTGTGTGTGGGGGCAACCAAAGGTTGACTTGAGGATTCTCAGAACAATTCTTCAGACAACTTCTCTTGTCTCTACAGAGATCCAGTAGTAGCTTTCTTGACATGAAGGCTTAAGAGGAACCAGCTCTGCTCCCCATCGCAGATTTTCCATGCAGACCTGCAGCAGATGGAAGAGCTGAAACTCCAGCCTCACTTGGAAATGGTTTTGTTAGGTTCCGAGACCTGGGTTTGTGTCAGTAGTGCACATTATAACTGTGGCTGAGAAGGGCAGATTTAGTGTCCTTCTTGATTACTCAAGTGTCTTTAACAATTCTTGAAATACATCTACAGCCTTTCTTGCCTGGATTACTCTGAGCATTGCTTTTCTGTTTGAAAAAACCTATGTCCTTCATATGCAGCATTTAGCATCTTACCTGTCATCTCCACAAAAATTAATCTTAGAGCAGAATAAGGTGTAAAGTTGTATCTTTGAATGGTTTCAAGTGATTCTCCACTAAATTACAAAAAATATACAGCTGAAGAAAATATTTAAAATCAGATTGAATCTTGGCTGTTTTCATGGGTTACTTTTTTATATTTGCAATTATTTTTTATTTTCAATTATTTTTTATTTCCAAAAGAAATATATTTTCTCTCTTTTTGCAAGCTTTTTCTTTACTGAGTTTGTGCAATCACTGTTTTCTGCATCCAATGCAAGTAAAGGAACATAAACACTATGCAGAAAGGAACAGATTTACCTTTGTCATCTAAAGTATATGGTTATACAGAAGTGAGATTGAAATTAGTCTGTAACTGGATAGCTGTACATGAAAATTTGCTTAAAATGCTTTGTGTTATTCTAGTAGTATTATTATTGCATCTCTTGGTCTTACTTGTATTATTTTTCATGATACCCTGGTGAGAAAAGGAGAAGATTAGTACCCCTGTTACATGGATGGGGGACTGTGGTGGGTTGACCCTGGCTGGATGCCAGGTGACCACCAAAAGTGCTCTATCACTCTCTTCCTCAGCTGGACAGGGGAGAGAAAATATAATGAAAGGCTCATGGGTCAAGATAAGGACAGGGAGATCACTCATTTGTTACCATTATGGGCAAAACAGACTCAACTTGGGGAAAATAGTTTATTACCAATCAAATCAGAGAAGGGTAATGAGAACTAAACCCAAATCTTAAAAACCACCTTCCCTCCTTCCCAGGCTTGAATTCATTCCTGAATTTCTACCTCCTCCCTCCCCACAGTGATGCAGGGGTTGGGGAATGGGGGTTGCAGTCAGTTCATCACGTTGTCTCTGCCACTCCTTCTTCCTCAGAGGGAGGACTTCTCACACTCTTCCCCTGCTCCAGCTCCCACGGGAGACAGTTCTCCACAAAATCCTCCAATGTGAGTCCTTCCCACAGTTCTTCACAAACTGCTCCAGTGTGGGGTCCCTTCCACAAAGTGCAGACAGACCTTCAGGAACAGACTGTTCCATTGAGGGTCCCTCATGGGGTCACAAGTCTTGCTAGCAAACCTGCTCCAGTGTGGGCTCCTCTCTCCACAGGTCCACAAGCCCTGCTAGGAGCCAGTTCCAGTACAGGCTTCCCATGGGATCACAGCCTCCTTTGGGCATCCACCTGCTGCAGCTTGAGGTCCTCCATGGGCTGAAGGTGGGTATCTGCTCCGTCTTTAAACTCAATAGGCTGCAGAGGGACAACCTGCCTCACCATGATCTTTACCACGGTCTTCACCATGAACAGCAGGGGAATCTCTGCTTCAACACCTGGAGCACCTCCTCTCCCTCCTTCTCTCTCTCACGTATTCCCACTCCTGCAGGTTTTTTTCTCTCCCCCTTCTTAAATATGTTATCCCAGAAGCACTACCTTTGTCACTGGTAGGCCTGACCTTGGTCAGCAGTGGGTGCGTCTTGGAGCCAACTGGCACTGGCTCTGTTGGACATGGGGACAGCTTCTGGCATCTTCTCACAGAAGCCACCCCTGTAGCCCTCCCTCTATCAAAACCTTGCCATGCAAACCCAATCGAGGGGCAAAGGCCTAGAAAAAACAGCTTCTGAAAATCACACAGAAAATCTCAATTAGGTCAGTGAATAAAACTCAGGTCCTCTTAAATACCTGAGTAGTACTGAAGCCAAAAGAAGCCCTCTGTGGAGCAAACTAGTAAATGTTGAAAACAGAGTTTTGTATTAATTTTATGGGTAGCTTTTGAAAGTCCACATGAAACCACACGTTAGTTGTCTGAGAGCCTTATGGTGGGTCTATTCACACTGTTCATTAAACTTCCAGTCTGACACTGAGGTTTAGGATTACCTTAAAGCGGAATGATATCTAAAATACTTAATATGGTTTCATTCAATTAATTTAATCATCTCAAGTGTGCCTGTTGCAGGACATCAAACACAAGACAGGAGTGCATTTGAAGTGAATTTACAGCAAGCTGAAAAATACAGCAACACATCTCCTCATGTCAAACCCTGATTATGGACGAGCTATTTGCTCTTTATGTCCTTCCTCAGTCACATGCACTTTCAAAACCAGGTTTTTAAACATTTCTGTTGACTGAGCCTTAAAACTTTGGAAGACAAGACCATTCCAAGGGATGCTGCTCATACTGTGGTGCAGACGGAATTTCTCCCCTGACGATGAATGAGAAGGAAGGACAAAATATGGATCTTCTATCTCAGTATAGTCATTGTGTCAGTTCAAAAGACTGCAGTCCTATGGTGACTTCAGTGGCGGCACCATTCCTTTCTGGTTTGCACCCATGGTCACTGCTGTGCTGTGCTGCCTCAGCTCCACACAGTAACCATTTTTCACCTTGCACCATGAGTGCTGCTGGAGGATTTCTGTCAAGACCTGGAAGTGTGTCATGGAAGGGGTCTCACTCTGTAGGCTGCAGCAGCTTCCTTGAAAAATCTATGGTCTTGTGTTATACATTATTGGGGTGCACTAGTGGTGCTTTTTGCTTCTTAAAGGCCTCTTTCCACATTTACCCAACTCATTATAACAAGTGCAGCTGAAACATATTAAAATGTGCTTGTATTCATATGTGCTTAGATTCCTGTGTTTTTACTGGAATTTATCCTTGGATGGGTGCTTCTCAGCCTATTTCAAAGGTGAGAGTTCAGGATGGTAGACTGCAGTGTCAGAAGGTCTGTGAACTGTGGATCAGGAAATTAAAACTTTTTAACAGGGCTGCTTCTGTTTTCTATCTCTTCTATCTCTCTGATAGGTTACCTTTCAGTTGTAATGGAAGGACTCTGCATGCTACAACTAATGTGGCATTTTTGTGGAAATAAAGTGCTCTGTGGAGATGGGGAATTGTCCTCTACTATCTGTTCATTCGTAACTGTGTTATAAATCTTTCAGTCAAAATGCTGAAATGATACATGGTATGGCTTCCACCTTCTAAGGTAAGCAGTCAGAATTTCTAGGTTCAGAGGCTGAATTCTTGAGTAAAACACTACAAAATGTATGGCCTGGCCATTTGAATGCATGAGAGGTGTAATTTCCCAGGAGCTATTAAACTTCCTTGTCACCTTACTGTAATGTCAGTCCTTCACCACCATGGAGCACCATCAATGTCATCAAGGCTTTGTCAAAGGTAGGAGGATCCATTGTGGTTGAATAATGAAGAAGGTAGAGTGCAACACACTTGTTTCCTGTGACCCGCATTGCCCTAGAGTGAACGAGCAAGATGAGGTTTTAAAAAGTTATTCTTAAATTTGTGTAATTGATAATATTGGGATAGGATTTTCAGTTTTTTTAAATGACTTAGACAATCTCAACAACAGGATTAATTTTGGTGGATGTGAAGTCCGTCCTTCCTTCCTTCCTTCCTTCCTTCCTTCCTTCCTTCCTTCCTTCCTTCCTTTCTCCTTCTCCTTCTCCTTCTCTCTTTCTTTCTCTCTTTCTCCCTCATTCTCTGTTTTCTTTCCAACCCAGTAACTAGCAAAATAAATGTTAAAATAGAAATGGGAATTAACAAATGGAATAAGCTGCTGACAAAACATACATAACAGTTGTGGTGTAAACACCCCGCTCAAAAGAACAGATTTTCCATAATATCTGTCAGTTTGCAAGAAGGAAAAAAAAATGCTCCACAGAGCAGTATAAATAAATAACAGTGTGATGTGTAACTAATATTTTCTAATTTTCATAGGAGCCACCATCTTGGCAATATTGTGTTGCTTAGGAACTAACAAAAACATGTCTTTTTTTGTTTTCTTTTTAATGGTTCCTTTGTGCCCTGATATTTTTCCAAGTTGGCAGCTGTAAGGAAAAACAATGTGATTTGGTTAGATTCAGCCCCTCTCTCTCTCAAGTCTGGAACAGAACAGATAAGAACTTGTATGTCAGAATACAAAGTTTACTCAGCATGAGTTAAAAGCTTTTGATGTTTCCTATCCAATCTAGCACGGCATCTTTGAAGTTCAGTTACTCATACTATAGCCCCACCAGTAAGAAATAGCCATTTTCCCTATGTTAGTTAAAACACCTGACATAGAGGAGCAGTCATAACAAAAGCAGCAAGATATTTTTTTCAGAGCTGATTTAGGCATTTTTTATTTCTTTTGGTCCAAAAGAGTGAAAATATTCAAATATAAGGAAGAAAATGGAAAGAAAATTCTGAAGTATAATCAAGTATCCTGTTCCTGGAATGACTTTCTGTATGTTGTTCATCACTTAAATGTAGTACACAATTTAGTCATTCTAAAGGCTCTAAAATACTCAGCTGCATCCTCTTTGTATGCCTAATTTTGAAGCTAGATTTTGGTCTCATTTGTTAAAATGAATGAAACTTCTTAAATGCCTTAACCAACATCAACAAGTAACTCTTCTGACACAGAAAATGCATTTCCATTCCCATTTTTTTTCTTGGTCAAGAGGTCAAACTCACAGCTGGTGTAAATCAGCAAAGTGCCTTTTCAGTTGGTGGACCTCTGCTGATTTACATCAGCAAAGGATGTGGCCCAGGAAGGCTGAGATGAAGGAAATTGCCCCCAGTAACCCATCACAGAGCGGGAAGTGGAACCGAGCCCTGAAACCCTCTGCTTTAACTACAAATTCATAATTAAAGCAGGAAAAGCAGTATAGTTTGTGGTGTAACTCTTATCAGGGTCTTTTGAACTATGCAATGTATTATTTAATTGGCATGGGTAAATTTCTTTCACTTGAAAAATATCCACCCATAATGTTAAATATTATGGATGTCAAATATTAAAATGATTTTCCTGCGCTACTAGTAGTGTTCTTTGAAGGAATAGTGTCTTTGTTCTAGGAAATAAAGCCGTACAATCAGTATACAACTAGTGAAGTCTCACATTCTCTACCTTTTACTGAGTAAACCTTAAACAACAAAGCAGAAACTCTCCTCTTTCATCCATCATGGGTTCTCAAGGAGACTGGTGTTTGTGATTTTTTTAAGGCTATTCTAAAGGGTCAGTTAGATTACATTCAGTAGCCAAGTAAAAACTATACAGACAGAAAAGGAATAACACCACCTCTAATTGGAAATCTGCAGTCTCAACAAATTGTAACAAATTCAACTTCTATTTTTATTGTAAATATGCCCTGAGTTAGCTGTTGGGAAGATGAAAAGCTGATATAAAGGATACAATTGAGTTACAGAGAAAAACACTGCACAATGGAGAGATATTTTTTTTTCCAAGCGTTCCTTCTGTGAGGCCCTGTCAAGTAACCATTGACAATTTTTTTATTAACATCTGGGTATTTAGTGTATGGTATTGAAATTCTTTCTTTTCTCTCTTCTCCCTCTTTTGTCATGTTCTCAGCTCTATTTCATGCTTTGCCTCTTACCGCCTATCTGTTGACCTTTCCCATTAGAAGGATGTGAAATCTGGGAGACAAGTACCAATTCTTAACCATGATAGAGGAGATGGCACACAGATTGACACATGCACACTCCATCCAGTAAAGGAAGAAGCTGAATGATGTTATGCGCCGCCCCAGAGATAGATGCCTTGTGAGGAAACTGTTCATAATATGACTCAGAGAATTTGTCAGTCTTGAGTTGCTGTAACATTGTCTGGCCTGGAATGTGCTCCAAACATACAATTTTTTACCTTGGAGCTAGTGGAAATAACAGGAAGAAAAGCTTCTACTAAAGCTCAGAGATTGTGAATGTTGATATTTCTACAGTTAAAAGAGAGACTTTAACATATCTTCTCAATAAAGTACTAAGTTATTGTCAAGTCTCCTTTTTCTCTAAGAAGGAATGAAAAACACATAAGAGGGTTAACACAGAAATAGTGGACTGATTTTATGACCTCAAATCTTTCTACAGAAGGGCATGGATACCCCTCTAACCAGAGACAGTATTTGTTCCACATTACCAAAAATGCAGATATTACTCATTTCAAAAGAGGCAGAAGTAGATTAATGTGAGATAAATTGAGAATGAAACAAGAATTAGGTCTTAAAAGTGGTTTTTCTTGACCTGTTGCCCAGGTCTGTTGTCTCCTGGCTAGCCCGTGGGATGAAGCGAGGGAAGGAATGTCTGTGCAGTTATATCTTCAGTGGGTTTAGAAGCCTTGTTAATGGATGTCAGACACCCATTGAACTCCCTGTTCTCCAGAGTCTTTGCTGCAGGTGGGTTTACCACTCAGGGAGAGAGGGGGAGTTCCTTGTGAGAGATCTTTGTAAGAAAGGATAGATAAATGCATAGATAGAAAATTACTTCTTTAGCAACACATTAATTAAGAATGAGCAATATGTTTAAATTCAGCCGGGAAGTCGTTTTGCTGACAGTTGGTTTATCCTTGCAGACACATTCTGTGTCCCTGTCAGAGTGAAAACAGGTAGCTCATGGGATGCTGGTTTTTTTATTATTATTTTATCTTTTACTCCCTGTAGAATAATACCCATGTCTTGGGGTAATACTACTAACAAAATTTTCCTCCTACACAAATGGCTGAAAGGTGGTTCTTGAGATACAGACCAGCAAGGGGAAATCAGCGTAGTTCCACAAAGCTGATTTACTGCAGTCTTTGTTTTGATCCAGTGGATCTGATCTGCAAAATAAACCTTTGCCCAACAGAGGATGTGATTTTTATGTTGAAAACACCATGTAATCCTAGAAAGATAAACTGCTGGGAGTTTTTATTTCATGTGCAATATGACTCTTTTATGTTGCTTGGACAGTGGAAAGAAATCTTAGAAGTTCTTCAGTGTAATTTTGAATGAGATCTTTGGACTTTAATTTCTATATGCTGGCAAACTCTGAAATTAGGCATAAAGTCTCATTGTGTTATCAGTAATCCGGTTCACTGCAATATGGTTGCAGGCACCGTATAGCCCTGGCAATATTATTTTTCCACCCCTATCTGCAGTGAAAGTATCTGTGTTTGGACTGTAGAATAGGAAGCTCTGTGATAAATCCACATTTGTCTCTATAGTCTGTGCTAAACAGCAACTACTGCTGGTGGCTTGTTGCAATGAGACCCACGAGCACGCTATTTTTGTTTGAGGACATGCGGAGCTCATTGCATGAGAGCAGCTATCATTTCTGGTTCAGACTTAACCATGCCATTTGTGATTTGAAGGTATTACACTGTATAGTGTTCTTTTATTTCCCAGATTCTCCTTCCAAAGAGAGGAAACTCGTAGGCTGATGTTTTGACAGTAAAGCAAATGTCGATTGCTCTTTTATAAATTCTTGACAAGCTACTGTGTATAACGTTTATTTAGTGCTCTGTGTGTGTTGCCAGCAACACTAGCTAAATTTCTTCAGCAAAAATAAAAGTGCTCAATCAATCATATGATCTGGGCAACCTGTATTTATATCTCCAGTGTGTCATAACCTAGTGTTGCTTGTCATTTCTTATCTGATCTACAAATATTACAAAAGCAATTTTCTGTCAGACTAAGGCTTGATCACAGTTGACCTCAAACACCTAAGCATATTCACTGGAGAACCTCCAAAGCTCCACGAATATTTACAGGTGTTTTTCCCTCTCTGCTGTAGCCATCAATATCAAAGAAAACATACCTGATGCTTTCCAGTTAGATTCCTTTCACCTTCATTCACCTTCATGTCACTTACCTTTTGTCATTTTCTAAATGTTCTGGAGGCAAAAATAATGATATCTTTCTGGCTTCAGATGGGTGGTATATGAGTTTACAGAGACACCCACTTTTCTTATCTCACTCTCGCTCTCTTTCCATTTTCTCTCTCTTACTAGTTTCGTCTTTGTTATTACAAAATGTATTTTTTTTTGTTGTTTGGAAAGTGTACAATGAAAACAGAATGCCAGCTGCATCTTTGCTGAAAGAGCAGCCTTAGTTAGCACAGTAGCTTCAGAGCACACTGGGAAACTGTTGATGCTGCAACCTCTATGACTGTGAGAATATTGCTCTGTGAGTTGTTTTTTATCAGGAACTCATAGCTGTTGGCTGGATGTCTGTGGATTTTTCTGGATTCAAATTTATCCTCCCCCTCCTTTTCTCCCCAATACCAGATTTATCTTTGAAATGTACTCACAGATGGTATAAATCATTTCTAAATGTTCTCAGTACAATGCAGTTTCTTAGGAATTCCTCCTCTCTTGTTTTGCAAATGTTTTTTTTCTTTGGCATATTGAAGTGACCTTGGTGTGTCTTACAACACTCAATATCAGGAGGCTTTATAAAACTCATATCTCAGAAGTGTCTGACACTACATTACAAGAGGATCTGTAAACCTCCATGAGATGACGAATGTCTTTTTTAAACAACAGACCAAGACTTCATTTAAATTAGTAACATGGAGATTAGAGGAGCTCTCACAGGCTGTGCTGCAGCCATGCCAGGACTCTAGGAATATCAGTCACATGAAAGCTGTTAAGTTTGAGATGGAAATAAATCAAGGAGCCTGTAAAAACTGTCAGCAGGTCAGGGAAGTTTATGAACTCTTGCTGTATCTAATCATAAATCATAAGAATAAGCTAAAACTGAAAAGAAAAATGTCCTCTTTTGTAATCTAATGCTGTCTGTTAAAGCAATAAAACTCAAATGAAATGCATGCATTGCAATTTTTAGTTGATACTTTACATTATTACCAAAGTGAAGGAAGAGTTTCAAAGTTATAAAAGTGAGACAAATGAGAGATGGGCCTGTGCTGGTTGGCATTTCCAGGGCTGCATCTCCTCTACCTTCCAGAAACAAAGAGCACTCATTCAGCAAAGCACTTAAGCGTGTGTGTAACTGCAGACACTCAGGCACATTTAATAATGGCAATGGCATAGGTTCACATGCTTAAAGTAACATGGACACAAGCTTTTTGCTCAACTACATAGTGAAGAATGGGTGCAGTATTCAGCAACACAGTGCTGTACGGGAAGTGAAGGATCAGACCTGGGGTGTATGTGTGAGCTCCAGTCTAACATGTGACATAGGAAGTGGAGACATGCGAGTGTTTGGGTGTTGTGGGCAATGATGCAAATTGTTTCTGGAGGAGACCAACCATTTAACCTTCCAATTTCTTTCTCTTGTCACTTTCAAAGCCCTCATGATCAGGTCTCTTGCTCATAAAGTCCTCTAGCTCTAAAAACCAGAACCACTCTTGTAGGGCAGAGCTGGCTTTGTCAAGTTTTAGCCCCTCTATGCCTTAAACCCAAAGGTTTTCCATCTGTGTCACTCATGAAATATCCTGCATCTGTTTGAATCCCCATTGACTTGACTGATACTTTGTGTATGGGTGGGGGTTTATCTGTGGGGATTGGATTGCAGGGTGGGGGCCACCGATTGAAAATCTTCCTTGCCTGGCATGTTGTTGAGAAGTACTATGAATGTTTCTGACACCATGGATACCGTCATGCTGGGGATCCATCTCAGAATATGGTAAGTATTCACAGTGCTTTGCAATGGTATGTGAGTCGAGGAAGATTTTACAACCCGAGGCCCTGACCTTGCAATCTGATCCCCACTGACAAACCCTTTACCCTGTCTGGAGTACTGCTGAAGTCAAAAGGACTAGTTGAGGAGTAAAATACTATTCAGGATGAATAAAGGAATTTGGAGGAAAAGACTGATACTATGTGAACAATGCCTGAAAGATGGAGAGGAAACATCTCAGGTTGCACTTAGCAGAATACAGAAAAGTTTAAGGTTAGGTTTTCTTCCTCTGCTTCTTAGCAGGACCGTGTGCACCAGCCTTTGAATCATCTGGGCTGTATTTGCTGCTGAGAAATTTAAAAGGATTATGTGTATGCAATTGTAGAATATGTACACAGACTTTACATTTGAGTGTTCAAACTGGGGGTGGCAGAAGTCAGTGTGAAAACATACTGCTGAGGGAAATACATCAGTGATAAGGAAATCTTGCAGAGGTTGTAGAATAAATACAGACTATATTACTGTAAAAATCATACACTTGTTAAGGCCTGATATAGATCAAAGTTAAGTCACACTTGTTTAAAGAAGAATATTGTGAATATCCTGTAGAAACTGAGAAAAAATCTTTCACTTGCTCCAAAAATACTCTGTATGGTTCTTCTGCAGAAGGCAATACTCTCTTGTTATATTTTTTATGGGACAGGCAGTGAACCCTGTGTGTATAAAGCCAGGGAGCTGCTCCATCTGAGCAAATCCATTAACAGCAACCGACTCATCCTTGTAGAGCTGGGTGTTTTTAAAGCAAAGTCCTGACTTTGTGGCTTTTAAAGTAAGCACAGGATGAATTCTCCTGACCTCAGATAATATAACAGTATCTTTATTATACTGCTAGTATACTTACTTGATAAAGAAAACTAAGGATGGTCGGGGAGGGAGAATGCTCTGCAACCAGGAAAATGTGGAAAGACACTAGAATTTAAAACCAGTAATAGGCATTGTAGGTGTTTCTGACTCAGGAGTACATTTCTGTTAGTCAAGATGCCTCGTTCAGAGGATGGTGTGTTCTTAAGACCAAAGAAATTCTGGTATCTTATGGTAGTTACTGAAGTTTAATGAGACCAGTGAGCTCCAGTTTCTCTAACAATGGACAAACACAGCAAAGAACTGAAAGGTGAACATGCCCCATGGTGCAGCCTGGTGTCCTGTGTTGTATACAGAGCCCTGAAGCAAAAGTTAGCACCATGAAAGCCTCTGCTGTACACTATCAAATCCTTGATTTGCATAAGACATTACAGAGCTAGCTTGGTTTTGTGTGCAAATTGAAGAAATAAAAGCCATGCTTCAGAAAGAAAGCTCCATATTCAGCCTTCACAGGGTAATAAGGAGAGGAAAATCTCCCACCTTGAGAGGGAACTGCACCTATTCCATGTTGAACACCCACACTTCTGATATTTTTGAACACAGAAATAGCAGTTCCCCATGTGATCTGTCCCTGACATGTTACCTGCTGTGCTTTGAGCCAAGCAATCTGACCACAGGAGGGGCTGAAGTGCCACCTCCTGCTGCAAGTGAAAGAGCAGTGGGCTGCTGGGTCTGGACATGAAGCGAGGTTTGTGTGGTGTCTTCTCTGGGTCCTTGAGGGAACAGCTCTGTGGAGCAGCAAGCCTTTCTGCACAGCCGTGCGACTGGTGGGTTAAATGGACTCCTCCAGCAGTTGTTCACAGACCACAGAGCTGATCAAGCCAGGATAACGGATAGGAGAAAGGGCTAGGGTAGGCTCCCTAAACACATCCAGATTCCTTTTTGTTGATGCACACAGGCTCCCATTTGCCTCCCCTTACACTCGTGCTGACCTCCTCGTCTCACTGAGCGCTCAGCCTGCTAACTGTTTGTCCTCTCTGCTTTAAAACCAGCAAGGGGCCTGATTAACCTCGTGTGTGAATTGCCTGGTGAGGACTAATTACTTGTACTTCCTTCTGTAGCACTGAAAAACATGTTTTATACTTGCCCTCCAGACACAGACAGGACATCAGGATTGGGAAAAGGCTATAAACCAGCTCTTCATTAGTTTCTCTTCATTGTTACTGGGACAGGACCTTATGGCTTCACTTCCTCTGAGAGAGGGTTACTGAGACAGAATAAAATGCAGGTGCCCAGGTGCCCATGACATAGTTTTCCCCTGCAACCAACCTGAATAGCTTTCAAGAGGAGAGATCAGAGGCTCCAGCTTTTGTAATGTCAGCATCCTTGTTAAACATTTAGCAATCTGAATTCAGCTGCAGTAATGCCTCTAGCTTTTTTGTTCAATGGACACAAATCCTTTATCAGACTTGTAATGATATTAAAGATGAATGAAGAACATACAATATTTAATTCCTTGTCTGTGATCTTTGGTGCAGAGCAGTTTGATCCCAGTGTTTGCTTATTATACAGAAAATGAAGGTTTAGTAAATAAGAAAGAAAATTCAACGGGTAGGACAGCAGGGAGAGCAGGGAGTGGGTAGCTTGTGACAACCAGTGAAGGATGGTCTAGAAGGCTGTGGCTGAAGTATAACTCTTATGACTTAGATCCAGAGGCAATGAGAGAGTAAATTGGCAATGGGGAGATTTCAAAACGTTCCCATGATCAGAAGGATAAGGAAAAAGGCTATTACATAAATCAAAAGCTTTACTAAAAGATCAGTCAAATGCAGACTCAGGGGACTGGCCTTGGTAGCAAACATCTTTACATTGTTAGGTCACACGGCTGAACTAGGTCAGAAGTAAGAGTTTCATTAACTGAAAGCTGTTGAGAAGCAGGTGTGGAACAGATTAATGGTTTGGAGCTCAGCTGGCTGAGAATGGCTAGACACAGAAAGAGACAAAATTAACCCCAAACTATTGACCGGGGGTGATGTCAGTGTCCAGCGTGGCAGGGAGAGCCATCAGGCATGCCAGGGAGTGAATGGACAGGGAAGTGTAAGCAGGCATACTCAGTGGTGAGAGCTAATCTTGGCGTGTCCCGGCACTGACGCCACGCTGGGTAAGAAAAAGGAAGTGAGCACAGTTTTTCAGTGTGAAAAGTGGGTATGTATTGGATGTTCTCAACAAACAGGGCCGCAAGTCGTCACTGTTGGCTACTTTCAAGATTTTAAAGGAAAAAAATACATCAAGTAAAGCCACATAAATGTATACTGGAAGAACTAGCTCATAAATAAATGGCCTGGTATCACTTCCCATGGCTGTGTGAATCCCCTCTTTGCTCACCTGTACTTAGGGTTATTCCCAGGTTGTGGAAGGACACTTCCCACTAGTTAGTAAATGCAGTTAGACCAGCTGGGATTTCTGAGGTCATATTCATGAGAAA
The DNA here is from genome assembly GCA_013398125.1 of Aegotheles bennettii. Classification (NCBI taxonomy): domain Eukaryota; kingdom Metazoa; phylum Chordata; class Aves; order Caprimulgiformes; family Aegothelidae; genus Aegotheles; species Aegotheles bennettii. The sequence goes on along the minus strand of VZRW01012690.1, from coordinate 176,895 downwards.
AGCCAAAGATAACAATTCTTCAGTCACATACTCTCCTCTGTGCCTAAATAGCTTTTTCTTGCAAAGTATATGTATCCACCTGTGTATTTTCTGAACCAAGAAAGGGAAACACTGCTTTAAAAAAGCCCAACATAAGGTCAGGCTCCTCAGCCCAGGGAAGTTCCTCGGTGGTGTTTACTCTTCAGACAAGGCAGTGGAGATGGTATGAAGGAATGGAAAGAGCTCTTTAATAAGAGTGAATGAAAGGATTGAACGTGTCTTCCTTAGGAAGGAGTCAAATAACAGGAAAACACATGAAAAAAGCATATAAATTGTAGTGATCATTGCAACAAGATGTTGTTGAGAGCATTCATTCAGTGAGATTAAAGATTAGAATAAATTCTTATTTGGCTAATGAATTTCCTAAAAATTATGTAATAACTAAGGGCAAAGATTTAAGATGAAATATGCTGCGTCTGACCTGAGATCTGCTGAACACTGATCTGCTACTAGAGATTCATTGGTCCAAGCTACGGGAAGCCGATGAGCTTCGGAACTAATCCGGTGTGGCAGACAGGGTACTTCTCTACTTCTTAGATTCTGGGCCTGAAACACTGTCATATACTTCTTTCCTAATACAGTTTAAAACTGAAACTGCTTTTCATTTTTCCCTAATAATATTTTTTTGTTTTTACAATTCTTTTTCTGCTTCTTAAAGGGCAAATCAGTTCAAAGTTCTTTTAACAGTTGAAAATGTCTGGTTTTCAGTGTCTAAAGGTGTTTTCTGTTGATTTTCATGATATTTCAATTCAAGTATGTTAAAACCTTGGTACTTTACACTTGACAAAGGCCCATTTTGTTTAATTACAAGTGTAATCTTTGCAGTTTTGGGGAAACTGATTTTTTCCCCCAGCACTTCTGCTGAAAAATCTGTCTCATCTTTACAATGTAATTCATTATTTAACAATTATTAATATAAAATTGTATTCAGACTAGATATCAGAGTACAATTTTATATTATTCTATTTTTTGCCTGTTGCAGTAGCTTCTCAGAAGAATGGGGTAGCTGCGTTGCAGAAAGGCCAGTAACTGGGATGAAAGGGAGAAGTGTTATCAGTCATTATGCTTCAGGGCATAATCTGATCACCAGCTGTAGTCAGAAGAGATCACTGTCTCTAGTATTTAACAGGACTAAATTTGTCACATTTTGATGAGGAGGTGAAGTGGAAGGGTATGTCTTTGGCTGATCAAGTATTGAAAACAACATCACTAGCAAAATAAGTTTTTGATCTGAACTGAGTGTGTGCATACGTTATACATTAGCTACCTGCCAGCTAACCAATTCCACAACTTTGTTCAAATACACGTTTTCTGTGACTGACTGCGAAAAGACAATGTTTAAAGTGAGCTCAGGCAGTGAAGCAGCCTAAGCATGGTAGGAGACCAAGCAGCTCGTCGTTGATGGTGAAACCAGTGGAAGGTCATTTTTTTGTAAGGTTTTTGGAAATATGAACAATATGGAACTTCTGCTTCCCAGTGTTTACTGAAAGGATGTTGGTTCACACAGAAGATAATTTTCTTTATAGCAAATATCAGGCTGCTTCCCTCTTCGGTTAGTAGAAGAGATTTTTCTGCTGGAAAACTTCTTCAGGGAAGTGTAAGTTGAGAAAGTTTTTTTTAATTTTATGGGTGAATTGGATTAGTTTTACTTGTAATCAATAGAAGTGGTATTATCCCACTAGCTTAAAAGGGTACCATAGGAAAACCCTAACATTGTTAATATTGAGATTGAAGTTCTTTGTGTTATCTTTTCTCTGAATCAACTTCAACATTTTTCTTTAGTCCACCTCCCCTCTCCTAGAAGGGGAAAAATGAGAACCAGTTGGACACTTTGTCTACTTCTTGGGCTGAGACTGAACTCCCGGAGTTTCAAAGGAGAGTGGATTAACATTTGTGTAACTAACTAACTTCCATGGCAGAGTTAAAATTTATAGTGGCTAGTGGGAAATTCCAGAAGGAAAAATGTTTCTGTGTCAAAACCCAGAAGAGAAAAGCATTTTGCTTCCAGTGTTAGGCTAATGGGGGGTGGGTTTGAAGTCTGAGGTGAATGAATGAATGAATGAATGAATGACCAGTGCAGGTTAGCGCTGACATGAGTGCACTCCCAGGTTGCCAGTTTGGTTTCTCATGCTGGACAGTTGCTTCACATCACTCCACACCAACTTCCGGGCCCAAGCAAGGGAAGCTGATGAAGTGGGAGTTGCTAAAGTTTAGGGGAAGATGCAGCTGCTGAGGATGGTACTTAAATTTCAGCCACTGAAGGCTGAAATGAAGGGGAAGGACATAAGGAAAGTGTGTGAGATGAGGGAGCTTGCCTGGGCTGTGTATGCCACAGAGTACAAAAGCCTGTGTGCCATTCAAATGATCGGTACAGACAGAAAAGGATGTGTAAAGAGCAACCAGGGAAAGAAGATGACTGGATACGTTACAAAATGAAATTAAGAGTGAAAAAAATTATAAGGAAAGCAAAGGCTGAAAATGCAAGGAAGATTGTACAAGAGGTTAAGACACATAATGAGAAATGTTTCCAGAGTGTAAGGGCCATGAGGTCAGTGAAGGAGAGCATAAGGCCTCTAAGACATTGTAAAGGTAATTTAATGTCAGAAAACATTTCTAAACGTAATGTATGCTGTGGCTTGATAGTCACAAAAGGAGGACAGGGGACAGATGCCACAGACAAACATAAATTTCCCCAGGGAGGAAGAAGAAATATGGGGAAGGGGAGAAGGTGTCAGGCTGACACAGAACTGCCTTGTGACCTTCAAAGGCTGGCAAACAGTGTCAGGATGGGATATTAATTGAGAAAAATAATGTCTTATCACTGTTCCAGCTGAACTGAAGATACTGAAACCAGTCTGTCACTTTGGGCCACTACGAGCCCTTCGGAGTTGCTTCTGTGCATCATCCTGTGGCCTCACTGGGAAACAATTTGACTGGAAACAGAACTTTATTTTGCCAAATGGAGTTGAAAAGACTACAACATGCTTTTGAAGTCACAGCTAGCTGTTAGTTACTCAATTTATGTATGTCTTGTTTTCCTGCAGTCATGAAATAAGGGAAATACTTAACTGTTGTGAGGAATATGTTTAAGGTGATGATGACTTCCCATGGTAATATTAATCACCAGGGCTTCAAGCCAAGACTTTTTTTACTCATTGAGGAATGATTATGACTGTATAAATGTGTATAGGGAAATTTCTCATGATAGGAAAGTAAGAAATATAACTCTAAGCTTTAGTCAAACTACCTTTAAAATATTGCATTTTACTATTTACCTTCTAGAGATGTTCCTGGGTATTCATAGAAAAGACCTCTTTTTGAAAAAGCCTGGTGCAAGTCAGTAGTGCTGAATGAATGGAAAATGGAGTTTCATGCAATACTCTGAGCATGCTTATGTATCATTTTGCTGTTCTTAAGGCATTTATAAAATCTTCCTATCATTTCTGCAGCCATTTTCCCAGTCTAGATTTATGAGGCCTGATTATTTCTTCTCCTAAGGCCTTTCTCAGCTATTGTCTGACAATTTCTAGTGAAGAATTTATCTGAAAGTGAGAATTTTTAAGAATTAGAGTTACTGGATCTGCTTCCTGCACCTGGTGTTCTCTCCATTCCCTGCATAAGGCAGAAAACAGAAAACAGGGGGTGTCCTAGGAATAAGATACAGCTGTGCTTTGTTCTGCTCAGTCCTCAGCTGGTATGAAGATACTTGCTCCAGCAGCACAACACAGAATGCAACAGGGTTAAGAGAGCCACAGATGGCTGCTGCTTTTACCTGGGGCTATTCAGATGAAAGAGAAAGTCAGTCTGGAGTTCATAAGGCAATGGGATCCTTTTTGTGTTCCTCACTGCAGGTAGGTTGAATCTGTACCACCAGATCATGTAGCCCCTGCTTTGGTGAGTGTTTCTTCCCATGGTTATGCCTGTTTGCTCCTGTGGGGGTGACATGTGTGAGCTAGTGTGTGCTTGCTCATGTGAACAAGGGTGATGTGCTCTGTCCCACAAATTGTTGTGTGGTTAGTCATTTCTGCAGTGAGTGAAGATCTAAGTCGGTTGCCTCAGTTGAACATAGCTCATGAGATCCATTCTTAATTTTGGTTACCACTTAGCTATTTGACACAACTTTTAAATTAGGAGCACATTTTCTTGGAGATCTCTATGGGCATAACAAGTCCCAGTGCGCTGAGAACACTGACAGTTTCCTTTTAAAGCCCTACTTACTGGTGATGTGGGTGAACAGAGCAATTGGTAGTTTTTAGCTGCTTAATACTGCCATTTGTAAGGCCTGTGTAGGTTACAGATAGGCCAGTCTATTCCAGTAAATCCACTGGTTCAAGGTTGTGGGAGTAGGAACTGGAACCTAGTTGTCTATATGGTTTAATTCTTAGGAAAAGCCTTGTCTTGTGCCACCCACCACTCTTCAAACAATTCTCTGGCATGCCTGGGGGTTAGCACAGCCCAGAGACTCTTCCCAGTAGGTGTTTTGGACACAGCTACCTGGTTTTGGAGACAAGGAGAGTTTAGTGGCACAGATGCAGTCTGTTTCATGCCAGTTGGCCTCAATGCCAGAGAATGGTCTGAGATACCTTAAATTTATCAGCAGAGACAAAGCTTTATCTGTCAGTAAACTGCATGACATAACTTTCAGAGGATGGTAAGGAAGACCTGACTTTTATTTTATTCCAGACTTGCACTAGTCTCATTTTATCACTTTCAGCAATGTCATTCCTGATTTGTTCTGCTACAGAAGAAAGAGAATGTAGTTGTGAAGGTGGATTTTCACAGAAATGCCCTGCAGACTAGTGGTCAAAGTGTGAATATCCCCTTTAGATGGACCTCCAAGAGATGGGAGAAGTCTGTATAAGGTCTGAGGTGTCTGCTACAACAAGCTGTACATCTGGACATGTCCTCTTGCAAACAGAAAGTTACATAGTCTGTGTTAATTACACAGATACCAGCATGAGGTACTATGGAACCTTACAGTCATTGGAAGGCCTTGAACCTGGTTTTGGCTACTTGCTGCTCCAAAGTTCTGGCACGTCTAATTTTAGTCGAGGCTTATCTCCTTGCTGCTGTGACATGAACCTTGGAAGCCTGAAAAACCCCAACTTGAGTCTTAGGGATGTGGGATTCCCTAGCATGGCCTGCTAGGGCTGGCAGGGATCTGGGAGAACAGCACTCCTGGAAATGATGATTGAGTTGAGCTACAGAACTTGAGCATCCAGGAATTTCTCAGGCTTGAAGTGTTGAAACATTCTTAAATAATTTAATTTTTACAGAAATGAGGCATTTCCTGTGGAGTGGAAGTCCCAATTTTCCAGCTAAAATATTACAAACTAAAAGCATAACAATCAAATTATGACTGCTCCTCGCTGGTGTACTAAGCAAGTCACTCAGCAGAGGACAGCAAAGAAGGAACTAGTGAACACTAGACAGTATTTGATTAAAAAACCCTTGATGGTAACAGTTATGGGTGGGCAGGGGGTGCCTATTAATGCAACAGAGGAAGCAGACCTAGATGGACTTCCTGACCCTTGTCTATCTTAAAATTTCCTATGTAATCTCCCTAGACATCTCCTTCAGTACAAATATACTTTGGCCAGTAGCCTTGAGGTTTATTAACACCATGGAAAGTAATTATTGCCTTGTCCACACTCCCCGTGGCAGTTATTGTTTAAGTATTTCCCTTATCCTGGATTGCAGGAAAACAATCCATTACATAGATCTACTGACAAACAGTTATGCTGCAGCAGCTCGAGAAATGCAATATTCTCTCTGTGCTAATTTCAGTAAAACAGCACGTTTTTGTAAATGAGCTAATCCACAGAAAGTGACAGAATGTTACATTGCAGAGGCCTGGCTGAGCTAATGGTACAAAATGAAAGAATGTTTTCACTGCCTGTCCTCTGAGTTCAGTTGGCATAATAAAATACTGTTTTCCTCAGTAGAATATATGTCCTTCTACTTTGCCTCTCTGTCATAATAAATGACTGGCCTGGAATTAAGTGGGTTGTTCCTGGACACGGGATGTTAGTGATGGAAAAGACCTGTTAGATCACCCAGGCCATCTCTTTGCCAGTACAATGCTCCTTACCTTCCATTTTGTGATGCTATTTCTAATTTAGTTTTAAAAGTCTCAAGCAGTCAGCCTTCCAGTGCTCTCCTTACAGGTCTTTTGTTCACCTTTAGAGTGTGAACTCGCAAGCAAAGACAGTTGGGTTACTGAGGCTTAATGAAGTACCTCACTGTAATTATGAGGAAAAACACATTAACCTGCACTAATAGCAAAATACAGCATGTAAACATAAATTACAGCTGATGGGAATAAGAAGAGACCTTCTCAATACCACATGTTAACATGGTTTGTTCCATGACTGGGGTGGAATAAAAATTCTGAAATAATCTGTAATGCCATCTCTGCTGGTGACCGAGAACTGGGATAACCTGATCACTTCTACTCATGGTATTTGGAAATTTTCCTCTCACTATTGGTCTTCCTAGTTTCATCTTCCAGCTTCCAGCTATATTCTTGTGCAGCACAGGTAATCATTTCCATTCCTGTGGGGTTAATATGTCTGAAATGTCTGTAGACTGCAAAAATATCTGAGTCATTGTTTCCCCCTGTAGAAGGTCCAAGTTCTCTGCTTTGCTGAGTTGTGGTAGCCCAGAAAATGTCTCTATGCGTCCTCCCTGTCAGCCTATGTCTGACAGAAGGGCCTTGATTCAGGTCTGAGAAAGGATGACATATCACTGCTGGCTTGACTGTGGCTTACAACCTCTTAAATCACTGTTTAACACAAGTTTAAATCATATAATAAATAATAAAGGCAGAAATTGACTTTCATCTGGGAATGTAGAAGTCTTTATCGAATGCCTCATTATGTGTTGTGAAATCTGCATTCTTGTACCTCAGTGCACACTGTTAGATTCTTAGGTTTAGAGGAGGCCATTGGTAGGGTCTGGCTAGTATGAAAATTCAAAAGTATTGAATACAGAAACCAAATGGGGAAGATTAAATCTACGTGAAATAGGTGAGATCAAGTACCTGTCTGGGTGTAACTAAGCCCAAGGTAGAAATGGAAATGGTGTTTGAACACAACCCAGGTATTATGGAACTCTTTGTCTGTTAGAGAATCTCCAATTGGTCCAATTAATGGAAAGCCACTATTAGGTAGTGCTGGAAGAGAACGGACCTGTTGATATTTCATATTCTCCACCAAATATGTGTTTGACTGCAGCTGAAGCATTGGGAGGCTGCTGCTCTTTCAGAATGCAACGAACAGTCTTGCCAGTCTGGGCTGTGAGGCTCCTGAAAATAGCCCTCTCATCAAAAGTTGGGTAGAAGTTTCTACACATCAGTTTTGCTACTGTTGTCCTTTTTTGTTTCCTTCTCATTAATCTCATGTTACTTTGGAGTGACTCCAGAGAAAATGATGGAAATGTCTCTAGATAAAGCTGTTGTAAGTGAGAATGAAATCTGGTCCCTATGTGATTCTGAAAGGATCTTTTATTTCCTGACATAACTTTAATTGCAAATCAGCACAGACTGGCTAGGCTTAATGGATCTTGTTACTAATTTTTAAAGGTTTAGTTATCACTATGTGTGTCACAAGCTAGCTGTCTCCAGAAGGGTGGCTTTGAAAAAGATGACACATTTAGATGTCTTTTCCATGAGGTGACTGAGGATTTTGACTGTTGTCATTCAGTAGTAGAGTTGCCACCAATCTATCTTGGGCTTCATGTTTTAGTACGTTAAGCCCCTAAAAAAAATCTTCAGCCTCTTAAAAAGGTTCCTTAACTTGATGTGCCAAGTATTTTAACCATAATAGAATTAGTGATTGCTCCTGTCATCTGTAGGGGACTGCACTGTGTCATTAGTTGGACCTTTAGTTTTATGCAGACATGTCAGATAACAAGTATTCCAAAGGCTTTTACTGTTTTTTTTCACTATTGAGTCTCAGTGTGTACATTCAAAGCTCCCATGGGCCTGACATGGGATGTTTAGAAATAACTGGCTTGATAAACTCTGATTTTAAAACTACAGCAAATTAAGGAAAAAACTCAAACGCCCTGTAAACTTTAAAGGGAGGTGATTACTACAGTAGTTGAAGTGATTTAGTATCCATGGGGTAAGTTTCTTTCCTTAAATTAAACTTGGTGTAACCTCAGTTTTCCTGTATTTAGAAGAACTCTGTCACAGCAACGAAGTTTGTGAAGAACTTGTGGCAAAGCAGCTATGAGCGCATAGGCATGTCACCCTCTACTGGGATTCAAGATCTGGCTTTTCTGAATGGCGGTTTCCTATAGTGAACTTGTTGACCCTGAGTATGTTTTATTACCTGTGATCCAAGATGGGTTTTTTAAGGATCAGAGATTGTAAACTAAGCTTCTTTTTCCTACAGAAAAGAGCTTATTTAACACTAGGTAGTCAGCAAAGTCAAAGGAATCTGCTAAGGTACTGTCAGGGGTTTTAACTTGTGCTGTCTCATCTACCAGCTTCACCCTAGTCTTACAGGAGTTGCTACTTTGGTTAGAACATGATGACAGATCTAGTTTTCATTTCTGTGATCCAAGTATTTTGCCTAATATCTGTCCAATTGACAGGGCCTGGCCTGGTAGGTGTGCCTGATATGAAGAGGACTTCTCATATATTTAGTGTTGCTGATTGGAAAATCTAAATATTCTTGCCCTCACTTGTAACCTGACTACTGAAAAAAAAATCACTTGCATCATTTGTGACTGCAGCAAGTTTGTGAATCCACTGATAATTGTGAAAGTAGTTGCCCCAGGCAACTCCTAGTGGAATGACTGACAGCAGTTTGGGTTTTTGGTATTGTGGAGAGCTGTTGCTGCAGACCCATTTTACATATATAAAAGGTTTTGGGGATAAAGAAGACTCTTCACAATTATTTTCTTAACCTTTTATTTCCTTAAAAAATCTGTATGTCATTCTCTTCCTTTTTCTGTTGTTTCTGGAGGAGGTGATCAGGGACATCTCAAATGTGCACTTCATTTTGTGTAGTGAGATTTCTCTCTATTTATCTATCCAATAGCAGTGATGCTGTTGGAAGTGGAGTGCTCTAGCATATTCTCTAGTGTTCACTTACACTCTAGCCTAAGTGAAGGACCCTTAACCTCACAACTTGTTCACTTTTGTTGCTTGTATCAGCTAGTCTAATAAAAGATATTAGCTCTTCCTACAAACCTTTATTTATCTAGATATTATTATCAGTAGCATGAACATTGTGGTGGCTTGTATGGCAGAAACACATGAGAGCAATAGAGTGTTTCTGCCTTAAATACTATGGTGGAAAGAGAAAGAGAGGCACCACAGGTAAAGTGCATTCTGCAAGGACACTAGCAGAGCTGAGAGTTAAACCTATGTCAGCTGAATCTCAATTCACAGCTGAGCCATAGGTACATGCTGCTTTCCAGAAACATGTAGAGTTTGACAAGCTCTATTGTTGAGCAAACAGGAAATTCATTCTGAAATGCAGATTGTGTAAGGGACCAAAAATATCTATAGATTAGTTCCCTCCTCACAGTGTGTTTCTGCTTTTCTGTAAACTTGAAGTGTTTTGCCCCTGTGTATTTCAGCCAGTAGAAAGGAAGTGTTGAGTTCAAAGTGTTATTTTCATTTTGAAATCTTGTTTTTAAAGGAGTCAGCAGCTCCTGAAGTGAAAGAAATTCTGATCTCAGATTGAGCCAAATCAGTCTGGTCAAGTCAAATACATACTTGTTCTGTTTTAACAAGTAAGATAGGCCACAATGTTTTGCTCCTGTGAGTGTCTCTTCCTCCCCCTGCTCCTGTATCATTCTGACCAGTCCATATAATTTATGTCATTACTTTACACCTTTCAGGCAGATACGTGTAGCAGGAATTGGTAGTGAGATGGGAATTTGAGGGTGTTATCAGCCTGGATTGAAATGGCTCTCCTTTAATGGGCTGCGTAAAATAGGTGGGTGGTTTCAGTCCAGTTTCTGCATGTGCCCACAGTATAAACTGGTTGGCTTTGTGTTTCCAAACTTGCACAGTCTGGCAGCAGTAGTGCTCTTTATCCTCAGAGCTGAGGAGGGGAATGAGGCTTCTTTTTGGCTTCTTTACACAAGGCTTTTGGGTCTTCGTGGTCATGAACTTCGTGATCTAGGGAAGTGTTAAATACTGCTTGATTAGCAAGGACCAATGTTTCACACCCTTTCTTCCACTGTGTGTTGAATCCAGTTTTAGGGGCCTATAAATCTGGGCTGTAATCCTGGACTCCAGGCTGTGCAGATGAGAACTGGGGGGAAGGGGGCACAGACTCAATTCAGAGACTGTGTGGAAGTCAAGGATCCTCTTGAGCCTGACACCTTGTCCACCGCTATTCCTTGTTTCTCCCACCTGCCAGAGATACCCTCCCACTAGGACACTGCAAGGGGCTTTGGTGCAGCTTAGTACTTGTCTGTTCAACCCTGCAAAGAGAGGTGACAGCAGCAGGTGTTTAAATACTGAGGTGCTGTTTGTGTGGGTGCCCATCTTGCAAGGAACTATGGGTTGTTTGAAACTCCACTAAAAGCTGATTTTGATGGATATCAGAACCTGTCAGGAACGGCTCCATGCAGTGGTACGTCTCTGAAGCATTTGTAGCAGGAATGGACGTGTTCTTGAGACCATAAATCACATCTGCAACTTTGCTGTATAGCAGGAGAAATCAACCTTTCAAGTGACACCTGGGCACAATTTTTTTCTAGTCTGGTCCGGTTCACATCTGCGAATTCAGACCCCCTCTGCTGCCTTGTCATGTGTAAATTCCATAGCAGACACTTATATCTTGCAAGCTTAGCACCTTTAATTGTGTGGCAATACTTTGCATAAGCCTTCTGAGTTTGGTATCTTAATATTGTACACTTGGTAAGCCTAATATTTGTAAGGAGGATGTGAAAAACAAATCAAATGAATGTGAAGTAACAAGAAGTCAAAAACATGTCTTCCCTTATTTTCTTTCCTGTTTGCCTAAGGATTATTTATTATGTTTGCCTTGATTCCAGCCACTTAATTTTTCCAAACAGATGCAGCTGATTGATTAATGGCATTTCATGTTTAAAGACAAAAGTGTCAGCAAGACTCTTGCACGCCTGTGTCATTCTCTCCTAGAACAATAGTTTCGGCTGAGAAGCAGGGACTTGTGCCAAGTATTCTTGAGGATAGGAGGTCATGTGCCACTTTTCTGCTAGGAGACAGATATATATAAGGACAAGGGGAGGCAGGAGTTTGGGGGGTTGGAGGGCTAACTCTGTTCTAATAATAGGTGGATCACATGGTTGCTAAGTCACCTACAACAAGGCTTAGTTTGTGGAGGTGAATCAAAGTGCCGGGAATTAAGGACATTTCTTCGACTATCCTATGACATATAAAAATAGGCCAAGGGAAATATATATGTGATGAAGAAAGAATTAACTGTCTAGGCCAAAACTCCTCAGAGGAACAGCGGGACTTCAATTCTCTCACCTCCTTTTATGATTTCTCTTCTCTTACTTTTTAATAACCCTGCATGTGAAAATAGCATACAGGTGATCCAGGTTCTCACCTAATATGTAATATTATGTATTTGTGTATAGTAGGCTATGGGCCAGAGCCTCAGCTGTTGGAAACATAGATAGCTTGACTGATGCCAATTACTGCAGGCAGGATCGGTCCTATCTGCTCAGCCTGGTGTGAGAACTGGATAAGGAGTTGCAAATGGGGAATTACGTACCCATGCACCACATTGGAAACCTATTGCGTATTCTGGTGTCAGTAATAGAAAGCATCTACATTTGTGGATCAAAATGAAACTGGCATAGGCTCTCCTTTGACAGCTGTTTCAAATATACAGCTCATCACGTTGTAATTCTTTCCCAGTATATGCTTAGAAACATGTAAAACACCAACAAGCCTGAGACCCTATTGTTCTCTTCTGCACGTTCTGAGCGTTTTGTGTAAATGTATTTCAGGCCTTGAAGGCCAGATTCCTAGATACTGAAGTCAGAGACCAGACTTTGCTATTTATTGTCAATGGCTTTAATCAACAAGTGGGGAGTTCCTTTTGTTTCCCTGACCTTCTGTGTATTTTCCCAGCTTCATAGCCTAGGCTTCAGAGGAAACTTCCTCTGAAACTGTAAGCCACTAGAGGCCTCCTGAATACTTGAATTGATTTTGCTTCCAGGAAGATAGACTCTCCTAAAAAGTATGTCAGGCTTATAGAAGAAAACGATTCCCAGTTTGCCAAGCCAGGCTGACACACAACATAGTGAGAGTGAGCAAAAGATAGCACAGCTGAAATAAAGAACAAAAATGCACTTGAAATTCAGCTCTTAAAATACAGCCCATGTAATATTGAGTCACGGTGAATTACTCATTTCTATTTAGCCTTTATCTGTTGTAACATGATTAGAGAGAGAAACTACATTCCTTTATTCAGGCATGAGGCCAATATTCATATTAGTCACTTTTGGCCAAAATAAATTCTACAAACTTTGGTCAAAATGCTTAATCCAATAACGCAAATGTAGGGGCTCTTTAAATAAACCATCCCACAGCAATCTCTCTGTTTATTTTTTGTTTGCATCCTCACACCTTCTTTCTCTCTTCCTGTAGCTCTTTTTTTTCTGTTGCACTAGTCTCATTTGTGTTTACCTCTTTTGCATAAGCATCCATTGCAAAACCCCCCTGGATATCAGAGATACTTCGATGACAGAGTTGATGCTTCCTCCCTGAGCTATGCCAGGTTTGCCCATTGATCCAGGAGCATGTTCCTGTTCATTAATGCAAGGTCACCCCTAATTCCCTCCTTCTGCTCTTTACCTCCCAGCCCCCAGGGGGGCAAACACTTGGAGGAGAAACCCATTTGCTTTCTGTGTCAAGAAGCTGGTTGGTAGCTTGCTGCTAATTACTTTGGCTACAATAATTCTTAACCCGATTACAGTGATACAAATTAAAGCACTCTTGGCGAAGGGCAGCTAAATCCACATGTCAGACACCAGAGCCTTGGTTTATTTAGGGACATCACATTTCTTCTGATCTTGTTACCCAGTTTTCCATCTTCTTTGGGTAATCCTGAGTAAATCTTCCTGCAATGGAGATCAGCACCATACACATAGGCCCAGATTATTAGAGAGGCCTTTGAAATTGTCTCATGAGGTTCCTCCTGCAACCCTTTGTGGCAATCAGGTCCTCCCACCCCAAAGGATGAAGAACAACTAGTGATTCTTAGAGCTCCCAGCGATGTATCCTGACATGGTGTGATTTTCAGAGATGTTGCCTGTGCCCCATCCTTAAAATCTTCCTCTGCGATGTGTTTCACGGTTGGTCCACCAAAGGAACTTGCTCTTGCTAAAAATAGAGGTCCATGTACTTCTACAGCCTTTGGCCTTTGCTTATGCAAATTAGACAGTTGTCAGCTAACCTTGTTTCCAGTACCTTGGGTGCATAAAGATTGTTCTGCTTCTGCATGCCTTGAAAAATGTAGTCCTTTTTATGAAATGTGGGTTAGGATGGGGAAAGAAGAATTACTTCCTTGATAAATTGGCACCACCTTCTATAAACAAGCAGCACCTTTCTTTGCTGTGCTGAGGACCCTTTTTATTCAGTTTGTTAATGAGACCATGCTGGCAGGTAGGAAGTTGGACTTCCCTCTCTCATCAGTCCAGCTGGGCCAGGGAAGCTGAATTTCTCAGCTGCTATAGTCATGTACTATAAACTATGAAATACTTCTGTTAAAAATAAATGTTTCCAATAGACTCTGAATAACACACTGATCACTGAATTAGTTCCTTAGTGGGAATAAAAGTAACAAGATTCAAGAGAAACCTGGGAATAGATTTAGTTCTCTTTTAGTTCTTTTACTCTGGCATTTATCAAGCTAAACTCCCTGCAAGTCAGAACTATATAAATATTGAGTAAAGACTGCAGGATTTAACAGCTAGTTCGTGTCACATAATTATTAGCCTCTGGCACTATCTTCTTAATTTGTAAAGCCACTAACATGAATGTATTGTACCAGATAACAATGGTGCCAGGTATTTTATTTAGCAGGTCTATTCTGTTGCAGCTTCCTTTCAGAAAATCTCAGCTGTACTGTATGCAACAACCAGAATGTACATTTTCTTTACAGTAAGGTACCAAAGTACAGTACATCTTAGTTTGCTTAGCCATGATAAAACCTTTGCTGTTGTAGTTTCACATAACTTCTGTGAAATTGCATGCTGCCATTCACACTGAATTACATAAACATAGGTATATTTTGCAGGGTGGTTTGAAATGGCCAGATAGTGCAGCATAACCTTACTTTTCGGATTTTCCAAAGCCTTTTACATAGTTCCAGACACCTTTCATTGATTCATCTGCATTTTTAGGTAGAATGCACTGTATAGCTATAACGGCATTATATCTACTTTGTGAAACAGGACTTTCAGGTAAAATAAATCTTCCTCCAAATAAGGCTGAAATTTGCATGACAAGAGAGTAGAATCATAGAATGGTTTGGGTTGGAAGGGACCTTAAAGATCGTCCAGTGCCATTCCCCCTGCTATGGGCGGGGACACCTCCCACTAGACCAGGTTGCTAGTACCCACCGCCTTGCTGAGAACATGTGCTTAGGTCCTGTAAGTGTCTGAGTTAACCCTTTGTAAACTTCCTGACTGGTTTTCTACAGAGATTTCTGTCTCCAGATGTTAGGAGAGGAACTGAAAATCTCAGGCCAAAATCTGTAAACTGTGCTTGAAGAGTTAGATCTGTAAGCCCATTACCTTATCATGTTCAAAGGAAAAAAGAAACCTCATCACCAACTCCTGTTTCTCTGTGCAGCTTCCGTGCTCTCTGGAACAGAGCTTCAGGCACCTCTGGGAACAGGTGATTCTTGCTTGCATATGTAGACATGGGCTTTAAGCTTCTAATTTTAGATGTTTGAGATATTTGACTCAGCTCCCCATTTTCTCTGCACCAGAGGTCTCAGGACATATTCCTGTGAGCATTTGGACCCAGCCTTGGTGTGATCGGGTCCGCATTTTCCCTCTGTCAGTTCTGTGTGACTCCGAGCTCTACATTCTCCTGCGATGCACAGGAGAGCATGCTGGCTGTGATGATGCCAGCAATTTCTTGTGACCTTGTGAAAGCCAGCAGGCCCCTGGGCAGAGCAGGACCAATCTCCAGAAGGAAAGTTGCGGTAGGTCAGATATTCCACTCCTGTCTCACTGAGCTCATCCGTCCAACTTCTTCTTTCCTTTTTTTTTTCCCCTCCTGTCCCTTTTTGTTTAGTTTGACCTTGGTCACTGATGACAAGGCTGCTTTTCCTGCCAAACCAATCAATAAGCTAAACAGAGAGAAGATGAGTATTTAGAATATGGGAAGCCAAACTCAAACACAGATAGGTTATCAGCCTAGCCCAGAGCAGACTTCTAAGCAAATATTTCATTAACAAATTTTTCATGGCAACTTGCATGTTAAAAAAAAAAAAGGCAACAACGGGAGAGGGAACAGTAAAGGGGATAAAGTGAAAGAACTGGGCTGGAGCCATCAGGCTTAGGTTGTTGCATTGCTGTCTTTGGTTACCAGTACTTTCCACAACACACTGCTGCTCCCTAGAGAAATGGTAAGCGCGGAAGGGTGAGGACCTTGCACAACTGGGGCTTTGAAAGCCTGTTCTGTGTTGCCGCACCTTGTGCTTCCCTCTCAGTCAGGGAAAGGCGCGGGGTGCGTGTGTAACTGTACCATATGTTTATGGTGGAGCGACATTCTGGGCACAGTCTGAAGTTTATAACTGTTTAATCCTTGGACCTCTGGCAAGGGTTGTATACATTTTCTGTTAACAAACAGGAGCCTGAGCCAGTTGTATCATTAAGTTCCCGGTTAGCTTAGTGACCTGTAGAAAATATATTTGTAATATTGCAAAACCTTGTGAAAATATAACCCAAGATCTCACTTCTGTGCCTCTCTCACCCCTTTCATGTGAGACCCAGCTTTTTTTTTTTTTTTGATGTGTTATTGCCCTCCATTTAAATCAATAAACACAAATTATTGTGTCTTGTGCATATTGGGGTATTTTACAGCATTCTTCGCATAGATTAACAAACCCTTACTTTCATATGTCATGGGAATGAGGAACAGAGGCTTAACCATTTTTTTGCCTTGACAGCTCTTTTGAAAGGTTGACTGGAGGGCAGGGAACTTGCTAAATAACTTTTCAAATATTGTAGAGGAGAAAAATATAGGTCACTAAGCAATAAACTCTCTACATCCTTCTGGCTAAGGAAGAGACTCTGAATCTCCATCCACCTTTTACTAAAATGAGACCAAAATCCAAATCCAACATAAAGCATTACAGCTTTAAGTACTGAAAATATTTATTATTTTTATACCAGTAATCCAATAGCATAATCTCAAGAACACCAGTGCTCCAGGAATGTCTAGAAACACAATGGATTTGCCTTTATTCTTTTATCCAGATGTTTCTATAAAATAGTCTGGATACTAGGAATCTGCAAGGGAATTAAAGATTTATTTTTAATACTTGAAAAACTTGAATTTCTAATAACTATGATCCTTTAAAATGTTTTAACTGCAGATGCAACATGCTTTGACTCTTTGATGAGCTTTCACTATATCTTTTAGCTTGCTTTCCAAATAATGGACAACTATTTCTCAGAGGCAGCTACAAGGCAGGCACAGGACACAGACACTTCAGTGAAAGCTGTAAATGTGAGAATGAAACTATGTGTTAGCTTCAGTTCAGAAGTTTATCCTTATTCAGCAAAACTGATTAGATTTTGTCTTTACAGCACTGTGTAGATATACCTGAGCTAGGGAAGGAATCACCAGCATGGTAAATAATGTTAGGCAATAGCCAGCCCTGCTTATTGATGACTAACTTTCATTTAGATATTGCAGGGTGGAAGGTTTTTGAATATTATGTCATAATCTGCAATGCTGTAATTTTACCTCATTTCTGAAGTAAGATTACACCTTTTTTTTGACAGATACAGCACTATGAAAATAATTTCTGAGCCTTGTCTGCTTATACTCACTTTATGTTCGCCTGGTTCAATAATAATGCAGCTCCCCAATATGCAATGAACACCAGGACCTTTTTCAGGATCAGCATAGTAGATGTTGAAACAATGTAATTTTTGTGTTTTATAAAACACTATGGATTTAATGACTTGTTTAATAACAAGACATGTGCAATAATCAGGCAGGATTTTAGAGGCAGACATCTCTGAAGCTATTGTGTTCCAAATAGCAGGTCAGAAACTGATTCTCTGAGGAAATCCAATGCAGAAATCTCACCACGTGTCAACATCCAATTTCATTTCTGAGTTGTCTATCATATGATTTGTGTGCTCCTAAAATTCCTTAATAAAAGTGAAGCACTAACTAGTATCGCATGTAACGGTTCTAAAACACTTCTAGATTTCTAATTCTGACAATAAAATTAAATAGAAGCTTTTAATGTAAACATTATGAGTTGGGAAATCAAATTTTCCTCACAATTTTTTCATCTTAGTTTATGAATTTAAGATCAGTTTGGGCCAATCAGGCTCACTGTTTCTTTTTAATGGCCATTTAGAAATCAAATAGATATGGAAGAGAAATGCGAAACAAATCTTTAGTCAACAGAGCAATTAATGATTAGAATACACCCAAAGAAATGCTGGTTGTCATTTTAAAAGTTGTGTTCAGGCCAAAGCAATGGACTTGCTGAAGAACTGCTGACTAAAGTGCTCTGATTTCCCAAAACACAGATTAGTGGTTCACAGTAGTTTCTTCTGGCCTTAAAATCTGTGAATACATGAGTTATCCAGGTCTTTTGCACATGGAGAACAGTTTGGTCAGGAGTGGGGCTGAGGAGAAAAAAAAGCATAAAGAAAACATTGTAAAACCACAGATACTGACAGCAGAACATGGGGAATGTGAAACTGTTTTTATGACTCAATTCCTGCTACCTCACAGTTTTCCTTGATGACTTTGGAAACTCCTGTGCATGTCTGTTCCCCTCTTCTGAAAATGGTAAATAAGAAAAGGCCTGTCTTAGAGGAGTAGCACATGGATAAACCACAGAGCAAGACAGGGATTCCCTTTGCTTGCAGATTCTCCTGAGCAATGTCTATGACTAGACTGTGTCTGTGGCTTTCTGACCTAAGGGGTTTCTGGTCAAGAGATATGAATCCTATTTGTTCCATTAAATGCTTTTTTGTTATGGGAGGGAGATGCCTTACCTTCATCTTTAACTGCAAATATGAACACCGTCCTACAGATTTAAGGTGTGAGAGTGTAAGTTTCTTAGCACAGTCCAGTAATTGCTCATGGCTTCAGCACATGGTAGTATTGCTTTTAAAGGAAACTTTCTACTACGATGCAGTCTTAGGAGCATGTCTATAAGGACCAGAGGCAGTGATGTCTGCAGGGGCACGCCTGTACCTTTGCATTGCCACTTCCCCTACCCCTGGGGCAGATCAGAAAAAGGAGGGCAGCCAGCAGTAGCAGAAGCTGCTCTCTGCAAGAAGACACCAGGCTTCTCTCAGCTTTCAGGGTGGAGGCAGCCAAAGGTACACAACTAAATCTTCCCTCTTCCAGCCTACAAGAAACCTATATGGCAGATGCCCAGATGATGTGATTGTGCCTCCTGCATTCACTTCCCAGTGCTTCTGTTCAAAATGCAATAAATCCTCAAAGCCAAGTCTGCCCACAAACCTCACAGTGAATTAGGAATGCTCCTCATGCACAACTGACTTGATCTCATCTTACACATACCCCAAAGCAATAGTGAGGGGAAAATGCTGTGAAGCATTTTTTCCTTTGTTAGTGCCCTCAGGGCTCAATCTGAACTTTGTAAGAGACAAAAGAGAATAGCTAGGGAAAATGGTGAATTTCTGCATGCCATAAGGACCGGAGGAACGCACACTGTCATCTTCTGTTGTGAGGGGGTGTACAGATGTGACAGTGAGCAGGGCTTTTCTAGCAACACTCAAGTCAAACATGGCACGTGTTACACCTTCCTCAACAACCACCTTCCACTAGCTCTACCTTGCTCCTAGGAGTCAGCAAGATGCCATCTCAGCTGAAGATTTTTTTTTCAATACACTGCTTAGGCTGATAATAAGATTCTGCTTTTATGTCAGACTCCTGTTTGTTATATTTATTTTCATTACCCAAACCTACTCATTGGTGAATTGCTTGTCTCCACACCTAGCTGGATCAAGAGTGAGGCCTTTGGGATAGGGACTATGTTCCTTTTTGCATTTCAGTACAAACAGCCTTAATCTGTGGTTGGATTTCCCAGGAAAAGGCTACTATAAACTACATTCATAAAAACCATCTTTGTGAATAGCTGCAATGTGATACCTCACATGTAAACTCTAGGAAAAAAAATGGTAGGCAGCTTTCAGAAAACTATTCCTTAGGAAAAATCTGTATTACTTGGTAGTACAGTACACTATGAATCTGAATGAAACCTTGTGGAAAAGGTCATCTTTCTGTATGTATGAGAATGTTTCAAGACATTGACCACAAGGGGTAGGATTAAGTCTCAGAATTCAAAGTATCAAAATGTATTTGAAGCCTGAAAATTTGGTTTCTCAAAGTTTCCTATTTTTCATAGAATTTTCTGGGACAAAGAAAAAAATTAAAGATAGGATGAAGGAAAGAGATAGCATTATTCTAAAGATGAGAATTCAGTTGATACTGTGCCACCTTCTATAAGAAATAACATAAAAATGTTTTTGAGTGGTAAAAAACTGTACTGATCTTGCAAAGATGTATGTATATGTATGACGAACTTCATTGGTTGTGAGTCAATTCATTGCACTCACACTAAATCAGAAGGTCTGTATTACCTGTACTGGAGGAGGGCCTTAACTGCAATGCATATTTACAAGAGTTAGGATAGGGATACTCCTTCTGCTCTATGTGTCCGGCTATAAAACATGTAATATTCTCATAATAAGTTTGTGAAGGATTATATGAATGGGTGCTACTGAGAGTGGGCCCATAGTGTTTGTGCTGACTCAGTAGTGCAAACACAGAACAGACTACGATTTTCTCTTCTGTGCCCAATGCGTGTAAAAAAGCAAGATATTTCAACACTTTCCACTGGAAAACTTACTCCTGTGTGCCACATTGCTATTCCGGGTGCTGAGTGAAACCTGTGGCAGAAGCCATGCCCCCTTATTCCCTGTTCCTGAGCATTCTGTTGATGTGGAGTGCAGTAGCTGAGCAGCTCACACTCTCCTCTGAGGCCAGAGTTGGTCTCCAGGCAGGTCCTGGTGGCAGGGTGGTGGTGGTGAAAGATATCTTCAGCCTCAGAAGGGTTGTGACATCCAGGGCTGTGATTTGTACATGTGAGCAGTGTTTATTAAAAGAAAATTGATATCTAAAAAGAAAAATGGCATTTATTATATTGGAAAATACTTCATAAAGATGAAGTCACTTTCAAGATAGCTAGTCCATCTATCATACATGAAGGAGCTGCAGTCAGTGGGTGCCAATTCTTCACTATTGGCTCTCACAGGAGGCTGTGAGTCTTCATAACATCTCTGACTGCTGGGTTTTGTATGTGGAGACTGGGGGAGATGAGAGGAGCATAACCTACTGAGACATTGTGGGTCAACTGCTGTGTGTGAAAGCCCATGTCTGCTGCCTTGTTCAGTGGGTTGTTTCCAGTACACATAGCCAAAACATCTGCTTTGAATGGCAGTAAGTGGAGATAAAAGTTCAGATTCATAATTGTGTTTTTTTTAAATCTTCTGCCCTAATGTCTGGACATTGCTGCTGAAAATCATGTAGACCCGAAGACACTTTAAAATGTCCTTTAAATGACTTCCCTTTTCAGCTCTGAGACTAGGTGATCTAAAGTACTTCAGCACAGGGAGCAGGACACAGTCTTGGCCTAGAAAACTTGCTTTTGCTCCACTTTCATGGTGAAAACAAGGCAATGATCTGTCTATCTCCTTGACAGACTACTAGTCTGATGTGTGTCGCCCAATTGCCCACTCCCTCACAGGTTTAGGGAGTACAGCAGTGTCAGAAAGGGCAGTATGGAGATATGCTCCAGTCTGGTGATCCTCCTCTGGCAGAAGGGACCCTCAGTCTACAAGGTGTTTTTCCTTCTAATTTGACCTCTGTTAATCCTAAAACTGGAAAAGGCATGAAGCTGGTCGAGAACTTGGCACATCCAGGGTAACTTGGCCGCAATGCTGTTGATCATCTTAAGGTTTCCTTTTGGGCTTGCAACTGGTTTTCCAAAATTTCAGTAGGAGTTTCAGAAGTCTGTGGGAGGACCTGACTGAAAAGCAGTGGAGAGGGCAAGAACATTGATGAGAAACTGAAAATGTGCAGAACTGAAATTAATATATGTCCAAGGGCTATCCAGTATGCAGGCTTCAAAGAAATACATTCACACTATGATGAACAAGCCCTCCAAAAAAAGTAATCAAGGGTAAGAATGAGGCATATATGAGGTATTAAACATCAAGTACAGGGGAAGACCAGAAAGATTACAAAGTGAAGTTCAGAAAATATTAAAACTGATAGGAAAAGCAAAGGTAGATAATGAAAAAAAAATTGCACAGGAGGTTGTGAGAAACAATGACTTTTTCAAGTATATGAGGAAAAAGAGATCTGTGAAAGAGACAGAAAGGCCTTTAAGACATGGCAGAGAAAAAATATTGAAAGGAAAGGTATGTATTGCTAAAAATATTTAGTGCTCTCGTGCACTGAAAAGAAAGTAGTGGTGGCAGGCACAGGTGGTAGAAACAAGCACAAATTTCTCTAGGGAGGAGAAAGAAACACTGAAGGAAACCAGGATCATGCCAGAACAGGTTATTAAGAAATTAGAATATCTGAAGACTTGCAAAATAACTTGTTCAGATGGGACGCGGTCTGGTTTCAGTAGAAACCATGAAGAAAGGTAAGATAACCCCAGGCAAGTACATTTAAGATCCTCTTTGTAGAAGAGTGCATGGTTAAGGAGATGGCTGATAGACTAGTTACAGATTTCTAGATGCCGTGAATCAGGAGTCCGCTCTCTATGGGCTTTGTAGGAAGGTTCTGGTGGCATAATGTTAGTCAGCTTGCTGTGGACC
>VZRW01012690.1:141444-154754 GCA_013398125.1 Aegotheles bennettii | reverse complement strand
AAAAAAAAAAAAGGAAAGCAGCATAAAATGTTGTTAAGAAGTTTAACTTCTTAAAGCAGTATTTCTGTTCTGGGGATTATGGACTCTCTAACAAACTGGACTTCAATTATTTGGCAGGGTCCTTAGTCCTGCAGCCTTCTGGTGAAGCAGCCTGCAGTTCAATAGCAGATTTGTTTAAATTAAATTTATATAAAAGTTTACTCAATTAAGTACCTAAATGAATAAAACAATTGTTATTATTTATTTAGATACTGAAATCAATTTAATTGATGCTATTTTTCTGACGTTCACTATCTACATGTTTCAATGTTGTAACGAAATGCAAAACTGCATTGTGAGAGTTGCCATGGGGAAGCTGAAGTCTTTGGCAGTTGGGTAGGGGACAGTTGGAGCTTTTGGCACCTGGGAAGGCATGGGAGGCAGTTTGGGATTGTGAAGTAAACGCATTGGCTGGATGCTTCTGCTAAAATGATCATCAGTGGAATAATTAATAATACTGGAATTTAAAGTGTCAATTTTTGTTTCAGCATTAACACACTATTGAGTGGAATGGGGCCATCCACACCTCTCAAAGCTATAGTTTCAAGCTATCTGCAATGTCAGATAAATATTGGTTTATGGTCCATTAATGTGTTCAAGGTTATCTTCACAAGCATAGCATTCAGCAAGATAACGTGCAAGTTTTGCTTCAGAAACACAGTTGTGCAGTAAGGGAAAGATGTTTTGGCATATTCCACGGTACCAGTATCACAGGCTACAGGAAATTCAGCTAGTAGTTCAAAATATATCTAGGGAAGATACAGAAAATTGCATGTCTATGGATTTGATTGATTTCAGTAGTTGGAAGAGAATAAAATAATAAATTAGAATTTGAAGGAAGGAAAAAGACTAAGAGACTTGTGGTATTGCTGCAGATGCTGTCTGTAAAGCAGAGGAGAGATCATCTACTAGAATTTTTAAGGGCAGTCACAAAAGTCTGGCTGAGGAAAGGCCAGCCTAGAACTGATCTGATCCTCAAGAAAA
The DNA here is from genome assembly GCA_013398125.1 of Aegotheles bennettii. Taxonomy (NCBI): domain Eukaryota; kingdom Metazoa; phylum Chordata; class Aves; order Caprimulgiformes; family Aegothelidae; genus Aegotheles; species Aegotheles bennettii. Next base: position 153,731 of record VZRW01012690.1, on the reverse strand, counting down.
CTTTTTGATCTGGTATAATACAAAAGATTGCTTCTTAGGTCAGTAGACATGTTTGGATATGAGGTACCTCAATGGATAAAGAACTGGTATGGATATCAAAGAAGGCATTTGCAAATGGACAGGATTCAAGTCAAAGGGGAGAGGGTAATGAGTGAAATGAAACAAGAATTGGTGTTAGGTTTAATTTTCTTCACATTATTTATAAATGGGCTTTGATGAAGAAATGTGCAAAAATGGTCTAATTTCAAACCTAAATGGGGATGGTAGGAAAGAGGGATTAGGTAGCATAAGAAAGAGGGAATCGTGGGGGTGACAGAGGAAATGACCAACATTGATGTGCTAATCAGTAAGGAAGAAAGAACCAGGATGTTACAGGGTTGTTCACAAGCCTTTAAAAATGTTGCATGAAGAAATTTCTTGGGAAATTCAAATGCCATGATAGCCTCTTCTTCCTCCAGACCACTTCCCTTCCCCGGTGTTATCAAGAATGGTCTGAGAAACCTTGCTGCTGGAAGGAGCAAACTTGGAGAGGACTCAAAGCAGGCAGGAAGTGATAAGACCTAGTTCTCCATGCTGGAGAAAACCAGAGGATCAGCAGGGACACTGACAAGTGCAAGACAGCGGCTTGAATGGTCATGGCAAAGGTCTCAACTCAGATACGCAAGAATTGATCCATGTTTGTGTGTCTAAATAAACCCCCACTGTAAAAATTCAATCTTTGTTTTCTTTGGGTTTCCTCACTTTTTGAGTTTGTTTACTATGTGTTTCAGTCCAGCCTTTAAAGTATACAATAGTAGTTATATGATAGAAAGCCTTCAGTATTTCAATATTTATCAATTTTATTACAATAATGATGCAGATAGAATACATTATTTTTCCATGATTACTGGTGAGAATTAAAAATCAAGTTATTTGAACTAATATGAAAAGAAATAAACTGAAGCTTCTGGTTTTGCTGGCAATTGCAAGCAACATGTCCATAAGCAACGTCGTCCATATCTCTGAGTCTCAGGAATTCTTCCTCAGGGAGTGCCATCCCCTTAGCAAAACATCATCCGTCACCTCTGCATGCTGACAGCACTGGCTATCGTCTTCGAGACGGGCACATAAGAATGCTAAGATAACGTCCCCATGTATTCAGAAGTAGGACAGTGTAGTAATCTGATCTGTGACAGATTCAGTGTCAAATATTCTGAGCCTGAACAAGTTCACCATGGGTTGTGGAACTTGTTGGAGCTCTGTGCATGTCGGAAGAATGACTCACTTTGATTAAGATTGCACACACAGCATTCGGAAGTTTGAGCCTAAAAAAGGTCTCCTGTGTTCCTTTGTGGTGCCTGTTCCCTTGGTTTCTGAGCTGGTTTCACAGTTTGTGTAAACTGGTGGGACCTTGCTGAGGTTAGTAAGACTTTGCTCCTGTACAGCAGCCAAAGACCCAACATGTATTCTTGCTGTTCCCTGTAAAGCGATGCTTTGGTTTAAAATACAACAAAACAGCCATGTAAAAACAGTTCTCTTGTACTCAGTGAAAGCAGACTACAGGCCAAATCGTAGGATGACTACTTAGGTCTTGTGTGGTCAAATCCCTGCTGGTGTTTCAATGTCCAGCACAGCTGTGAAAGAGCAAACACAGCTCTTCTGGGCCTTCAAATCAGTGCAGATCCCAGGAAAGTCTGAGCAGCAGAAACTGTACCACTGATGAGGCTCTTAATAGCAGAGAGATGGCAGCTAGATTTTCAAGTTTTCGGATGAAAGGGCAGAGTTTGCAATTAGGAAGATAATCCTTGGATCTGCAGACAGAACAAAAGCTCATATGGGAGGCACACAATGAGAAAAAATTATATAGAATGCCTCTTTATTTACATTACTGCTTTTCAGAAGGCTAGATGCTCTTTGTTAAGCAAAAGCTGATAAATCCATTTTACTGTCCTAATATTGTTCAGATACTGGTTGCTTATTCCTAACATCACTGAGTAATATTTTGACTTCACTCCAGGACTAACAAATAGTTGCTTTACGATTCTGATATGCCATATCTTGAAATCTGTTATGACTGTTGTTGCTGGCTGGACTGGGAAGAAAGACAATGTATGTTCGTTAACTTGCGTGCTAACGGTTGTTATAGCTCATACACTTCAGAGGCTTCTGCGAGCACGTGAAGTAGGTTTGGATGGTGGGGGAAGGGAAGGACACACATCTGTCCGATTGCTGCTGGGGTGGAGCACCCTGAGCTCACCATAAGGAAGTTACAGTCCTGCCCCAAGGCAGCTCAAAGGCTCGACTAGCTCAGAGCTGTAGAAAAACATGGGTTTTTTTCAGTTATTGGCCCAAGCACTCTCAAAAGATAGAAAGTATTATTTTAGGTCAGCCAGTGTAAGAGATGTTCTTCTTAAAAATTATGTTAAAACTTGTTTTGAATTTCAAAATAAAAAATTATAAAGGCAGTTTAATAACTAAAGCAAAAGCCGCACACACAAGCAAAACAAGGAATTCATTCACTATTTCCCATCGTCAGGCAGGTGTTCAGCCCCAGGAAAGCCGGGCTCCATCACACGTAGTGGTTACTTGGGAAGACAAATGCCATCACTCCAAATGTCTCCTCACCCCCCCAACCTCCTTCCTTCTTCTTCACCCAGATTTATTTCCTTAACATGATGTCATATGATATGGGATATCCCTTTGGTCAGTTGGGGTCAGCTGTCCCAGCTGTGTCCCCTCCCAGCTTCTTGTGCCCCCTCAGGCTGCTCACTGGTGGGGGGGTGTGAGGAGCAGAAAATGCCTTGACTGTGTAAGCGCTGCTCAGCAATAAGGAAAACATCTCTGTATTATCATCACTGTTTCCAGCACAAATCCAAAACACAGCCCCATACCAGCTATTAGCACACAGTAAAAAAAAAATAAAATCTCTTTTTAAATGAGTAACAGCATTTCCCTTTAGTTCCAAAACATTGCATTAAAAAGAAAAGTAAAAAAAATATAATGTTCCTTTCCAAAATATTCCTTTCTTTTTTTTCATTTGAGAATCTATACTAATAAATACTTTTGGTTGACTCAAAACTACATTTTTCAGTGAGCAAATTAATTAATGGAAAAATTCTATCCACTCCAGAATGACCTGAAGTAGATGTAAAACATTATTAGTAGCATAAGTAATTCCATGTTGCTTGATCTGTAAAGGTTTTCAGGATACTACCAATGAAGCCTTAAGTACTCCCATATCATTATAAAGGCTAAGGGAATATATTTTGGTACTGGGGATAAGTATTAGAGGGATACTGGGAAGCTGCTAGTCTGTTTAACATCTGTCTTACAAATAAGCTTCATATGCTCTCTTTCTAAATTCTTCTCATTTAATTTGCAAAACTAATCAAGAAGGAACATTTGCTGTCTTTGGACCAAATCTTGAGGCCTTATTCAGGCAAATGCCGACTGAATAATTAGTGATCTTTCCAGCAGAAGGAATATCTGACTGACTGCAGAGTATACAGAACAGCTTGACACGGTTTAGGCTATAGTTTCATCGCCCATTGCTCTGAACACAAGGGGACCCAGCTGGGTGAAAAAAACACTTGAAAATAACTTACACTTTGGCTTATTGCTTTTTAATAGGATTCTTGAGAGGGACTAATTGAAGAAGCAGTTTTTTCCAGGGATGATTATGTAATGCCATAATATAAGATTTTTTCATTGAAAAATATTGAAGTGCAAATATGGCCACTGCGTCTTCCCCGTGGTATTTTTTTTTTCAGGTCCTGAACACTTGTTGCTGATGTGGCAAAGGCTTATATCCTGCTTCCCCATTGCATGAGGAGAAGCACCAAACAGTGAATCTTCTATCAGGACCCCCTTGGCCCCATGCTTCTGGAGCTGTCAGGTGGTGAGTTCAGAGGGAGCAGGATCCCAGTTAGTGCAGGTATCCATAATCTTTCTTCAGCCCTGTATCCCCTCTGAGATTTTTGCTCTTCTACTTGTTCTGATTGCTTATGCCCCAAACAATACCAAGCTGCTGTGAGCAGCCCCATAGATACTAAACAACATGAAATTCCTGTTACCTCTAAGGTACCTGTGAGTCTATGTCTTTGTGTTTTCTTTAGTTTATACTCTGGACTTTGTTTGGAGGATGTGTCCGTCCCTGGCTGTAGCAGACAGGCTGATTCAGGGAACTTCAACATAAAAGGATGCCAGTGCTCTAAATCCACTAGATAAATAAGACAAAAAGCTAAGCAAAGAAAACACATTAGGAAGTGCAGAAGAACTGACACTGCTTGCACATTTTGCCTGCTGACTTGAACCAACATGAAGAAAGAAACTATGAAAAGAAATTCATCTCTCTTTTTTCTGCTTGTGCTCTTTTAATTATCCTGCTTCTTGTGTAGCTATTGTCCTTACAAATGCTTTTAGTGATGTTCAAGTAATGTCCCTGACGTCCTTCTGGCTTTTATAATTTCACCTTGGCTCTTATTTGTGTCTTTGCACTCTCTCCTTTTATTTTTTTTTCCACTCAAGCTCCTCCACCCACCTTTTATTTTCTCCCTCCCACTCTTCTACTAAGCTTCAACCAATACCAGGAAACAAAAGTTTTTTTCTAAGAATCAGAGCACATTCTGATCGCTGCCACATATGGATATCTTCCTTTCAGGAGGTTTGCTTGGCCAGGTGAACATCTGTTCCTTAGTGGTCTTATGAATAAACAGCAATAATTCTAACAGAGTGAGTTTAAGATGACAGCTTAACTACTTTCAGGCAAGAACTTAATCGTTCTTTCTTATCTGACTCCCCCTCCTGGATTTGCACACACGCACACACACATGCTTTCTTATCTTAGCTATTAAGCCTACTTTCGCTTTGGAATATAAATCTGCCCCTCTGTATTCTGATACAAATGAAACTTTTGTTAAACTGAGCTGCTTTTTTGTTCACATTTATTTATTAGTCAAAAAAGTTTGATGTGGAAGAGCTTTGGAGTGGTCTGTATCTTCTCTCTCAGGTGAATTCCCTGTTTCCCGGCTGTGTAGCCCCTCTCCAGCCCTACCAATATGCCCTCAGTACTGAGACAGTTCCTCGGCAGTGATCAAGGGACCCCCCATCCTCTGCCCGCTGCCTGCAGGTTTCCCACTTCCAGTCCCTGCTGGTGTTTATTGCCTTTGCTGGGCAAAGTCATTCAGGCAGCAATTCTGAACAAGTCAGGGAGGGAGCCAGAAAAGGACACTCAGGAGGACATGTCTGGATTTTACCTGTGCTCATCCTTCCAGGCAGACCAGAGTCTCACTTCCCTCACTCCAACCTGGGAAGCCCACCTATCACAAGGAAAACAAATTTTATTTGTTGTTTCATTTGCCACTTCTGTTTGCTGCTGAGAGAATGTCACTGGATTTGCAACTGGCTGTGGCCGGAGTGAGGGGGGCAGAGTGTGTTATGAGTAAGAAGTGACTATGTGAAAAGTGAAGTGCACTTCTGGTATTACAGCTGGTGCTGCCCAACAGCCCCTACATAGCATAAACCTGAGCAGGCAGCACATGGCTGACCCTTGAGCAGGATCAGGGTTGTGCATGAAGCCAAGCCCTGCCCCCCACACAGGGGGGACTTACACAGCTTTTGTGGCTTTGCAAGTAATGACTGCGAGTGGCACTGATTCACTCGGCTGCTGGCAAAGAGGATGTGGCACAGGAGCCTCCCACTTCACTGCAGACCTGCTGCCTGTTTCCAGCTTGGCCTGTGTGGAGGGGATGAGGCACTACGCCTTCTACTCTGCCTTTCCCTACCTGCAAAAATACCTCCCCTCCCTGAGTAAGCCTGTCATGCCTGTGCCTTGCTTCAGTTAAGGTACAAGTCTTGTGGATACGTGAAAACTGGTGGGGGAAAGGAGTAATTTTTAATTCAGGAAAAGGGTGTGCACAAATAAAATGCAGTTAAAAGCTGCCGATGTGGGAGTGCCCTTTTCTTTTGAAGTCTGGGAGTGGAAATGGGGAGAGCAGACAGGGAAAGGCAAGAGAGCACAAGAAACAGAGCAGGACACAAAGTGAACAGGATGAGAGAGTTGACAAGTTGTCACTTTCCCTTGCATCAGCCAAGGAGCAAGCGCACGGCCACCCCCCTGCGCAGCACACTTGATGTATCTCAAGGCATGAAAATATGGCTCTGTTTGTTCTGGTCTGGGGGGAGGGGGCAGTTTGTTTTCTTAAGACTATTAAGTCCTCCTAAGTACCACTATTGGCATCCTATGATTGAAAGTGACAAACAGAAGCAACCCTATTTAAAAACTGCCACTTTGCATTAGTGGAAGTATTAGCTTAAGTTTTACAATATTTTGCTGCTCCATTTTTCCACTCTTTTACATAAGGATGGCCAAATAAATGTCCCAGCAACTTGTCTTTGCCAGAATTCTTCCCCATGCTCTTGCCCCATTAGCTGCTGCCTTATGAACGCTGCGCTAAACAGAAAGTGACAGCAGCTGACAGTGCAGCCAGGGCCAAATTATCAAATGTCTGAAGCTGCGCACATGTAGCCATGCACAGGCTCATTCTTTTACATAAAAAGCAGATAACTGCATACAAACAGGTGCTTATAGGTGCAAATATGTTCTTGCAGGACCTCTCTCTCCAGCCATACACAGTTGAAGGCTCTATCTAAGAGTTTGGTACCTGCAGGTCCCTGGTGTTAGAAGCACAGACTTTTGACATGGTGAGTAATTTTTCACAAAGAAGAAAATGGTTTTGCACAGTTTAGCCTTAGACTGTGAATCTAGTGCATAAATTATCATCCTAGACTGCCTGAACAGTCAACAGGAATAAAAAGAGGCTTCCAAGCAGTGCTGTAGCATGTGAATACTGATGCCAGCCCAACTGAGGCACCCTGAGTTGCTTCTGAGAGTGCACAGTCTGTAGGTACCCAATCTAGCTGCTTAAATTTGGGCTATCCAAGCCCCTGATGGCTTTTTCCCCACCCCAATCCCAGCATTGGCATAGCTGCATCTCCAGTTCACGTAAGCCCTGGGACTCTCCTGCCTGTGAGACATCGGCCTTCAGCATATGAGATGTGAGCTATATTGTGCAGTGCAAGAGTACTGTGGTGAGAAAAAGCTCGAGTTGCTGCCTCAGATCTCTCCTTGGCTTCAGTCATGTCTAGGAATCACGTTATGAACTTCTACTTATCCTCTTTAACAGGAAATATCCATTCCTCATGTTTTGGGTACTCCCCTTCCCTTGGGAACTGCTGCTACTTCTGTTGTGCAGAAGGCTTTTCAGGAGGTCTGCGAGGGTAACCTTGGGCAGGAGGAGGACTGAACCTCAGGCTTTGCTGGGCTTTGCGTCTGTGGGGAAGGAGTGGATGCAGAAAAGAGAGGGGAGTTGAAATACTCAGGGAGCCTTCATCTGCTGCAGTGGGCCAAGGTGCAGTGTGAGCCTGAAGCCTGTATGTAGAAGCCTTCCCTGTTGTTTGAAGGGAGTAAGGCATTTTGGCTTTCAAAACAAAGCTGCATTTGCAATCTTTGATCTTCCTTTTCTATTCTTTTTTTTTCATAAAGAAAGATGAAGACGAAATAATGCAGACAAAGCAGGTTATTTGTAAGCCAGCTTGAGTACCCATTAAATCTTAAAGGCTGTATTATTCTGACTTTCAATACCAATGCACAAATAGCTTTTCTTTTTTCCCATGGACCTTCCATATGGCCAGATGAACAGGCTGGCTGCATGGTGAGCAGCAAAAAGAACAGCTGACGTATAGTTTGCAACCATGCGGAACATCTGGACAGAGTTTGGTCAACTGCATGCCTGATAATAGTTTTTACATTCAGGCAGAGAGATTCCTTTTTATGGGATTGTGTAAAGTAGCAGAGAAAATATTAATGTCAACTTTGAAGTGTACAAAGAGTGGTGTGTTGTAGCAGCAAAGCAGCCAAGCCTATGTGCTACAATACACAGAACATTGAACTGGGAGGTAAGAAATGAGTCTTATCTCTGGCTCTTTCTGTACCTTTCTGTGGATCTTAAACAAATAATTTTCTCCTGCTTCTTAGTCTCTCTTTTCCTTCTTTCTCTCTCCATTAATGTTTTTTTGTGTTTTTGTTTTTGTTGGGTTTTTTGTTTTTGGTTTTTTTTGAGGGGGGGTTGTGGTTTTTTGTTTGTTGGTTTGGGTTTTTATTATTGTTTTTTGTTGTTGTTGTTTTTTCCCTTACTAGTTAGTCCGTAAACTCCTCCGGTTGATTGCCATCACACGCACACTCACAATTATTGCCCAAGAAGGCATTTATGTCTCACTGGTCAAAGCATATTGTTTTCTCTTTGTTATTAACCACTACATCACATAAAAAAGATACCTTGGGTTGTTACTTGTTGAGGTCAAGAAAAGCAACTGCTAAAGGTCGGTAGTGTAGCACTTATGGTGGGACTGCTGCAAGAATACGGGACCACAGAGAATGAAAAAGAAATACACAGGTGTAGCATAGATGGCGTCATGCATACATGTATACCTGTGTGCTAATACAGAGAACAGACAGTCCATTGAGCAACTTCTCCTCTTCCAACCAGATGAAGAAAAACACTGTGGCAAATGTTGCAGAAAGTGCTCATTTTCTGTCCAAAAGCTGTCACTTCAGCAGCATTTCAGGAGCAGCAGTTAAGGCTTCCAGTGTATCTGATGTGTAACCTGGGAAGGTGAACTTGTTATTTCCCCTCACTTTTAGTACATTATGAGGAGCATGTCTGGTATGTAGAGCTATTTCTGAAGGTCTCTTCCAAGGTTTGATGACCCCTGGTTAGATGAAGGAATGCCCCAAAGTACCGCGGATCCCTTTTGAGGTGCGGTTTCACAGTCCCAGCTGAATCAGCGTTTAGCTATGCTGGTTTGCACATGGAGGAAGGCTCCATATGGTGTGTGAATGGCTTCCCAGAGAGCCACTCCTACCCAGGTGTAAGAGCCCATGCCTGGGGAGGGAGGGGGCGGATTCTGCTGAGGAGGGGACTATGCCAGGGAGACAGCACTCCCCCGTCTGTGCTCCCTGGGCCAGGATCCACAGATCCTGGCTCCCCTCTGCCTCTTCTAGCATTTGGCCCAATATTTTGTCCTCATTTTGCTTGTTCTGTAGCAACAGTTTCTTAGCAAACACCATTCTCAGAGTGGTGCTGATATTAATTGATGAGGCTGGTGCTCAGAGTTGTCTTGGCATGGTAAGGCACTATCTAAGTAGAAAAATAAACAGCCATGTTCACTCCAGTTCCTTTCAGAAAACGGAAAAATAAATCGATGTCTCCCAGATGGAAATGAACAAAATCATCAGCAGAAAAATATCTTAAAGCTCTGAAGAAAGCTCTGAGATGAGAGAATGAACAGCTTTAGTTTGCTGGGGAATTTGTTTCCATTAAACAAAGAACTACTGCTTTTCTCACGTCATGCTGTGAATAGAGGAGTTCGGGGCTTCAGATAGGGCATAACATTTTAGGAATTTAATATCCTTTCAGAAAGAAAATCCCTATCTGCTGTGGAAAAATGGTGATTTGTTTTGCAAATGATTGGTTTTCCTTTCAAAAAACAGCATGGGGAGATTTTGTCTAAATTTTATGTTTCTTTGGTTCCTTTTAACAGACCTGGCATAAAACATTTTGGTTGTAACAAGTCTGTTGCCACTGGCTCTGGCTGCATGAGGAACACTGCTCTTACTGTAATAGAGGGGACAATTATATTGGGTTCAGCTCTAACAACAATAAAAATAACATTTGAGATCAGAATTTTTTTGAGAAGGTCTCTACTAGATAACATTTTTTCTAATATTGAGCAATGTATTTTAGGTGCTTTCTTTTTTTTTAAACTACATGAACTCTCCCAAAATCATGATATTAGTTTAAAAAATATACATTACTGCCTTAAATACAGCCTAGGTGAACTGCTTTTCTAGGATATGACATTAAATATGAGCAATAAATTTTAGAATTAGTACATAAATGATAAATAAAAAAGAGCAAACCAAACCATAACCTGAAATGCAAAGATCTGAGCTTTCTTTGAGACTTCTTATGTTCATTTTTCCCTTTCATATCTGAAGTGAAAATGAATTGTTTTAAAAGACCTGGAAGACCCGATACAGTAAGCTTTGAAATCATGGACTGCATATTCATTTTAAAGAAATCCAATAGCAGTTTTATAAGGGTCTTCAAAGCAGAGTTTATAAATATTTCATGCTTTTGTTTTCTATTACATTTCACTAAATAATAATATAAAAGACCCTTCATTGTCCCTTTTTGCTTCAAGGATATAATTTCTTTAGTTTCAAATTTTTGTCCCCTAAAATGATGCCACCAATGTTTTCACTAAGCGTTCCCTGTTAAGTCAAAGTTCTCTGATGACTGGAATAAGGTTCCATCTGTGAAACATGAGCCATCATTTGTTCAGATTCAGAAGGAACACCTGATTCAAGTCTTGGGAGAAGACAGGACACAACTCGGGGCTGGAACAACAAGTGGTTGGTCTTCATCATTTTTCATAATAGTCTCCTTGTGAAGAAAAATGGTATGATTCTCAGGATCAGCTGTCTAGCCACTATGAATAATACAGAGTGAACAGTGTGTGTGTGTGACTGAAGAAGTGCCAGGCTGAGAAGTGGAAACTGAGACAACAGAGTCAACACATTCTCAGAAATCAAGTGATTTCAGTCCAGATTGTGAGATGGCTTCTCTGCAAAGATGGCTTCTCTGCAGCTGTATCTAAGAGTATGGTGTCCAAGAATTACAGTGTCTTTCTGAACAGCCCTCTGAAGACAAGATGCTAGGCAACTAACAGGTACCTTTCTTTTGCTGGTCTTTCAGAGGAATACGCATCAAGGCAAAGTGCAAGGTGGTAGATGTTGTACATGCCCTGATAAAAGTTCAGAATAATTTTGTGATGTAAAATGTAAAAAGCTGTTAGAATAAATGTTACAGAAATTACCCTTTGTTACATTATTTGACTATAATTAAAAGAGAAGCCAAGTGCTGATAGCTTAGCAGAGAAAATATTTTCATACTTATCTAATCTGTGGTTTTAAGTAGGGACAGACAAACTCATTTTGCCTAGTTTCAAACCCACTTGAACACTATTCAGCAAAGCACTTATGGTCGTATTTTCAAAGCTTGAGATCTTTTCTTTCTCCCACAATGGTGTTACTGCTGGTATTCCTTCAGTGAGAAAGTTCACATGGTTTAACAAATGAATTTCAGGAGCATCTGAGTCTAAAAGCTCTATGAAAGTCTGAATTACAACTCTCTGGTTGTCTCTTTTCATCCCTAAGCCTGTCCTTTCCTCTTCTTAAAGCAATTGGCATACAGGTCGTTAGCGAGTTGTCTATCCAGCACAGAAAGTGCATGGAGTGAGAATATAGGCTGCTCCTAGATACCCCGTAGGATCTGCATCTAGCCAATTTTTTTGGACAAATCTATGCATTCAGCTCGGGTTTTTGGTTCCCTTTTTTGATTCAAGATGAAGTTAAGACTGGTTGGAAGTCCGAGAAGCTGCGGCATTTTGAGATACAGAGCAGGAAACATGAAATGCTTGCCCTTGAAGACTTTCCCTGTTGAGCTGAAAGGGGACTTCAGCATGCTAACCTGCTCTGGTTTAACCGATTTTAATAGACCAAGTTCAGCAACTGGTAAAAAAGCCCAAAAGCTGTGAAAGGTCTAACTAGTTCTAGCATCTGATAAGAATGACCTCAAGTGTACAAATGGTCATTATATGTGTGCAGAATCAGGCCTACTATTTGTACCACTCCTTTGTATATATGAACTGGGGACCAGAGTGGGTTTTAGCTGCAAAACAAGGACAATAGATGTGATAAGAGACATTATCTACTCAGTATTCTGAAGTGGGAGATGGACAGGATTAATCACAGAATCACAGAATCACAGAATTCTAGGGTTGGAAGGGACCTCGAAGGATCATCTAGTCCAACCCCCCTGCCAGAGCAGGCTCACCTAGAGTACATCACACAGGAACGCATCCAGGCGGGTTTTGAATGTCTCCAGGGAAGGAGACTCCACAACCTCTCTGGGCAGCCTGTTCCAGTGCTCCATCACTCGCACAGTGAAAAAGTTCTTCCTGATATTCACATGGAACCTCCTATGCTCCAGTTTGCATCCATTGCCCCTTGTCCTATCATTGGATGTCACTGTAAAAATCTTGGCTCCATCATCTTGACCTTCACCCTTTACATATTTGTAAACATGGATGAGGTCACCCCTCAGTCTCCTTTTCTCCAAGCTAAAGAGACCCAGCTCCCTCAGCCTTTCCTCATAAGGGAGATGTTCCACTCCCTTAATCATCTT
>VZRW01012690.1:127371-140937 GCA_013398125.1 Aegotheles bennettii | reverse complement strand
CTAGTGTTAGTTTTATTTGCTATGTATTTGAAAAAGCCCTTTCTATTATCCTTGACCTGACTTGCAAGGTTAAGTTCCAAGGAGGCCTTGGCTTTCCTAATTGCCTCTCTGCATCCCCTGACAACCGTCCTATATTCCTCCCAAGTGACCAGCCCCTCCTTCCATGATCCATAGATTCTTTTTTTCCACCTGAGTTTGCCCAGCAGTTCCTTGTTTAACCATGCTGGTCTCCTGGCTCCCTTACTTGATTTCGTACCCATTGGGACGCTCTGATCTTGAGCTTGCAAGAAGTGGTCCTTGAATGCTGACCAACTATCTTGAGCCCCTTTACCGTCTAGCACCCCGTCCCATGGGACTTCCCTTAACAATTGATTGAGGAGTACAAAGTTGGCCCTGTGGAAGTCCAGGGTTCTGGTCTTGCTAGGTACTCTATTCCTCCCACACAGGATCCTGAACTCCACCATCTCATCTTTAATAGAGTCAAAATATGGATTGCTTCATATCACTTTGCAGCTTTGAAGAGCTTGTATACACCCTGCTTTTATTACAATTTTTGACTCCTCTTTAAACATATATGCCAAGATGGAGCACAGGTGAAAAGCGAGGAAAGGCAAAAATAACTCTCTTAAGTCCTTTTGGGGATGCTCTAAGTCTGTTCTGTTCCATTTCATACTTGAAAATTGATCTATAGCTGATACTGATATGGACACGATCCTGTGATAGTGTGAGCTGGCAGACAAAAGCAAGCATTGCTTTCTAGCCGTTTGTCCTTCTTAGTGCAAACAAGACAGAAAATTAGAGTGAAAGAAGGCAAATCAGAAGACAAAGGTCTGAAAAACTGTTGCACGACTGCACAGTGAGACCAGATGGCTGTATGAACTGTTTCTCCATACACATGAGCACATGGATAATGAAATAAGATTCACACTCATCATCTCTCGGTAACGTCCAGTGTCACATGGAGCCTGTGACCAAGTATTAAAGATCAAATTGATGCCTTTTGTCAAAATGATGATTAACACACAAGCCTGGCTCAGTCCTCTTCCTCCTACACATAGCTTTGGAAATCTATCATGATTTGTCCAAAAATGAATTGTCTGCTGATGACCCATGTTATCTGTAAGTTGGGAGTGCTAAATAGATCAGTATGTACAGTTTTCTATGGGAAGAGCTCTGTGCAGTCTCTGTTACCCAAACCAACACTGGAAACTTTCTGGCTGTTTCCTAATACCTTCTGTTATGACTTCTTTTCTGTTCCTATTGCATTGTTTTCCCCATTGTCTAAGCTAGCTGTAGTTACTTCTACCACACTTTCATTTCATCCTCTGTTCACATTCTTTCACTCCCATAAAAGCAACCACTTCAGATCTAATCCAAAGTAAAACAGAAATGAACTACTAGAACTTTTGACATTCTTGGTTCTGGGAAAGTGCTTTGCAGCCTCTTGTTCTTGGCTGGGACGGAACTGAGACAAGAAATGGGTAACAATGGTGGGACAGTGATGGATTTCATGAACTGTTTAGCCAGTATTCAATTCTCACAAACATTTCCTCATCTGACAGTATTTTTCTGCCCTATTACTTGAGTTTGTACTGCTACCGTGTATCATTCCCATGGTGCCTCCAGGCCTGGATTCACGTTACTAACCAATGAGTCTTTCCATTCCTGTAATGGTTGCTTCGAAAGTACAACCAGCATTGCTGGCTGTCTCAAAAACCAGATGACCAATGGCTGAAGTTGCAAGGTGTTTTCTTCATTCAGAAACTTCAGACTGCCACTTTAAAAGTCATATTTTAACATCTGAAGTTCTCATAAGTCTTTTAAGCAAAGTATAAGGCTATAAGAGTGACGTACAAGTTACTGAATTCATTTGCTCTACATGAGTCCTCATACAATTCTGAGTGGACACCTCAGCTCCTATCCATATGTATTGTGTTGAATTTAAATACAAGAAGATACTCTCTAAGTCCCACCTCTGCTATATCTATTCCAAAATGCAGGCTAGGAGTCTGATGTAACCAGGGAATTTCAGAGTCATGCTCCTTTCTTCCTCTGGCCAAGTGAACAGCAAAGTCTTCCACAGGTAGTGAAACAGCTTTAACAGAGTATTCCCAGTGTCCTAGCCTGCTTTATGGGTCACTGGTTAGCACAAATTTCTCGAAACTAGAATATATAGGTTCAAGTGACTGCAAGCAGATGGAGGATATGAGGTCCCATCTTTCATACACCAAACTGATTCCTCTACTTAAGTGTTTACACTCCCTCATGACTCCAGATATTGGAGTGAAACGAATTCTTGAGCCACTGCAATCTTCAGTACTGAAGTGGTTTTCATCCTTACTTTTAAAAAAATGTTTTCCAGTCTTTGTCCTCTCACACTCTCTTTGTGGATGGCTTTTAAAATCAGGACAAGAGTCTCACCACATACTTTCTCCTTCCTCAGAAGGTGTTGCCTGGAGCAAAACAAAAAACTCTCTGATTGAGGGAGAAACAGGTTAACAGGGAAAGTGGATGCATAATGCTGGAATGGAAGTTTTCAGCTCAATTTAGCATTCCCTCCAGGGTTTACAGAGACTAGTTGTTTGAGGTCCCTGGCACCCACATGAGTTATATGGTTTATTCTTTATGTGTGGAAATAAAGTATGACACAATATTCTACAACAGAGTAGTTAAATAATGCAGAACCAAGTGTGCAACTACCTATGTTTAATTATATATGTTGTTGCACAGAAAAAAGTCAGTAGCTGAGCTAAGGTTGCTACACTGCATATTTCACCACAGCAAAACAGAAAAAGCAATTAAATTGTTCAGCAGCCTATTCCGCCCATCAACTCTTCCCAGCTTTGGCTACCTCCCTGTCACCACCCACAGCCCACATATTTCTATCTTTTCCCTGAGCAGTCAATCCTAATAGTGTTCATCAGTTCTAGATGCACTATAGGGTGAATGTTGCTGCAGTGAGGTTATTTCCTTGAATCACATAAAGCTCAGTTGTGTCTCCAGCTTTGAAGGGAAAGCAAGGTAGAGTGGCAAATCAGAATGATGAAAGGTAAGCTTCTCTGTAACATGCAGGAAAGCATAAGGGTATGGGAAAAGACAGGAACAAGTAAGGAACTGTAATGCTGCTATTAATTCTTAGTAAAGAGCATGCCACTTAATTCTATATACATGTGTGAGTTGATGAACTGGATTTCCAGGAGCTAGAGGTTTGCACCTTGTTTCTTAGGGGTGGAAGCAGTAGACTGGGAGACATCTTGCAGTGTCCTTAATATATCAGTGTCATGCTTGAAGACATTGAGATCCTTGCTTTAATGTGACAGAAAATTAGGAAGTCCCAAGGAAGACACACTAAGAAGCAAGTTGTGTTCTCTGCTAATGTGAGTGCAGGACAATGATGGGCTAGTCCTGAGTTAGCAGAAGGCCCTGCTTCAGTCTCTGATGACTGGGGCCTGAGCCAAACAAGTATTCAGGGTACTAGAGCTGGCTCAATGTCTGGTATGCTCAGCCTTTGAGGAAGTGAGTGAATTGCAGCTATAGAAAAGAATCAGTTCCCAAATCCCTTGTTCGTTTTTGCTTGGCTGGTGAGTTGTGAAAGAGCCCTTGGCACAACTTGTTACAGCACGTCTCTCTATGATTTTCCTTGTGTGCCTGTCACCACAGTACATATCCGAATCTGGAGACAAAGGTGAAAGTGCTCCCTCCCCCACAACTACATTGTGCTTCAAGGGGTATTTAAACACAAGAGAAATTCAGTTGCTTAAACTCAGCCTTATTCTGCCATTTAAGAAACCCATGTTTATCTGAGATATTTCCTTAGGGCCAGCTGGCATGATAATAGTACTATGAGAGACCCACACTCTTCTGGAGCAGCCATGGCCACCAGGTGGAATACCTTACAGCATCTCCCATGGCATGAGCTGCCTACGTTAGGCAAATTAATTGAGCACCTGACATTCATCTCAGCAGAAAATCCAGTATAGGGCTAAGAAACAAGAAAAGTTTCCTCTAATTGGTCATAACTGTTTTGGGACTCTTGTTTATTTTGACTGAAGAAGTTCAACACATCCAAGATGGAAAGATTAGGTATGGACGTGGGTGATGTTTCTATGAATGACACATATGGTGATTGCGTGTTATCCTTGCTTATAATGTGTCTAACAAAGTTGGTCATGACTGAGGTTTTGTTCTGCTTTTTTTTGTTGTTGTCCCATTTGTATTTTTTTGCAAGAGTTCCCTTACTGGTTGAATATCACCATCTGCAGGCATGGAGCTATCTTTGTCAGTCAAATTGTATGACTGCTCAGGAACTGACTCATAGAATCACAGAATGGTTTGGGTTGGAAGGGACCTTAAAGATCATCCAGTCCTTACCCCCTGCCATGGACAGGGACATCTCCCACTAGACCAGGTTGCTCAAAGCCCCATCCAACCTGGACTTGAACACTGCCAGGGAGGGGACAGCCACAATTTCTCTGGGCAGTTTGTGCCAGTGTCTCACCACCCTCACAATAAAGAATTTCTTACTAATATCTAAATCTACACTCTTAGATGTCTTGAAGGAGCTGAAATTAAACCTAACTTTTCTCAGGTAGAAAATCTGTAGAAAAAGTCAGAAGCTGTGAGTGTTCAATGTGAGAACAGAAATTTTGGGAAAAAAAGGTTTTATTATTAAAAATCAGTGAGAATGAGGAAATTCAGATTTGTTTGAAATCAGTCTAAACCAAAGCAAACTATTAGACTGCTCTAAGAAGTACGTGGTAAATGTCAGTTAGGTTCTTACTGGACACTTCTCAATGTCTCTCGTCGCATACACCACCTCCCAACCCACATGGGAGGAAGAGACAACAGCTGGGATAGGATGAGGAAGGATTTGACTCTGGCTAGTTAAAACTTCCATAGGGCTTCATACAAAAGTGAAGTCTTATTGCAGCATGAAGTCTCCAGCCAGAGCCCACGGTTCTTATGGGGGGGGTCTGGTGAATCAGCTCAGAAAAGTTATTTTCTTGAAAATAGTATTTTATTTTTCCTGTTACTTTTCAGCCAGGTCAGTTCCCTGACCCAGTTCAAGGTGCAATTGTGCATCCCTCTACAGAGACAGTTGTACAGATGCAAAGACAGGCAGCCCAAGTCAGGATGTCTTAAATTGGTCACAAGAGCTGCCAAATGCATGAACAGGTGGCAAGAGTGAAATGCACAAAATGCACGTATAGGAGCAACCTTGTAGGTCAAAAGAGAACCTCACTTTACAGAAATGTTAATCTAGCACCTTTTACTAAAACATTCACTTAAAATATGTATTTGTCATGTTGGAATGTGCTAATGGCTGCAATCAAGTTGTCTCTCATCTGCAGGCAGTTACTGGCCTCATTAAAGCAAATAGGCTTGCTAGCCACATATCATTGGTATTACATAGAGGAAAAGGTTTCCTTATGAAGAAAGATAGATGAAGACAATAAAAGACTTCATCTAAGGAATTAGGCTTCAGGGGAAGCCAATCAGCTTGAATCCATGCAGGCCAAAGCATTTTCTCATTGCAAATCTAAAGACCTGGGTGTTGAGCAGATGGTGGGAGTGCAGTGGGAGGTAGGAGAAGCAGGGTGAGGTAGCCCTAGAAGGAAGTCAAAAGAGAGAAGGACCTTTGGCCAAAGCCTTTGCTGAGGGTCAGGCTTGAATTCTTGAATGGGGAAGTTGCTTTTTCCAGCTACTTCATTTGGAGAAACAGGTTTCTGTGTATACTTTGTAAGTAAGCTGGATATGTCAAGGAAACATCTTCTTCATCTGCTCAGTTTTTATTCCCAGTTACTGTAGGTAAATTAGCAAGGTCATGGGTACACTGGTTAAGGTCAAGCTTCAAGAGGAAGTAAGATGAGGCATAGATGTGCAAAACAAGGAGTTTGGATGTTAAAATATACCCCTTTTTTCCCACTACACAACTGCAAAGGACTGTTATAATGATGGAATTTGAGAAAGATTAGCTGATCATATGTTTTAATCAGTTTTGGCATTTTGAGAAAAAAATTAAATAAAATCAGACAAGACACCCGAGGTTTAAAAAACAATCTGCTGCTCATGTGCAGAAAATACCTTCTATCAAAATGTCACAGGGATTTTTTGCAGAGGGATATAATGTTCATATGCATCAGGCAGGCTGACACAGAAGAACTTTGCAATGATTACACATCAGACCTATGAGGTTTGATATGAGCTGGATTGTCTCTGTAGGTTTTATTAATCCGATGTCATCAGCTGTAGGGAAAATACTAGACTCTATAGTGTGATTTAGTGGCAGGTGAAAGAAGACGGATCACATTTTCGTAGATTTTTGTTTTAAAAACATAAATGCCTCTGTGCTGTTCAGGAACAGAAGTCACTCTCATCCTGGTGTCTGATTGATTTCAGCGGAGCTCTACCCATAAAGCAGAGGCCTTTATCACACCCATTAAAAGAAATAGATCCAAGAAACCAGAACGCCTGTACACAACTTTCAGCCAGCCTGATTTCCCTGTTGTGCAGTCTGGGGTTGAGTTAGTGGAACAAGGACAGTTTAGATCCAAGCAATAGCTATTAGGAGAGCTCCAAACCAAAAAACCCTGTAAACCAGAAGACACTAGTAGCTCCTCCTGGTTTTAATTACATTGTGGGAGGATTGACCTCACAGTGACTGGATATTAGTATTGTTATTACTGTTGTTGTTTCTTGCACCAATGTGGCTACTAGCACTAGCCATGAGTCAGGTCCGTCTGTGCTAGGCTCTATACACACACAGGACAAGAGCTATGATCAAAGGATAAGAAAATGGACCACAGGAGGAGCCAGAGAAATAGTTGGGGAGTGTCAAAAGGGAATGGATCTGTATCAGTCGGAGAAAGACAGGAGAGTTCCCAGGTGTGTTTCTGTAGCCCACAGTGCAATGCACTGCATGCTAGAGGGGAAAAGAGGCTCTGTAATCCATTGCAACACCTTGTCTAGAAGCTGTAGCACTTTGCTTTTCACCACTCCTCATAAATACAACTCCTCAATAACCAGAGATGTTTCATGGTTTTTTTGGATTCTTGCTTCTTCATTATTTCATGAAATACTGTGCAACTTTTCTGTAATCGGATTGCAATCATCCTCTACTTGTCCCAGCTTCAGAAACCAAATTTAAGAAGATCTTACTTCAGCTGGTGTCTCTTTTGAATGTGGAGACTGGAAAAGACAGAACAATACACTGTATGTGTGTGTGCCTGCACACGTGTATGTATGTGCACTGCCAGTTAGCTGTGGCACTAAGAAACCGGAGAGTGGAATTAGAAAGACAGGTTGATGTGCTGGGGAAGATCAATGAATATGAGAGGTTCACTGATGACAGATGGCTGGTTTCATACTCCGAAGGAGTGACAGAGGAGGAGGAGAACCAGCTGTGAGCAAGTTGCAGGATGAGTGCATTGGAAGCATAGCCTTGTGCAGGAGAAGCAGCCCTGTTCTAGCAGAAGCAGGAGGATATAAAGGGCAGCGGCTGGGTAACTGAGAAGAGGTAGTAAAGGAGGGAAGAAGTGTAATAAAGAGAAGGGGACTTGTGCCAACTCCCAGTACATTTCCCAGAGTTTTAACGATTCAGAAGACAGAATCTCACAAATGATTAAATGAGCATGGGGAAATCTGCATCAAAATTAGATCAGAGAAGTGTTGGTGGCAGAGTTGATGTTGCAAATAGTCACTGTTATTTAAAACACCAAATCCTCACACAAACACACACAAGTCAAATGCTGCCAGGAGAAGGGGCAGGGGATTTTTAGTCAGTGGGCTATGGCAGACAAAATAGCTTTAAAAAGAGTCTAGCATAATGGATGATGATTTTTATAAGTGATGTAGAGGGAAGGCATGCAGATATTGTAAAAAGAAAGCCTTACACCCCTTAGCTAGCCAGTGGAAGAAGAAAGCAGCATAATGGTGTTTTCTAGTATGTAAGTGGTTCATTTCACCACAGATAAATTAATAGATTGGTGATGAGGGAGGGGAAGGGGGGAAGGTGGGATGGATATGCAAGAGATTTGGGGAATTATAAAGAACAAAACAGAAAAAGCAAAATGGAAAAGGAGAGATGGCCTGTACTATTCCCAACCCTATGGGAGCAAACAGATTGTCCACTAATAAGGAAATGATCTAGCCATTTTTTTAGATTAGTGGTGTGGGAGGAGAAGAATTTAAAGGAGGGAATGTGTGGATCTCTCAGTAATGTATCCGCTGGTTGTCATTGTAGGAGATAATGAGAATGTAAAGCAAAGGTGGGAGGAGAAAATATCTTCTATACAAATGCTGTGAGCATATTAATAAGGTCACCAATTGGAAACATGCAATTCCAAGGCTAAGCGTGATACTCCTGGAATGTGTGAGCTAGGAGGAACTGAAAACAGAGTAGGGACATGCAAAGTTTATTAAAGGGAACAGATTGTGTTCTTCAGTCACAGCAGAGACAGCAGTGTATATCCATGTCCAGAGCAGGAGACACTACAAATGTTTTGCCTGTCAGAGCACAGGCTGTTTGAGCAGAAGCTGAGGAAAGACAATGGATGTAGTCATGTTATTCCTGGATGTTGCTACAGACCCTCAGGGCAGGCAAAGTAAGTAGGTTGGGAAATGTTTTTACAGATAAGAGAAGTCTGTAAAACAACTAGAACATTGATCACAAGGGATTTTAATTACTCGGCTATTGATTGGGACAGCCACGATGCAGAAGTGAAGGAATGGGTTTCCAGAAGTAATGCAAGATTGTCATCTCACACGGCTAGCTGAACAGCCAAGCTTGCATAGTCTGAAGCTATTCAGGTCCTAATTCTAGGAAAGGTGCCAAGTCTGATCAATTAAGTTGAAGTTGGGGAGTAGTTAGGATCCAGTGACACCATCTATCATTAGAAAGAAAATGCTCAAGAGGCAACACAAATATTCCTGACATAAGAAGAAAGGAGTTAAGCAAATGAAAGTTGTCCTAATAAAATTTGACTTGAATATTGTAATGTATTGGAAATGCGATAGGGGATATTTCTTGAAAGAAGCCATAAAGAGGGAAGGGAGTGGAGCAGTAATTGAAATTCATCCTAGTTCAGCATGGAGAGGGAATACAGCAGCAGAGGCTAATAGCTGCAATGATCCTTGGCTAATGGAGAGTTCAGTGGGGGTCATGAACACCTGCATATTTTAGAGCAGCTCTGACACTGCTCTAAATTATGTGGCTGTCTCTGGCTGTCCCTGGCAGCTATAATAATACCTTAACACCTTGCCCCTCTCAGGTATATCAACTGATGCTCCAGAGCTTCTAAAACATAACCTTCTGTTTCTTATGGCATGAGTAGTCTGAAGAAATATATGTCTCTGTCACAAAACTAGAAACACAGAAGAAAACTAATTCTTGTCCCAAAATACGAGAATAAAGAGGATTCAAGTTAGGAAACAACAGCATTAAGAAAGAGATGAGTTGTTCCTTCCCTTTCAGCATCAGTAGATGAGGAAAAAATGCCTTACTTGATAAGTATTAATATCCACTAAATCTTACAGGTGATATGACAAGCTCCTAACATGGAAAATAGTAAACTTTTTGTAAGTTAAAAGGCATTATTTGGTAGTACCTGATTGTTCCCAACACAGACTAGCCCATGAAAGCTAGTGGAGCGTGGAAATTAGTATATATAACCACAATATGAATACATGGCCTGGTGTGGACTTTCTAGGGAATGAACTGACAGATTGAACTATATCACTGACTTCGAATTAGAGCAAGAAAAGCAAGCAGGAAAGCAGACCAGGACATGGCAGTGTCCAGGAAATTCTCAATGTGAAAGTGACCTACATGCAACAGAGAAGGGCAGATAATGTTGGAGGACTGCAGCAGCAGCCACTAGTCCAGGCAGGTGACCACACATATAGGTGGTGGAATGAGCTTATATACCTTTCCTCCTCAAATTGTTTCATTTTATAGAGTTGATTGAGTGGTCAGTGTGGTGGTTCTTCCTCAGTTGCAAGACGTGCAGGATAGACCTTCTCCATCTGATTCACTACTGCTGGCTCCACTTACAGCCAATGGAGAGCAACAGTCATACTTACAATTAAATAATGTGTACTAGGAATTCCTGCTTCTCTCCAGCAGCCATAAGGCAGTATGGATGGTGATCTCAGATGTAGAAGCCTGTATTGAAGGCATCTATAAGGGCCCAGATGAAGCTTACACTCAGCCTGCAATACCAGGGCAACTGTTTAGGTCGTAGGATGCCAGGTCCCTGATTATATTAGGCAAAGCAGGGAATCAGACTGGCGTCTCCTATCTCCTTCATTACTGCCATATTCACTGGGCTTCTGGCTGTCTGGGATAGGGCTGTGCCCTTGCACTCTGTTTCAGTACCTATCAATAGTGTCAGTGTTGATGAAAGACATTGCTCCGACTAGATCATTCAATTAAATGTTTCCAGGTGAATAGGTGAATTCTAGTAAAAAAACATTTGTTTGCAAGTTTGTCCCCTTTTGTTCTCATTGATCAATATGAAGGAAGACCTATCAAAAGAGAGTATCCTAAGACATACATATATATATGAACATACAATATAGTTATCCGTTGCTTTCTGATCAAGTATTGCCAAGAGCATGCAATAGTTCTTGAAAATGTACCAGTAGCTGATGGTATATCTTGGTTTACACAGAGAAAACCCTACTTACCTTAGTGGTTCCTAATGCAGCTGTACTTGCAACCAAGTCAAACGCTCTTTCCCAAATTCACAAGAAATATCAGAATAAGAGAATACAGTATGGAAAGTTTGATCACAAATAAGCAGTATTAGCTTGAGCAGCTGCCCTTTTCTGTGGCTATTGAAAGACACATCAGTGTATAATGTTGTCAGAGGAGCTATATTTATGACACTCCCTCGTGCTCTGGAATACGCATTTAGTTCTTATTAGTCTTCAGCAGCATGGGTGGTTACAAAGACTAGCATCTGCAAATTTGGCATGAATACTGTGAAAATAGCCTTTCTTCTGATGTATTAGGCACTCCAGTTCTAATACACCAACAGAATTCTACATCTGAATATCAGGGAGTATCTCAACCTGACCATGAGTCCCTGTCTCTACTTGTGTGCCAAATTCTACCTACTCTTTCCACTTATATGAAGAGATGAGGAGGTAAGGAAGAAACAACAATGAGTACATATAAGGCAGAGACCAGCCTCCAAAGTAGAGAAAAAACTTTAGACTGTGAAGCCTAGAAATAGAGTTAATTTTATTAGACCTAGAAAACTGTCCTGAGGCAGTACCCACAGCATGTAAGAACCTGGCAGACAGTTTTCAACATGGAAACCCATATTTGTGTATCTTCATTCTTTATTTTGATTTCTTTTGTTCCTGACAAGCTAATTTTCTGTGGGTTGAGGACTATAAGCCCATAGTCAGCTTGAGTTCAGATAAAAATTAGATTTTGGCATTAACATTGGTAGAGTATTTTAAAAGGAAGCAAAGAAGGAAAGATCAGTGATTTAGCTCCAAAAAGGAAACAAGTGAAGAAGATAATTTTTCCTCCAAGACCAATGATTAATGAACAAATATATAACAAATACGTGAGAAGTGCTGCATACAAGATATTAAAATGAAGTTCTGAGGATGACTGCAAAATGAGACAATGACAAAGCAAGAATAGGAAAAAAATGCAAAAAGATTGTAGAGGAGGTTAACATAAATAATAAGTATTCAAGTACTTAAGGAGCAGGGGGTCAGCGAAGGACATCTGGTGAACATGATTTATTGACAGCATAGGTAGATGTAGCCAGAAACATTAATGGATTCATTGCCTCAGTGTGCTTGCATAAGAGGATGGGGAACAGATACAGAGGTAGAAAATAATTTCCTGGGATTGCGATACCTGGGAGAGGGGGCAGGAAAAGAAATAGTAAAGAAAATGGGAAAGTTTCCACCAGCTTGCCCCATGTCAGAACATATTTTTCAAAAAAGCATCTGATTTATAATCAGGAGTGAAGCAAGACATGTCTTTCCTGTTAAGGTAAGTAATGCAGATTTGGCAAATTACTACACAAACAGTTTTGGTAGAAGCAAGAAATGGGAAATGAGTTCAAATAGGTATGAAGTGATGACAGGTAGGAAACATATGTTTTTAAGTTAAACTAAATGAGCATGATGCTTACGAGTCATACACAACTGCAGTAATAAACTTGCCAGGAAGTGAAAACAAAACAAAAACATAAAAGGAGAAAACTTCTGTGGATCAACAGAGCGAGGCAGAAGGTAAAGGCAGAAGGTAGAGTAGGGTGCATGCAGAGAGCAGGGTGGCTGTGTCAGCCACAGAAGCTCTCTTTCATTTTTGTTTTATTTGAAACTCTGTAATGCTCTCCAACACCCTGCACCCATGGGCTGATCATCCCACCAAGGGACAGCCAATGGGATCAGGAGATCATCTGCCCTGTCCTGCCTCCTGGGGCGTCCACCTTGGCTCTTACCACAGTGGGGAAAAGCTGCAGGGAAAGATGGGGAAGAGACTTGCATGCAGGCACTGAAGCAGGACATGTTGCCATCCTCCCACTTGCCTGGTGAAGATGTTCCACCTGAGTGCCAAGCGATAATGGAGGCAACCAGCTTCAGAAGTGATGATATGATCTTCTCAAGGAATAAGAGCTATTGCTTACTAATTACTTGAATTAGAATGTTGGCTTTTCCATCAGAGAAGCCAGTGCCAGGTCTCCCCCTGTATATGTTTCTCTGTGGAGGCCAAAGGAAGGCTTGAGGAAACAGGTTCAAGCCAGAACAAATGAGAGACAAGATGAAGTGCTTCAGAGCAGGCAAAGGGTAATGGTCATGGTGCTTTCACCCTCTGATTTGAAAGCAAGGGTCACATCAAAATTGCAATCTTATTTATGAGGAGAAGGCTTTGATTTTTTGATAAATCCATTATCTTTGTTACTGGCTCATTCTGCCAGTTTTTCTTTAACGCGAGTTGATTCTTTACTGACTTGTTGACTGTCTGTTTTCTGGGGTCAAAGGCTGTCTCTTTTGTCACTTAGCCCTACAGTGTCACATAGGCCCCAATCCATAAATTTTTGGATGCTGCCATCACCTAAGTGTTAATTGCAAAAGAAGCAGCTAAGCCTGAGCTTCTGCCCTGGATCTGCATGACTGCAGTGTAGGCAGAAGGCTTCAAAAATACAGTTCCTACCAGATGGTAGGTGTGTCATCTGCTGGGGGGTAAGAGGTGTGGGCGTGCAGGGCTGACGTTGGTGGGGAAGGTGGCAGGGCACACCAGGAAACAGCACTTGACTGGCCTTGCAGGCACCAGTCCAGCATCTGTTTGCTGAAAGATTTGGGGTGAGGGGTGTTTTAAGAAATAATCTGAAGTCCAAGGGTTCTTCTTATGCAAACCCTCAGCAGCTGGCAGCGTGGAGGAAATGACTAATGTTGTGTTTGTTGTTTCCCGTGCAGCACTTGTGTGTGTGGAGCCTGAGGGAGGGGGAGAGGGGGATTTTCTCAAACCGTGTCTGCAAACAGACCCTGCTGATTGCTTTCCTTTCACTGTTAGCAGCTTGGAGAGGGTGGGGG
>VZRW01012690.1:0-127352 GCA_013398125.1 Aegotheles bennettii | reverse complement strand
TATTTCCATGGGGAAACAACCAAGGCAGTAACTACGAGGAGGAATCTAACGTAAGATGTGTGATGACTAATGCTTCAGGTGCTCACCACCTTTCCTGCAGGGTTAATAAAGGGGTATAAACTCCTTCGGGTTCAGAGCCAGGCCTCACCTGCTGTGCTCACCACCAGTCACGCATGGGGAACACACCTTGTTCAAGCTGGGAGTCCTGAAGTTACACCAAGGCAAAATGCTCGCTTGCTTCTTAACTTTCTGGTGCTCCGTGCAGCTGGAGTAGCCCCATTCACCATTTTACTTCCCAGATGACCCTGTAGGAGGTTACTACCACTACAGGGAGAGAAGATGAAGAAATGAGGGAGATGGAGGGACACTCATTTCTTGCTTCCTGGGCAGCAACATTGCCCTCAGGACAGGGGCAGGGTCCAGGTGCAGAGTGAAACTGGTATTTATGACGAAAGTGTGGCATGACCAAAATAGTAAAACCATAGCCAAGCCAAAGATGTGCAACTGGAGTTGGGAAGGGGATAGTGGGAGCTGGAACAAGAGCTCAACAGAGGCACACAGAGCCTTTGACTTCCAAGGGCCTGTGACAGGGCTCAAAGGACAAGTTTTAGCTGCACGTTTCTAAGGAGAGACGAGGGAGATACTGCAAGCTTGCATGAGAACTGTACCAAATGCAGTGATAAGAAGAAATGAACACTGTACTTTTTTTTTTTTTTTTTTTTTTTTAAGTAGAACAACCCAAACAACCTTATGCCATTCAAGGAACAACCAAACAAAAAGGAAGGGAAAATTCTGATAAATACATCAGGATCCCTGCAGCAACATACCAATTTTACTAAGTCAGCCCTTGCTGTGAGTGGGTGTCCACTCAAGCGGAGTCCTTGTGAACAGACAAGAGAAAGAAGCTGGAATGCACTCAGACAAGCAGAGGTCAGATGTTTCTGTTGATGGGAATATTTTCTCCTCAACGTTTGGAGCATTCAGGGCAGTTGCTTGCTGTTCTTGTCGCTGCAAATCTGACCAAAGTTAAAAAAATCAGAAGTTGATGGTTTCTGTGGTAGAGGCCACCTGGTCTTGAATGATGCCACTTTTCTTCATTGAAGCACCAAACCAAGCAAAACAAACTTTTGGTTTGTTTATGCTATTGTTGTTCCCTCTTCTATTGTTACTGTATAACTATTTTCAAATTAATTCCAAAGGGCTTTGTTTTGTTGTTTTTAACCCTAAATATTTTCAGGATTATTTTGTTCAAAAAAGACATGCGCACCATTAATTGAGCTGCTCTGTAAAACCTTTAGTTCAAAGAGTTTTCAGGAAAATAAAAGGATATCCAAGTAATTTAAGAATATGCCAAAGAGTGCTATCTTACCTGCTTTCAGAGAGGGCATGGAAGGAAAATGTATTTAGCAAGAACTGGTGTATTATTAAGTGGTTTTATCTCCACTTGACATCTCTCTGTAAATAAGTCAAGGTTTGTTGCAACCTTGTGCAAGTGCTGGCAAAATTGAAAGCCTTAAACGGTGAACTGCTTTGAAGAAAGCTTATCTTCCTAATGGAAACAAATTGTTCCCATTATTTATATATGTGGTAAAGCTTTATTAAAGCATAGGGGTGGTGGCTTTTTTCCTCCTCCTTAAATAGGTTGATTATTTAGCATCAAACTTAAACCTTGGATTATGACATATTGATAAAATATGAATGATACACTGTAATAAAAGCAAATAAACTCATCCTTTATGTGCCACCAGCAATGTTTTAAAACACAGGTTTGAGGTCAAAATTATCCATTAAAGCAAGTTATGCAGCACCAGAGTGATATTAGCTTGGAGGAATGTCTATAGAAGTCAATGGGACAAACTTAGTTGTCCTCCTTGGGTATTGGATCATACCATCGGGAGTCAGATGTATCTGATAGGTGTACCACAGCTCTGGTATGAAGTATACTGTCACCACAGAGAAATAAATATTGCACAGGTTTCTTACTACCACCATAAGATTTCACAGGTTTTGATATATGGAATAGCAACTGGAAGAAGAAACAATTTTGCTTGCTTTCAATTATTTTAGCTTTTGGACAGTTTTCTTAACTTGATAATTTCCATTTTTTAATTCTGCATTTCTCAGTCAGGAAAGGTTTTCTTGATACTTCTCAAGAAGTGTGGGTTAAATGAGTGGGCAGTGGGATGGATTGAGAACTGGCTGAGTGGCAGATCTTAGAGGGTTGTAATCAGTGGTACAGTGTCCAGTTGGAGGCCTGTCACTAGTGATGACCCCCA
The DNA here is from genome assembly GCA_013398125.1 of Aegotheles bennettii. NCBI lineage: Eukaryota > Metazoa > Chordata > Aves > Caprimulgiformes > Aegothelidae > Aegotheles > Aegotheles bennettii. The sequence goes on along the minus strand of VZRW01012690.1, from coordinate 125,076 downwards.
GGATTCTGTACTATTCTATACTGGGTCCAGTGTTGTTCAATTTGTTCATCAATGACTTGAATGAGGGAGCAGAGTGCCTCCTCAGCAAGTTCACTGGTGATACAAAACTGAGAGGAGTGGCCGATACCTCAGAGGGTCATGCAGCCCTTCAGAGGGACCTTGATAGGTTGGAGAGATGGGCAGTGAAAAAACTTCAGAAGTTCAACAAGGGCAAATACAGGGTCCTGCCCCTAGGAAGGAACAAACCCATGCACCAGTACAGGCTGGGGGCTGACCTGCTGGAAAGCAAAGCTGTGGAGAGGGATCTGGGGGTCCTGATGGACAACAAATTATCCATTAGCCAGCACTGTGCCCTTGTGGCCAGGAGGGCCAGTGGAATCCTGGGGTGTATTAGCAAGAGCGCTAGCAGGAGGTTGAGGCAGCTGATCCTGCCCCTCTACTCGGCCCTGGTGAGGCCACATTTGGAGTATTGTGTTTAGTTCTGGGCTCCACAATATGAGAGAGACATGGAGCTCCTGGAGGAGGTTGGTCAAGGGGCTGGAGAATCTCTCTTGTGAACAAAGGCTAGGGGAGCTGGGCCTGTTTAGCCTCAGGAAGAGGTGACTGAGAGGGGAACTTATTAATGTGTATAAATACCTAAAGGGCGGGTGTCAAGAGGATGGAGCCAGGCTGTTCTTGGTGGTGCCAGCCAATAGAACAAGAGATGATGGACAGAAACTGGTGCACAGGAAGTTCCACCAGAACATGAGGAAGAACTTCTTTACTGTGCACGTTCCTGCACACTGGAACAGGTTGCCCAGAGAGGTTGTGGAGTCTCCCTCACTGGAGATATTCAAGTGCTGTCTGGATGCAATCCTGTGCCATGTGCTCTAGGGTGACCCTGCGTGGGCAGGGAGGTTGGACCAGATTTCTCACTGTGGTCCCTTTCAAACTTACCGATTCTGTGTGATTCTGTATGATAATTACAGCTTTCAGTCACAGATCTGATCTCCATTTTTGACTCATGGAAATGTGTGAGTTTGTGGTGTTAGGATTCCCAGTTTTCCAAGTGAGTAGAAGTAGCCCTCTATTTTTTTTTTCCTTTAGAAAAAAAAAACACAAAACAAGACACAATTGAATTAGGTTGGATAAGTGAAACACTTCTCAATATTTATATATGTAGACATATAGACTTTCAGTTTTGAGGTATTCAGAGCCGACATCAATGCTTCAGTTTAAGATCTGCCTCTGCTGTTTCAGGCTAGCATAGGGCCTGTGTGAAAGTAAATATATCTGAGCTCACTATAAGTAATACTTGAGCATGACACTAGCTTTCTCTCAGGATTTAGAACTGGGAATAAGTTCCAAAGCCCTTAATGGTGGAAGGAGAGCCATTGGATTATCTGGTGTGATTCCTAGTGCATCCCTAAGTTACATCCCTAGCCTGTAGTTTGTGTAAGGACTGTGGGGGCTCAAGTATGCCTTGTAGAGCCCCTCTTTCCAACACAAGGGTATTGTGCTCAGGTGACCCTGTTGCAATGTTTTTAGCATGCACAGCTCATCTCGCCCAAGCCATACTGGTGGCTCGGCACAAGATCTGGGCTCTCCTCTGCAGGAGTACTGGTGAGCCAGGAGGCTCGAGGTGGATGGTGGGTGCTGCAGAGCTGCTGACATCAGAGTCCCAGCACAGCTGGAGGGGATGGGCAGTGTTTCCAATTTCATTTGCGGCTGTTGACATCCCAGGGAACATATTGCATTTGGAAACACAAGATATCAGGTGTCAAAAACTACATTTGGTTTGCACTAAATTTTGTAAAAAAAAATATTTAAAAAACTAAAAATTCAAAATTAAGACAAGAAAAGAAGTTGATACAGCCCAAAAAACCTCACAAGTGCTCTTACCTGAAGGGGCCTATAGGAAAGCTGGAGAGGGACTTTTTATGAGGGCATGGAGTGATAGAACAAGGGGGAATGTGTTCAAACTAAAGGAAGGTAGATTTAGATTGGATATTAGGAAGATGTTCTTTACTGTGCACTCCAGTTCTGGAGTCCCCAACATAAGAAGGACATGGAGATGTCGGAGCGAGTCCAGAGGAGGGCCACAAAGATGATCAAGGGGCTAGATCACCTTTCCCATGAAGACAGGCTGAGAGAGTTGGGGTTGTTCAGGCTGGAGAAGAGAAGGCTCATAGCAGCCTTCCAGTACCCGGAGGGGCCTACAGGAAAGCTAGAGAGGGACTTTTTATGAGTTCATGGAGTTTCAAACTGAAAGAGGGTAGATTTAGATTGGATATTAGGAACAAGTTCTTTCCTGTGAGGGTGGTGAGACACTGGCACAGGCTACCCAGGGATGTTGTGGCTGTCCCATCCCTGGCAGTGTTCAAGGCCAGGTTGGATGGGGCTTTGAGTGACCTGGTCTAGTGGGAGGTGTCCCTGCTCATGGCAGAGTGGTTGGAACTAGGTTATCTTTAAGGTTCCTTCCAACCATCTATGACTCTACCTCCCACCCACAGAATTGTAAGCCAACAGCTTTGAAATTACACATTCCTTGGATAGGGCAACTTTATCTCCTGTCTATCATGTGTTGGGGATCCAGGCGATGTATCTCAATCTGGCAGCAAGCTGCCCCGGAGCGCTGGGTGCGCAGAGCCGGCCTCCCTTCCCAGCACTCAATGTTCTTGCTGGTTTTGTAGGTTGAGTAGTTTTTCAACATCCAACACAGAGCAAGTCCTGCTCCTTCCTCCAGTGCTCAGGCACTGAAGGTACCCTAGTGCCTCGACCCCTGCCTTTTAAGGTCCACCCCTTTGTTAGGCAATTAGCTTTATTATTATTAAACAATTAGCACCTGCGTAATGACCAGTAGGGCTGCTCTGTCAATCAACAATCAGGTAGCCCTCTGATCAACCTCTACAACCATGTAGATAAGGTACCTTAGCCTTTGGCCTGTTGTCCATTTCTGGGAAAGATGGTTGAAGGTGAGGCATGTTTTTTGCTGTACAGTGACATCTTTGCCATATAAGAGACCCACATATTCAAAATTAAATACTTTGTTACTTGCACTACCCCTGGGCTGGAATATCTGAGGACTTTATGACCTTGTTATATTTGTTTCTTTGACACCCAACACACCTGGAAAGCAAGAAAATCCTAATTGTGTCCTCTCACTGGGTAGAGAATGAAGGCAGGGAAAGTCTGAGGGACAGATACTTTGAGCATGTAGCTCAAAAGCTTCTCTGAAGTGGTGTTAAACACTTAAATGAGCCTGGGTGGCAGCAGCTGGGCCCCTGGTCACAAAGGAAAGCAAAGCAGGAAGCTGGAACCCATCTCTGAGATTGCATAACCCCAGGCACGGGGTTATATTGCCTTCTTTTTAACTTTGCTTGCAAACTGATACAGGACTACAGAAAGAATATTGTTATTAGATGCAACGCGAAGTAACAAACAAAAGTATATCTCTCCAAATGTAGAAAAATAAGTTTGGTCAGAAGTACTTTGTTGACCTTACTGAAATAACTCCTCCTCTGACCCAGATACAGTATGTGTAATCCACTTTGTAATGTCACTACAATGCTCATCAAGATTTCTACCTTGATATGACATCTGTAGATCAGGCAGTCATTGTTCTGATCAGCAGCGTTCTCGTGGTTGTGTTGCTACCTGGGCAGCTACTGACACCAAAGAGACTTTGGCTGTATAAGATCATTTGAAATTTGCAGCAGCAGAGCATTTAGGATTTGCAGACAAAACCATTAAAGTATGGGCAGGATAGTTTTCTTTCCCTCTAAATATGAAGGAAGAGGACACAGGGATGACACTTTATTTAATTTGGATTGAAAGAATGCTGTGAGGTTTCATTTTTTTGGAAAGGTGAGTTTTGATGTTACCTTAAACTGGTAAAAAAAATATATGAAAGTTCTGGTTGAAACTGTTTCCTCTGGAGTTTATTTCTAAAATCAAAACGCCTCTCTGATTTGAAGTTCTGAAACCCACTGCTGTGAATAAAAATGTGCAGCCATTTCATTTATTCATTTTGGAAAAATGAAAGAGGCAATGAGTAAAACTGCAGTGGGGTGAGGAAAACCTGCTGATCAGAATGAAGGTTACTTATATTACAATAAACATGTGTTGGTCTTGGCTAATATTGGTTTAAGTCACAGTCTCATTTGAACTCAAAGTGCCTTTTGCTTTGGCTGCTCAAAGGACACAATTGTCATCAAGGAAGTAAAATCTCTTCTGTTCCCCCAGCTGGAAGAAAAGAGATTGGAGGTGGCAGTGGAAGGGACAGGGCACAAGAAAGAAAAGGAAAGGAAGGCAGACGCTCGCACACAACTTCTTACAATGGCTCCAGCATGCCCTTCCATTGGCAGGGATCCTTTTGATCAAATCCTTGCCCTGGGCTGAAAGAGTTTTAATGAGCACACAGACACCGTCTTTTTTTTCTGGGTCTATTTTGTGTTCTTAAGGATAGATAAGTAAAGTGTGCACTGAAATGATCACATCTGTGCTCCTTAAATGTTCTCTAGAGGAAACGCATAGTGCTTGAATGTAGAGGCTGAGCAGTGCCAGCCTGAAGGACTGAAGGAAAATAGCAGAGGAGAAAACTTGAAGTCACCTTGTTTCCTTTAACATTTTGTTTTCTTTGGGAGGAGGAATATACCACCTGCAGAGAGATGGGCATTTTGTGGGTGGGGTTTTATAGAAACTCCTATGTCTTACCAAATTCCCCCATCACAAGTTACTTTGAGATTTCCATCAAGGCAACTGTGCTTCATCCAGCTCCTTCTCCTGCATCCTGGGGAGGATGCGTGGTGCCGTGCTGGGTGGCAGCACCCAGCCTCTGCAGGAGGATGCCCCACACAGCTCCTTGTGGGATTTTGCTCTTCAGACTTGGTCCTAGACCTACACTGTTAATTCCCCTGTCAGGAAGGACATGCATGATTTGGTCTGCAGTGGTGAAAGATCTCCTTTTGGCAGCAGTCTGAATGTTACAGGTTTGTGGACCTAAGGAAAACTGCACTCACTTGGGCTGCCAACATGGCTCTTCCCATGAGCCTTAAAACACATTAAACATTTTTTAAAAATATAAAAAATTACATCTGACAAAAAGAAAATGCAATTTAGTTTGACACATCTCATTATTCTGAGGTGTTTGTAGGAAAAGGCAAACTGTCAGTATGTCACAAGGTACTAATGGTTGCTGGAAATCAATAAAGGGGCCTGCTCGCCTTGGAAAATACACTTATCACTGACACTAAATTTACCTGTTAGGTTTCAAAGATGGGGATGCAGGAGGACAGAAGCCAAGACCTCTGTGCAGAAGAAACAGAGCCTTCCCCAAACGGGATGGCAAGAGTTAAAGTTTCGACTTGACAGCAGCTGCCAAAATCAAACCCTTTTTTGAAAGTTTTTTTGATGTGAATCGCAGGACGTGTGACTACTGGGATTTGCATCCCAACAGGAACCCTGCAGATTTCTTCAAATCCTGGTGACAAAGGTGGGACATTTATGATTTGCGACTGTTATTCCACATGTGTGAATTGCCAAAACAAAGCTTTTGAAAAGGCACATTTTTTTTGTGACTGATGTAGTGGGTAAACAAAAAAGTACCAATGTTGAAGTGCTGTCTGGTTTAGCTCAGGGTACCAACTGCTTCCCAGGTAGAGCGGCTGCCTGGAGCTGATTACTCCAATGTTATTAAAAATGCTCTTTCAATAAGGGGAGCATTATTACTGCATAGCTTTGGCTTGGCTAGCAGGTATGTGTGAAGTAACTGTACTTCCAGCAGTGTGGTCCTGGGTAAACAGTGGAAATTTATTGCATAGGAAATAACTTTGATGAGTCCATAGCTTATCTAGTCTGATTTAGATATTCATATAGTTTTTTGTAACTACTGGTAGTAATTCAGCTCACATTATTATTGCTCCCATTACTGCTATTTTAGCCGTCTCCTTGGTTGTTTTTCTCAACAACATCTTCCAAAAGTGACTGTTCCATAAGTTCAATATAGAATATGTAAAACATTTGAAGTTCCAGTTTTCATTTTACCATGTTAGTTTATTTAGGAGCATCAGATTTATCCCATGTAGACTATTCAGTAACCCACACACTTCTGCTCAGCTTCGTGTGAACTAACCTGCAGTATGGAAGGAGGTAGGCCCATACAGCAAATCACTTTTGTTTCTTTTCTTGGTGATGATTTTTTTTGCTGCATCTTTTTCAGTGAGGCAACTGGATCTGTGACACTAGCTAAGAGGACGCCTCTTTTCTTTAACAGTACAATACTTCTAGTGTCATTGCCTTTCACTTAGCTCACTTTTACAATTCAAAAAATGTTCCACCTGGTAAGATTCAGTTTTAAAATATTCATCAATTTAAAGTTTTGTTAATTTTTATGGTAGTTCTACTCTTCTAAATTTGGGGTGATTTTGTCTATCCAAATAATAATACTAGAACTGATGTATTCTACACATACACACGCACATATATATTTGATATCTGTCTATACCTAGCTATGTATATGTTTGTGTCTATACACACACACATCTGAACTGGCTCTGCCTATTTCAGTCAGTTTTTAAACAATGCTACCTTCATGCTTTCTGACTGTGAGCTGTATTGGCACAGAGCAGTTTAGAAAATAATTAATTCATTAACTAATCTCAAGGATATCCGAGCAAAATACCAAAACCAACAGAAACAAAAACTTCAGGGGCTTCATCTGTTAGAAATAACACGTAGAGAACTCAGATGGTATGCAAGTAACTCAGAAAATGTTTATGTGGAAAATTGTCCATGCATTTTATTACTTGTTCACAAAAAATCTCAGTGCACAACTTAGCTAAATTACTGGCAAAGTTAAATTAGGCATGCACACTTAGAATTAAAAACACCCCTCTGCCTGCCACACAGAGGCTGCTATTTCATAGGGAGTGGGAACACAGAAATACCTGCTCTTCAGTTTGTCAGAAGATCATCTGGCTGGGTATCCACAAAACAAATTCTTAATAGAAAAACTGGACTTAAACAAGGACATTTAAAAATTACAACAGGATGCACTCCTGCTATGGTATTTTTATATGAATCACAGTGAAGCAGCAATTCACTTATCAGAATAATGCAATAACCACCACTGATAATGTAGTAGTGTCCCATTTGTAAGTTGCAGTATTTTGAAAACATATCCTACAACTGAATATTTTTAATATTTCAGTATTAAAAGTAATGGTCCGTGTGAAACTTTTTGGATTTCCTGATATTTGCTGTTCTCTCAGACAGTACTTTATATATACATGACCCAATCTCTTTTTCTTTCCTGTAGAAATTATCAAAATTGTGTATTTTTAAACTTAATTGAACTAGTCAGATTACTGGTGTACATCCATAGCCTGAATTAGGCTCAGCTGTGCCATGACACATACAGAGGGAAACCTCCGAGCCTTCAAAGAACAAAAGGACCAGACATCAGGGGTTTGGATGCTGCAGACAGTATAAGAACAGGCTTGTGCTACAGTACCAGGCATGCTAGTGTCACAGAAAGAAGTAGCTTTGTGACACTCCTTGGAAGTGACTGCCACTATTTGTGAGATTGAGGTGAGCTCATATGATGGCTTTATTCAAGGCAGTACTATGTAGCAAGTGTTCCTGTGAATTTATATGCTCTCTTGTGAATAAATGATAATTAAAGAGACCAGAGACAGAGAGTGGGAAAAAAAGAGTTCATATTTCTCTGTTTGCATTTTTTAAGCAGCTTTCTGCCAGCCAGACTTGCAAAGGTACATTCCAGACCTTTTTGCAACAATGACGTGTGGTCAAAACAAAGGCTACAGAAGCTAACCAAGGATTTTGAAAGAACTAGCAAAGGAGCTCTCTGAACCATTAATGATGATTTTCAACAAATCTTGGTGCCCTGGGGAGGTTCCAGAAGGCTAGAAGAAAGCTTGTATAGAGCCAACATTTAAAAAGGTTAAACGGGATGACTTGAGTAATTATAGGCCTGTCAACCTGACATTGATCCTAGGCAAAATACTGGAACAGCTGATATGAGACTTGATTAATAAGAAATTAAAAGAAGGTAATATAATTAATGCCTTTCAACATGGGTTTATGGAAAATAGATCTTGTCAAACTGACTTGATATCTTTTTTATGAGATTACAAGCTTGGTTGAGAAAGGTAATAACACTGATGTAATGTACTTAGATTTCTGTAAGGCTTTTGACTTGGTACCACCTGACATTTTGATTAAGAAAGGAGAATGCTACAAAATCATTGCAGCAAGTATCAAATGGATTTTAAAAAATAGTTAATAGGTACATCTTGATATGTAACTGTAAATGGGGGGATTCATTGAACAGGTCTGGAGTTCTGCAGAGAATGGTTCTGGATCCAGCTATTCAACATTTCTAATCCTGTCCTGAAAGAAAAAAAAAGCAGACAAGAACAGTCATTATAGATTGTACTTACAGACTACATGAACACTAGGAGAGTAGACAATAATAAAGTGGATGTATTGCTGATAAGGAATGAGCTAGATGTTTTGGTCAAACTCTAATATTTTCTGACTAGAAAAGCAAAAGTTTGCCTTGCAGGACCTTTCCTGAAGTAGGTGTGACTTTTAAAAAGACTTAAAATTCATTACAGGTGGATAAAGCAACAAAACAGAACTTCCAGTGCAATGTGGTGAATGTGCAGCAGGGAATGTCAGCTCTGAGCAGGGTGAGTTTATATTATTGCTAATATTGGCATCAATACCACTCCCTTTGGGAGTGCAGAGGCCCATTATGAATCCCAGCTCCAGAGGGATGTTGGTAAGCTGAGGAGCACTGGGAGAAGACTTCCCAAGAGCGTGCAAGGGACTGGAAGAGGTGATTCATCATTAAGAGCTCTATGAATTCAATGTTACCCCAGAAAACAGAGGACTAATGAGGTGAGCTGATCACAGTCTAGAATTACAGGATTTGTTTTGCCCAAATTTCCCAATCTAAGAGATAGGGATACAATCTGGGCTCACTGTTTTGTGACTCTTTTCCATTCAGTGCATAAATTAGGTATCTCCAGTGGGCAACTAAACCTGTATGGAGATAGCTGCAACAAATTGCCTGATGGTAGTACCTGTTTCTCTCAGTTGACTACAGAAGGATCCCCAAACACTAGGTGCATCAAGATGCTTCATTTTTGCATGGTTAAAGTTAAATAAGATAATCCCACACTAATTGTCTCCATGGGGAATGTAATTTTTAAAATGAAGGCTCTTCAGTCTGTTAAATAACAGGCTCTGAAGGTTGGAAGTTTTATAGGGATTCAGATTAAAAATCAGGCACACATTTTTCTCGGGGAGCGTAATTAACCTCTGGAACACTTTCTACACCAGTGGAAATTTTAAAATCAGGATGGAATGTTTTTCTAAAAGATTTGCTCTACTTAAAAATGCACTGATTTGAGGAAGCTAAGTGGCTTGCTTTGTACAAGAGGTCAGAGAATATCGTTGCTTTTGTCCTTTCTGGACTAACAATATGTGCCTCTACATCTTGCAATGGTAGAACACAAATTTTTACTTGAGACTTCTGCCATTCTAGATTTCCTTCCTGCTAACAATAATTAGAATTCCCTACCTTTCAGGACAAACATGTTAAGGACTTTGGGGTGCGTAGATACCCTGGAAATGAAGGCCATATATAAATTTTGAGTATGCTGAAGAAACATAGACAACTGGAGTAGATAGAGCTGGAGTAACATTCACTGCCCAAGTGAAAATTGTGTGTTAGTCTTGTTGGAGGTGGATGCTGAATGGTTACCAAATCTGTTGCCAGCTTCCACGTAATTAGGGTACAAGTGTCTTGAAAAAGACACTCAATGTTTTCAAAAATATCCAAAAAAATATCCCATGTTTTCCTTTGTGCACGAGGTGCTGGAGCAAGGCCAGATCCATCCTGCTCTTGGCCTCCACACCCTGGCGGCTCATAGTTCAGGCTAGCAAGGTCACACTGTTGATGTGGGGTTAAGTGAACAGGAAAGTCATCAAAATTTATGTGGTTTTGGCATTGTGCTGTATTTTCCCTGTCTCAACTCTATGACTGTCGGAAAGGAAAGGAAAGGAAAGGAAAGGAAAGGAAAGGAAAGGAAAGGAAAGGAAAATACAAAGAAGAGAACCAAGAAAACATTAGAGACATAAGGAGCTTTCTTAGTCTGACCTTGACTTCATCATCTAGATTAAAGTCTAAATCCCCATCACCAAAGGACAATGTGATGATGGAGATAGTGCACTTCAGGAGGATTTAAAGAGAGGTTGAACAATGTCTAGAGCTGGACACAAAATTTCCATTTACACTCTTTTGGGTGACCAATTGGTTTTTAAGCTTCATGAAATTTATGTACTGTGGAATTTTTCAAGTTTTCTCTTTAAATATGTGCAAACACACAAGTGAAATATTTTTAGATTTAAATTGAAAAGTATTGGGAGCATGTCTTTTAAAAGTCACCTTGTTGGCTGGTAGAAACTGTACTTCAGGTACCTTAATTTCTCATTCTTTTATATGGGCCAGGTTTCTGCCTGTCTTTGTCAAGATGCACTGTAAACTGAGAATAGAACATCCTCTCTATATAATACAAGTATACTATATTCTTACAAAAGATAGTTGTTCTGCAGTTTCTCAGTGGAACTGGAGAATCACAGAGCCAAAGAGCTAGCAAAGTGAGCTACAAACCCATGAAGTACCATGACATTTTAAAATCAAAACTCATAACCCTTGGATGAATATTTGGAAAAAAAATTAAAAGATGAACACAGGGAAAAATGTGTATTCTGGACAGCAACAGGGACATTCAGGCACATAAAAAAAAAAGCACATATAAAATAAATATGCAAGATAAACTGAGAGCAAACTGAGCAATTGTTATCACACCAGGTGATTCCTAAAAGAAGAGATTTTAAGGACCAAAAAATCTTTAGCTAGTGGGTGCCTTAAATCCATGGGTTCTCAATGATGTTCATTTATGTAAGGACAGGATTTTGTCGCTGAACATTTTGACATACGTCCTCAATGGATTTTTGACATGTAGGTCTCAGGATCATGGATCAGGTAATTCACTATTCACACAACTGCTAGCAGGTTCCCATCCCCATCTGCAGCACAGGAACCTACGGGCCACACAACCATTGTCATGAAGCTGCTGATGCACAGCCATAAATAGAAACCAGCAGAAATCTGACAAAACTGTGGGTCTTACCACTACACAAAGCAGCACTGGAGTAAGTGGATCAACACCCTCTACTTCCCTTTTTCATGTGCTTTGGCAATGCTTTTTAAAAACTCGCTCAATGTGATGGGAAGGAGGGGAGAGCCTGGAAGTCCTTGCGCTTCATGGTCAAATCTCCTCCAGACATCTTTGGAAGTACATCTTTAGTCTATGTGCTGAGCTCTGCTTTTCTTTACATTTGACCTGGGGACATTTAGACCTTTGACTGAAAACGCTGAATACCAAGAGAGGGAAGAAATTTGCAGTCAACCCAGAGAGAGATGAAGTGTTGTGGCTGAGCATCTTCTGAAAGCAAGATCAGCCATACATCATCAGGGAGGTTCCTCCCTGAAATGCAAGGAAATTATACTTCTGTGATTGTAACTTATCCTGCCCATACTAGACGTTTGTGCCTCCCCCTGACGTTCAGCAAGCAGTTGGTCAAATGCTACCTGGTAAATTCAAAGCAACCCCAACCCAAGAGTCATAGCCAGGCCTTGATTCCCAACTTTTGCTTTCCATGATGATTTTCTGCCTGAATACATATAAAAGGAAGCAAATGGGAATTCAAATTCTGTGACAACTCATTATAGTTTTTTCTGCTTCAGTAACCTTATTGATTACAGAAAAGACTGATTGAACGTATGCTTCATATTTTTTTCCAAACACTTTCAATAAATCCCCTTTATGTGCTGCAAAAAATAAATAAATAAGTAAAGTGTGTCTTCCTGACAGCTGGCTGTAGAGTAAACTTAGAGCACCTGCTTTCTTCTCTTTTGTTCATTTTTTACTGCTAGATGAATAACAACACTAAATAAAGAAGGAGGGTGACCATGGCTACTGAAAAAGATTCAAAGGCAGCCTGTGCATTGCTTGTAAAGAACTGATTGCAAACATGTAGTGTACGGCAGATAACAATATTCCTGCACAATAATCTAGCAGTAATTCACATTGTGGTTTAAGTGCCAGATTCTCATGAAAGCCACTGAATAATCTAAGGCAACTACTCTATCAGGTGCCACACGTTTCTTTGGCAAATTTAACTGGTAATGCATTTAAAGGTGCTGGTAGGACAGGCACTGTCCTTGAAAGCTGCAGAAGGGGACACAAGCAACTTTACTTTATTTTTGCCTCATCTGTAGGAGGATTTGGGGAAAAAAATCCCACAACCTTCTTGAGGTCTTGATTATTTTGTTTGTAAATAACCATCTGCTTCTTTCTGATCAAGAGCCAGCATAGTAAGGTATGACCCCAGGGAAAGCTGTGATTGATACTCCGCCACCTCTGTTAGCGGGGGTGCTGCACAAAAGATAGCGTTAGGCTCACCAGTGGCCTGTGATGAAAAAGAATACACTTTCTTTAAAAATGTAAATGATCTGATGTTATAAAAGGATGCAGGTGGCATAGGGGAAAAGCCCTGCCATCAAACACCTAATTTCTGTCATACCTATCTACCCTCCCCTCTCCGGCTCGTTTGTGGGTCCAGCTGCTGATCTTTGCTTGGGAGAGGGAGGCTGCGCCGCCAGGGCCAGGCGAAGCAGGCACAGCATCGCCCTGCCGGTAGTGCTGGCAACCAGAGTCACGTCTTTGTCACCGGCTCACAACTGACTCAGAGTGTGACCTTGGGCAAGTCCCCTAAGCTCTCTGTGCATCAGTTTATCTACTGGTGAACTAGATATAATACCTTTACTGAGGATTATGGCAATCAAATGCTATTTATAAAGCACACTGAGATCCTCCATGCTACAGAAATGAATAGTCTGGCTATGAGTTTGCCATGCTGATCGATCGCAGCGAACCAGTGAGGGCAGCTACTAAGTTCTCGTGCTGTCTTTCTCATTTCCAAGCACCACGAGGACCTGTCCTGAGAATCTTAAGAGATCATGATAATTTTTACAGAACAAAATGGTTTGGGTTGCCATTGTTCTGTTATGTGTGGAAGTTCTTGTGAATGCCATGTTTTAAAAAAAATAAATCAGCTGCTAGGAAGTGTTTCTGTCTATTCAACATTTGAAAAATCAGTCGCTGAGAATTGTTTCTGGCTATTCAGTGTTTGCATCCTTCTCTGTAACCCAGTATTCACACCAATAAAGCACTAGTNGGTGTCTGGTGGATTTTTTCGCTTAGGTATTTCAGTCTAATGTGCTTTTAGTGGAAAGGTTCCAAAATGTACAACCAGGGGAAAAAAAAAAAAAAGGAGGGGAAAAATTCCCAAGCAAAATAACTAGAGGTAAATTCAGTGTTTTTCCACTCCAGTGACCACAACCTTTGCTTTTATTCTGGTGCAAACAGCTGCAGGTGCCTCAAGTCAGCCAGTTCTATCTATCTGCAATGTCATCCATGTTTACTTGCAGCACTGGACTTTCGATTCTGTCAGGGTGCCAATCCAACGGGCCGCCAGGCACTGCAGCTGACAGTCAAATCTGTAATGCTGAATCCTTCTTCTGGAAAAAAGGGCTAAAGAGGTTAATACACTCAAGTAAGGATAAACACACCAGCTGTTATAGTTTCTAATATTTAATGTCATTATCAAATAAAATAACTCCCAAGAAATAAAAAATTTGCAGCCTCCAAATCACTCATCTTTGTTAGTATTAATAAATTATCTGAAAAGCCTACACTATAAAATAATAATAGATAGCCTACAATTAAAGTCATATTTGTTCTTCTGCTCTGCTGATGTTGCTCTGCGCTGATACCATTACCTTTTGGTGTTTCATCAATACTGGTAGAATGCACTGCACAGTATCTATAGGATAATCAGGGATGGATTATTGGAATGTAGAGGAATATAATTTAACATCTTTTTTTCTTCTTTCAAGGTGCTTGTTGAAATATTTTATCTATCTGATTTGCAGAAGGCAATTATTTGAACATTTTGTTACTCTCGGTCTTTCGCTTTTACAAAAATCTGCTTAGGATCATAAGAATAATGAGTCCTGCAAAAATGAGAGTGCTTTTGTGAGTGTTTATGTGTGAAATCTCAAAGGATGCCCTCCAGAACTCATTACTGGGGCTAAATACTTCTTAGAGTCAGGAAGTGAATATATGTTTTCCTCCCATCATTATAGTTACAGCTTCTACTGCTGTTCATCGGTGTGGATTAAACAGAGGATAACTTGAACACATTCAGAAAGGTTGAGAAACACACACAAACACACAATGGAAGAGGCTTCACAGCCAGCAAAACAGCCTGCAATGAGCCCAGCTTCTAGTTTACGATCTATGTTATAGCAAGACACGCTCACTTCCTTGTACTTCAAGGACCAATTTCGTAAAAATCCTTGAATTTTAGGATTTGTCAGTCATTCATTTCAAATTGCATCAGACTGAAGCTTGTCAATTCAGTTACACTTACTTTATAAGATTTGATCGAAATTTTTTTCTCTGGTTATTGCTTAACTGTGGGCAAAGGCACAGAGTTGGTGGGGACTTTGGGGTATGACTTTGTCAGTAAAGGCAGTGCTGCTGCTCAGTGTGCAATTGAAACTCTCGCCAGCCACTTTGAGGCACAAAAGAAGATATTTACCCTTGTTGTGTACCTCTCCAAATCCATCTTAACTGTGACTAATGTTGTTCTTTTGCTGGCCTTCCCCACACAGGTGCATCTATCTCCTGTACTGTACTTTTTAACAATGTATGGATTGTGGAAAAAAAAAATATATTTTTTCCTACCAGTATAACATCAGGTGTAAAGTAGAGGTGACTAAATCACAGAAATTCCTTCCCGTGAAAAAATTGTCATTTGGAAATTATTCCTTTCCCTTCTCCCTTCAAATAGTGAGATTTTTAATTTTGTATTTAAACTTATTTTTTTTTCTGGGACATACTCCCTAATAAAAACAAAACAAAACAAAACAAAACAAATCTCTTTGAGGGGAAACAAACCGGAATTTCTTGGGGCTTGCCAGCTGCCTGCCAAAAAGGGAGAGCGGCAGGAGCCTCATCGGCAGGCTGCTGCAGGCTGGCCACCCTGTGCCTGCCTCTCCTCCTCCTCCTCCTTCTCCTTCTCCTCCTCCTCGCCTTCCCCCTAGCCTGGCTGCTGGGGAGGCAGCTGGGCTGCAGGGCCGGCAGAGCGCCAGGGCACTCAACCTCCCCTCCTCCCTCTTCCAGACCTGCTGTATCTCCCCAGCTGCCTGCCTGGAAGACTATTGTCAATTTTGCTCTCTCCCTGCAGACGACAACAAAATCGACAGGGGCCTTCCAGCCAAGCAGCCACGGAGCCATCAGTTTGATTTTTTCTAATAGCAAATCAGAAATTTCTGGCAAAATTGAAATTTTCCCATAAAAGAAATCCTGATTTTATAAAAGGCATATTTTTCCCCCAGAAAGTCATTCCAACAGAACATTCCCAGCTGCTGTAGTTTGAGATACCTTTGAATTAAAGTCTATAAAAAAATTTTTGTTTGCTTGGCTATGAAATAAGATTGGGTAAATGGAGTCAAATGCAAACAGAAACTGCCTGAGAACTAATGTGCAGGGTCCCACCACCTGAGGATCAGGCCCAGGGTATTTACATGACCTTAAAGGAGCTATAGGGGATTGTGTCTTTACTATAAAGTTCTAGAGATGATAATTAAGACTTATGTAGCAAGGTTATGTCTCTTTTGAATAATTTACACAGGTCTGACCCCTCGTGAGAATAATTCCCAACTCGCAATTACTACTAAACTGGTTCAGAAAAGTATTCAAGCTCTTGTGGTCTCATCAAAATAGAAACCTTTTCAGCAGCGGCACATCAGACACTGCGAGAGAGAGGAAAAAAAATGAAATTTCACCCACAGTAGTGCTACAAAGTCACCTTTGTCTCTGTTTTATCTGTTCTGTTGGGGGTGATTCTCTTGATAGTAAACGATCCAACACTCATGCCTGTGTCATCCGTGCCTATGGATTTTGGGAGAGAGAGGCCCTTGTTCCAGTGATGTCAGGGAGGCTCGGTGCATGACCTGAGCACACTTTCCAAAGGTGTGTGAGATGAGAAGGTGCAGGCAGTCACAGCCAGCGTCCTGTGCAGGTTTCCCTCTGTGCCGTCTCCAAGTCTGTGCTGAACACATCACCCTTCCTTCCAGCTGCAGAACTGCAGATTTGACTTGGAAACATTTCTACTTTGGTGGTTTTCCCCTAGCTGGGCTGCCTCAGTTGGGTCAAGTACCAGCTCCTGATTTTCAGAGAAGTGGGGAGACCCGTGCCTGAGGATCCAGGTTGTTAGCGCCTGAATAGGACTGTAAAAGCACTTGTGAAAATATTTCCTTGTGATCTGACACAACCTCTTTCCCCAGAAAACTTGTAACAACAGTGAGGAGTGGATTGCACAGTCTCCGCTCAGGCAAACGTCCAG
This sequence comes from Aegotheles bennettii, assembly GCA_013398125.1. NCBI lineage: Eukaryota > Metazoa > Chordata > Aves > Caprimulgiformes > Aegothelidae > Aegotheles > Aegotheles bennettii. The sequence continues at coordinate 108,525 of VZRW01012690.1, read as the reverse complement.
CTGAAGTCACCTGGAGCTTTATCCGAACACAAGCTGTAAGAGGGTCAAATGCAGCTCTGCTTGTGCTGCTGAGCGGTGCGAGGCCTTGCCCAGGCTCTTTGCAGCAGGTGAGTTTCTCCCAACAGGAGCAGCTTTTCACGGAACAACACAGGAGCCTTTTGCATGCTCTGGAAAGGTTTTGCAAGTAAAGCACCATTAGGTGATCAAAACGCAATATGAAATAAGTATGTCAGAGGATTAAATGTGAACACAAATGGTCCAACCCCAAGCAAACCCGTGGAGACACGGTGAGGTGAAGACCCCCTATGTGGCACCTGGCAGGCAGAGTGCTGTGCCATAGGGCTGCAGGGTCGGCCCCCTGTGGTAGCTACATATTGCACCTCCTATGGTATTGATTATACCCTGCCTGAGATGCTTGTAATACGGAGGCACAGCAGGGTGAGTTAAAGGATGGAGCAGCAGCTTTCTTTCTGAATGTGCTAGCCTTCACAGATAGAAAACAAACCTTTTATTTGCATGTAAATATTTGCAATTAATTCTTGATAGTTTTGTTTTCAGATGTTCATTAAAACTTCTCTCCCCTATATTTTATTCATATAGATCAGTCTTTGGCCAACATCTTTCATAAAGTGCTGAAATTTGCCCTTGAGGCATCAGATGGAGTAGTCAGATTGTCAAATAAGTCTCCTAATTGAAGTTAACACTGGCACAATATTTATCTTTTGAAAATAAACATTACCAGCTAAGTTGCAGGTCCTCCACTCTGTGCGCCCTGGCAGTGCTGGGGAGCCACGGAGTGTATAGCAGAAAAGGGAGAATTCGATATGAGGAATAGCTTAGAAATGAGTATGGTAGCATACTGTTTCAGTGAAATACCAAACATCCTAGAGTTTATCAAAACAAATCCTGCAAAAGCTGCTTTTGGTGTCGAAGTCACATGTTAGCAGGTACAAGGAATAAATAAATACTCTCTTTAAGTGATCTATTTGCATTTTTATATCTTAAGGGGTCAGAAGCAGACATGGGAAATCAATAGTTCTCCTTGCACTGCATGAAATTAATCAGTAACTTTGGAGACACTGTATTTAAGAAAACAAACTGAATGAACATCACATGGCTTTTAAAGACGTCCTTGTGTGACGTTCCTGGTGAGTTTAAGGCAATAAAGGACTGCGTAATTTCCAGAGTGGTGCCTACAAGAAAACCAGAACACAAGACAAAGCACCGTTTGATGATGCCCATCCCAAGATGAATTCAGAAGTGAGTGTTAGTGCAGTTGTAAGAAACCCGATAGTGTGTTGTGCCTGTTAACCATCTGCGAGGGAAAAGGTCACAGACCTGGGTTTTGCCACTCACCGTGAGTGTTATTTTACCCCAACTCAAATCCAGAATTGGCTTCAGCAAAGGGCTTAAAATCACTGTCCCCCTGAAGCATGAGGGAGCTTCAGTGGAAGTGGGACAAGTGCTTTGGGACGTGCTGGGACTTCTGTGGGCAGCTCCGGTGACCAGATAGGACCACTTCGGGTACCAGGTGATGTGCAAATGTAGCAGAACACGGCACGTAATGAAGCCTCTAATGCCTGGGTTTTCCTTTTTCCCATTCACACAGTTTGCAATCAAAATGCTGGTTTGTATTTGCTGTTTGCCGTTACTTTTGAATAAGAGTCTTCCAGGAATGGTTCATCATAAATGCAGAAACCGTGCCCTGTAATAGCAGGTTAGGTGTGCCACCTGATCCTTTCTCTGCTCCTTAGCTGTTTGGTTTTGTGTAGTAAATCCAGAAGCAAGATAGGGGTGTGCAGCATTTGCTATTCAGGGTCATATGACTGGCAGGTCTCTGAATTCACAGTAGATGATAGTCCAAATGCCTGGGCTGAAAATTCTACTTCATCAACAGCAGGATGGCTATTAGATAAACCGAAGCCATTAACAGCAGGTGATCAGACAGCCCATCCCTGCCTTAAATCTCTCTCCTGGCTGGGAAGCTCCCCGGGTACTTCACTGGCATCCCCTTGGAACCTCTGCTAGGCCTTCCCATTGCCAACCTGAGCAAATCTAACTGGTCTAGGAGTGCAAGCAAAACAACTTCATTTAAAATGAGTGCATACAATGGCATAGCATACACTGGTGGTGGTGGTGTGTCCTTGGAGCATCTCCTGCTGCCCCAGTGAGTGCAGCTGCCCCATGCCACCTGCCCTGATGGTTTCAACTCAACCCAACACAGAGCTGCCCCAAAGATGCCGTTGATAATCCCTGTACAAGCAGGTTCTGAAAGGGCTCCGAACAAGCCTGCAGCAGAGAAGAGTAGAAAGATGATGTAAAGTCGTCCTAGTCTTTCGGTCTTCCCATCTGAAAGGCACTTGAGAACTAAGCTTGCACATGCTACGGTAAGGACAGAGTGATCGCAATGAGGACAAACTGCACTGGGCCATATGAACCTAGTATGGGAGTCTCAATTTAAAGCACTAATACCCTAACAGGGCTCCCACTGATAAAATGAAACCTGCTGGCTTTGAGGTGAGCAGAATGAGGCTTTTGTATCAATGTAATACAAAACATGAATTGCTTCATGGGAAGTGAAGACTCACTGATAGCGTGGGAGCAATAAAGAGCTGATCCTACTTCCATTAACTTTATTGGGAACAGACGCAAAATATTTAAGTGGAGATTGGCATATCACATCTATCTAATCTAAAGTATTTAAGGATTTATGTTATGGTATCAGCCCTGAGACAGGCAGATGAAATATTACTCCTACTACATTTAATTTATAATCTTCATCTCACTAAACCTGCACCTACCTACTTATATGGTCCCCATTACCAAAGTAGTTGAGTGGCTGCCAAGTATTTAGACATATAAATAAAATAGTAGAGATGATTTTGTTCTCTGTCTCCCTACTTATCCTTTAGTTTGTAAGATGTCCCCTAAGGTTTGTACTTGTTCCTGTTTAAGGTTTTGTGCATAAGTGGATGGGACTGGGAATCTCTAGTTTGTTTTAAACTTTTTTGGGAAAAAAGGCATGCCACAAAAAAGGTGCACATTTATTCCTGAATATTATGAAATCAATGACAATTAGAAAGGATAAAAGTAGATAATGGAATCTAGCTCCAGGAGCTGTGAGAATTTCGTTGCATAAGCTCACAAACTTCCCCTGTTAGTTCACAGTCCAGATTGTTCCTGTCAAATGTCATGGGAGGTCATGTTGGTGGAAGGAGATGTGATATCTCAGGAAGCAAAGTCCAATACCCTGAATGGCTTTGACTCTTAAGACAGAAACACCGGGCAAATCAAAGGAATTTGTGCTACTGAGTAAATGAGATGCTGTGTTTGGAAGTTTCCAGAGCTTTCATGGGGCTCATGGCTTCTTTCCTAGATGTGATAAACAGCCCTGGCAAAACTTCAAAGTCAAACAGCGCACGGGTGTCCAGTCTGTGTCTCGCAGGGGTGGTTGTGTGCTTTTGACTGGTCAGTCACAGAAAGAAAGTTGATTACCAAGGACTGAGTAAAGATGTGTGCTTCCGCTCTTTGTAACAACATCTCTCCAGTCCTGAGCAGTCAGTGCCGCAGCTGCCAGCTCTTCAGAGAGGAGCTCTCAGAGACTGTGGTAGTGATTGTGGCTTAAATGAGACCCACGGGACCAAAGTTACCAGCTTTTGGGCTATCTACTCAGCCCAGTTCTTGCCATGGTCAATGCTCATCATGTGGTAAAGAGGAGCTGCATCTTGGCAGGGTTCAAGATAGAACAACATTTGCTCTGAGACTGGTCCAAAAGGAGGAATAAAAGACACTTCAAGATGTGCCCTCCAAAGATGGACAGGACTATATTTTCTCTCTTCTATTCCTGGCTGCTGCTGAGCTCATGAATCTCCACCAATGGATAAACAGATAGCCGTGGACCCTTTCCATAATTGTTTCTGGATATATCCTTCCTCAATCTTACTCTGCACAAATCTTCTTGAATAGCTCATTTAAGGAGAAAACACTTGAAAAGTATATTAGCAAACTCTTTCAGTGGAGTAAAACCATCAACATGGAAAATTCAAGTTTTCAAGAGAGCCATTAAGTGTGATTAAACCTTTAAAAAGGGAGAACAATGAATGCAGCCTTGTATTTAGCAATTTCATATCTTTAATTGTACAAAGATTTTCTTTAAAAGCTCAAGCCTGAAAGGAAGCTGAATGTTACAGTATTTACTGAAGGAAGGCAATGAGAGAAGGCCTGTTCACTAGCTAATGGAGTGAAGCCCAGAAATAATGACAAAAAAGCGGTAACGACCGCTCTCCAACACAACATATATAAAAGAGAGAGCCATAAAAAGGCAACAATTCTTGACTTAGCTTTGAGTTTCACAATGACTGTGATTACAGATAGCAAGTGGCAGAGCATATAAGCCATGATGAAATCTAGTTGGCTTTGCAATTGAGATTCAAGTGAAAAAAAGCAAAAAAGAGGGACATTGAATTTCTGCAGCACAAATTTTGGATGGGGTATGAGAAATGGAAAGAAAGGAAGAAAGAGCAAGGCCATCAAAAAGTTCAGCAGAAAATGAGCATATTCTCATCCATTCCATCTAATAATAAACACAGTAGGGGCCAGATCCTCAGCTGAACTGAACTGGTAATGTCAGTGATTGAGCCAGTTTGCTGTTCCTGCAGATGTGAGTATCACACTGTGACACACATCCTGTCATACTTTAGCCTGTGCCATCCTGCAGCATCTTTCATGTGCATAGAAAACTTGGACTATCAAGAACTAGAATGAAAAAAAGAAAAAGAAGTTAAACTTGAGCTGATTAAAACATACAATAATTAAATTTATGATACATTTAATGCTAGTTTAATTATTAGTGTTACATTAGAAAAATATTTTGACACATTTTAATGACACAAGTTAATTAGCAGCTTTATTATTCTTGATCAATATTTTTAAAAAGCAGTGTTAACATCTGATGTGCGATCACATTGTACATGGCTTTCCTCATATATGTAATAACAAGATTATAGATGCATGTACTTATCCATGATAGAGGTATATTATCTCAATTGAAGCCTTAGACACACTTTAAATTCTAGAGGTCATCTTTCTATAGTTTTTTTCCTAAAGCTTTCCCTTTACATTTCTGTGAGTACCTGGAAAGTGCAACTTTTATTCACTCATTTACTTAGAAAATAACAAAATCCAAAGTTTTTTACACTTGTCATTCTAGAGAAATTAAAAAACCCCACAACCCTGAACTCTAAAAATACAAAGTCCAGAAGCCAACTGAAAAGAATCTCAAAAGTGTTGAAATTGCAACCAGATGACTAGAGACAGGAGAGCACCCTGCCAACGTTGGTGGTCCTAGGCAGGGAGAATATAATACAGCACACTACAAACCCAGCGAACTTGCAGGGAGAAGGATGGCTGATGTTCAATGCTGTTATATAGAAGGATTGAGCAGAATCATATTCACTTTCTGAGGAGTTTGCCTAAACAAGCTTATTGTATTTACACAGAGTAATACAAGCTGTAAGCTTGTTATTTAAAGTCATGACTACTTACATGAGCAATGAAATAAAAACAAGGAGTCAGGGAAGAAGGGAGGGGTAACGGACAGGTGGCAGCATGTCAGTAGGCAGAAGGACGATGAAAATGGATACCATTTCAAAGATGACAAAAGTTAGTGGGATTGTGGGATAAGCATATGACAAACCTAAATGTTTGATGCCTGCTTTGGAACCAGCGGCTTGCTGATGATGGCCTTATGGGATACATCTGATAGAGGTGATCAGGATAAAGAAATTAATAAAGAGATGAAAATGCTGTTTCAGAGCAGCTAAAACTATCTGCAAATGCAGTCTCAATCACTGAATAGTTTCAGCTGGAAAAAAGAAAACATGCTGAAGAAAGACAGGTACAATCCCTTCTTCAGGTCTGGTGCTGAATCTGAACAGGGATTTGTGAGCCTGATATCTTGCCAGCAGATCTGTTGGCCTAGCGTGTTACTTCTCTCTCTGCAAAATCTTGACTCATACATATTATCAGAGCATCAGGACCGTAGTAATAGTGTTAATCCTCTTTGCTCTAGTGAAGCAATGGGACATGTGTACCCTTTAGAGCAGCCTGGGTTATCCCGGGAATTCCCAAATCTCTTTCACTCAGTGTATAATTAATTACTCAATGCAAAAATAACCTGTTTGAACCTTGTAAGAGAACTCTAGACCTGATCCATCACTGAGCATGGTCCCACTCTCACAGGGGGCTGGTCTAGAGACTTCCTAAGGTCCCCTCCAACCAACTTCTCTGTCCCTTTGTCGTGATGTCCCATCACCAGTTCGGTGGGTGTTAGACAGGCACCTACTCTTCTGTGGTTGTCATCTACCACCCCTAGTGAATATACACCTCTGCTTTGGAATTTCTTTTGCTTTTATTGTGCAACAGTTAAACAGAGACAGTCCTGGAAAGATTGTCTTGGTTTTTTTGTCATAGTAGATGGGCGAAAAGCGCTGAGGCCAGACAACCCTGGTACTGAATTACAGCAGGTGCCTGAAGCTGGAGGCTCCTTGCTTTGAGAAACGACCCTGCCACTGAGACATATCGAGTAAGTGGGCAATAGCTGTCAGAAGAGCCCAGCAGGAGAGGGTCCCTCCAGGTCTGGCTATTAATTTTGAATCATCTAATTTTTCAATTACAAGGATGGTTCAAGCTGGGATTGAGGGCTCCTGGTAGCTCTGAAAATAACATCCAAAGTTGAGCCATAGTTGTCACTAGAGGCACTGAAAATAGTTGTAAAACAATGTACTGACATTTTATGTAGTCACACCAGCTCTGGAAAATGTTGACTGGAGGCATCGTCGCAAAACTCTTGCTTGACAAATGAAGAAGAGGACAATGCCTGTAATTTAGATTTTTCAGTCTGCCATCAATTAAATAAGTTGTATGAAAATCACTAGACCGAAGAGGGTATTTGTGTGGGAAAGGTGAATGAAAATGCTCACTATGGACTACGTACACTGAGGTTTTGCTAATGAGACACAGTGCAAATACAGAGTTCTACTGTCTAAAATAAAAACAAATTAAACTTGATTTCTCTGTATCATGGCCCTTAACAATGGTAATAACAGGCACTTAAGCAAGATTTTGTGATGGTAGTAAAAAATTACATCCTTATAGAAATGAAATTATCAATTGATTCGTAAATGCTACATCCCTGAGACTCCCAGGACTGTGACATTTTTTTTCCAATGAAACACTTAGGCAATTACTCTTTATGGATAAGGCAGGAACGTCTGGATGTACAATAGTTCCTGCATTAACGAAGTTGCTGTGACATAGTCTGCTGTTCGCATCTACTAACCTGTGGTGACCAGAAGCCATTATTTCCAAGGGACACAATGGCAACCAGAAACATTACTCTTACAATACTAAAGAATGAAAATGCATTATCTCACGACCTCCAAGGCTATGGTATGTGGCACTGCTGTTCAAAAAGTTTTGAGACTGGTTTACCATGTACTTATGTCTACTTGCTCATAGAATATGACTCCTATCACTTGTTTTGTTTTGACCTTCAAGGAGAATGAATGGCTCACATATGTGATCTTTAAAAACATGTCCACATCAAGAGCAGGAAGGCTGGGAGTGAACAGGTTCAGGAGGCATAAGAGAAATGAGCTATTGTGGGTGGGGAGTGAAATAAAGGCTTGGTCACACAGGGGAATAGCAAACAAGGCAGCAAAGCTATTGGAGAGATTTTTTAGTTCCCTGAGGGGCAAGAGTGGTTAAACAAAGGTGTTTTTAAAAGTGTATCACCAGGCCTTAACTAGCCTTTCACTAGTGGTGGTCCATCAAATCTTGTCCTTGTGCAAGCCAGGCCTCTCTGGCACCCTCAAGGGAAGGTGCATTTGCTTAAACTAAGCCTGAATTTGGCCCAGCAAAGCAAGGCAGAAAGCTCTGCTACCAGAAGAGTACAGCAAGAAGCACACACTGGAAGCCAGGGACTCCCAGGATGAAAAATATCTTGGATTGGATTTGGCCATCAAGATCATAAATGACAGCTGTGCCCTGTTTCCTGGGCTGCAATACCACCCAGGTGGGAGTGATCCATTTTGATGACCATGACCAAAACTTAGACCAAGCTGACATTTACTTCATTTTTTTCCTTTGTTTTTCTCCTCATTGTCTTACTGTGATGAAATGGTAAAACTATCTCCATACCTTAATCATGCATGCCTTGTATCAATAGCCTGGTAAACAAATTTGACCTGAAGTCATTGAAGCCCTCAATTTTCTAGCTTTGCTTTATAGTGCTTGATTTTGGCTAAAGCATCCCCAGCTTGTTTTCACCTTTGTTTTGCTCTCCCTCAAACGCACACACGCGCACACACACACAAACACACACACGCTTCAATTTCTACTTTAATGTAATTTCCTCCTCTTAGAACTTTTCTCCAAACAAGTGCTAAAGACTCCAAATGAAACATTTTGAAATTGTTCCTATTGTCGCCAACACTGTTAACAGAAAAATTCAACAGGTTGTTGCCTTTTAAAAAAATGCAATCAAAATTCAGGCTGTCTTGCTTATTGCTGATTTCTGTTTTCTGATACCTAATCCAAAGCGTGTGTTGGGCTGCCTGTGGAATATGACCAGCATAGCCACACAAGAAGTCACTATCTGCCTCCTGCTTTCCCTGATACTTGGGAGAAGGACAAGATGTGTCAGGTGGACACCTGGCACAGCATGTGCTTCTGGGCCGGCTGGTGTGGTTGTGCCACTGGCAGCACTGGGCAGCAAAGCAGAAATCCCACCAGTGCAAGGGTAGTGGGGTACAGCATCTGTACATCCCTACACTGGCCATGCAGGGAGTGGAGAGAAGCAAATGTCTCCTATACTCTTGCTCCTTTGAGGAAGCAGATGGAGGGAGGGACCCATTCTCTGGCTGCAGTAAAGGAGCAGCTCGTGGACCAAGTGCCTGATGCAAATGTGCATTGCCCTCACTGTTACACTGGTGTCAAGCTAGCACACATGTTCTGTGAGAGTTTGACAGAAAGTGAGTGCAAAAAGCAAAATGCATGGGCTAGATGAAATCAAATGCGTTTAAAAATCCCAATGAAAGTTTAGAGAAGTGTATCAATCCCTTACCTCAGTGAGTCTCATTTTCTTAATCTGCCTACTGGAGTGACAGTGATGGGGACCACTAGTAATGCCTTTAGAGGGACGCAGAAATCATAGAATAGAGTCATAGGATTGTTTTGGTTGGAAAAGACCTTTAAGATCATCAACTCCTTTAAGATCAACAACTCCAACCCTTAACCTAGCATTGCCAAGCCCACCACTAAACCATGTCCCTAAGCACCAGTGCGTCTGTAATGACACAGCTATATAAAAGTACACCCAAGTCCTGCAAGATCCTCTATTCGACTGTTTCTAAATTGCAGTTAACACGAGCCACATGAGTGCATAAGCAGCCTGAAGAAATGCGGCTCCATTGAGGCTCATCAGGAGTAACCCTGTCCCACACTCAGAGGGAGCACCATCATGCACGGGTGGTTTTAGAGGTTGTGCTGTTTCCCTGGAGTTGAAAAGTACCACCAGTTTGTGTAGTTTTGTTTGGGTAGATACTACCAGAAAACTAGCCTTTAAGAATAAAAACAAGCTTATGAAAAACAATTGCTGTTGTGGAAATGTTCTATTTCTTGCACTATTTTCCATGATCCTTTTGTCTGTATTTCTGCATGGAAGAGGATGAAAATATTGGAAAAAAAAATATTGTGCAAAACAGAAAACAGCTGCAATACTGATCCTGCAAAAAGGGACCACTTTCCCCATCTTTAAACTCCTTCCCTCAGCTGATTGAAGCTGAATGCATGCACAAGAATTTTGTTGCACCAAGATTACTGTCTCTGTGATACCAGGTCAGCTGGTGGCTCAGCCAGTCCACAGGTGTACTGCACTTGAATGGAAAGATCTTGAAAACCCCATAAATAAGAACCCTGCTTATGAGCAAAAAGTAATTTTTTTTTCCTCATGAATTTTACATTATTTCTAGGTACAGAAGACAAATCTATCCTGTGTTGACTGTTTAAAACAATAGGCACACTTAATTTGTGTTTCATTCAGCATCACTGTTTTTTTGAGGACAAAGAAGTGGTTTCTACCAAATTCGTGAGAACTTGCACTCCACCCTGCCAAAACAATTCAAGCTCAGCCACTGACTGACTTGTTTCCATGACCCAGCCAAGTGACCGGCGCGAGCTGGTGGGGAGTGCAATAGCTGAGGAGGAAACAACTGCCAAGGTGTTTTTAAGAAAATTATGAGAGGGTCAGGCAGGAATTTGACAGGAGAAAGAACAGGAAAGCCAGAGTGGCATGCAGGCAGGGCCTTTTTGTCATCATTGGGTTTGAGGGCATTTTTTTACACCCATATGGAAGGATAATGCAGTATGTGGATAGCGGTGAATGTAAGAAATGGCTTGAAAACAAAATAAGCAAGCACTTGATCAACGAAACTTTGTGGGTACAATTGCTTAACCAATCCAATGGATATGGGTTTCACAAGGACCCCCTCTTGTCCTGAGCTATCCTATTCTCCTTGTTAAAAGGCATTTAAAAGCACAAAATACTTTTATTAAAAATACTTTTCAGAGCTAAATGACATTAAGAGCTCTTTCTATAGCTTGAATTGCTATTTGGGAGAGCATGTTATTTCTTTTTAATTTGCTCACTCATTCCTGAATAACTTTTCACAGGACTCCAGACACTGCAGTGTGACAGCTAAACCAAGGAGCATCGGATGCGATGGAATTGCTCTACAAGCAACCTTGCCAAAGGCCCTTTTGCTGCACAAAGCTGGCTCTATCTTTGTATATTGAGGGAGCTAAATCAATGTTAAATGCTTGGCTCTTTTCATAGGACAATGACCAGGACCTAAGCTGCGTCCTTCCTTTTTGATTGACACTTGAAACGTTGAGTTGGAATCAGCCAGAGGCACTGCTACAAGCTTGAAGCCTCTGCTGGGGATAACAACTGGTGACATCTGCAGAAAGGCCGACAAAAGGCAGTTGAAAGCCGTGTTTGTTGCTTTCCCCTCTCAGATCTCCTCTCTTTCATGGAGCTCCTTACTTGCTTTAATATTATGATTCAGCACCTGGCTCTTTTGAACCTTGCTTTAAACTTCAAAAGGCGAGGTGGTATTAACAAACATGAAACAAAAAAGTGGCAGTAGTTTGATTTACTGTTGTCGTCTTATCAAGGGGGTTTTTTGTCACCAGCTGCCACTTTCTGTCATCTTTGGAACCATTATCATTTCTCTAAAATCTAAAAGACTCCACTTAATAACAGCTTTGAATACAGGCAGGATCAGTAACATATACAGTTCTGGGATGACAGGACCATCAAATGAAAAGAAAGATGTTGCAAAAAAAAATCCTCAAAAAAAAACCCCAATAAAACAAATAAAAGCTGTAGTACTTCTAAATGACCTTGATTTCAGAATTAAACAAATCAAGCACAATTCCATTGTTCTTTTTGGATTCATTCTGCATGTCCCTTGAAACATTTCTTTTTTGTTCTCAGGACCAAGGGAAAACAAAGCCAAGGCTTCGAGAAAAACTGCTCAGTGCACAAGGAGCACTTGGTATCACACGAGCACCGTAAGCTTCTTGCTTGTAAAAGCTCCAGCAATAATTACCACTCTCGTTACATTGCTGTCCTAGCCCACCAGCTCTGGTTCAGGCTGAGATGGAGCCTTGAAAGCTGTCTCACTAGGGCAGAGTCACTCGTCAGAAACCTGTGTAACTCTCACTTTTTTACAGAAACTTTCCGTATTTCCCTGTTGTCTTCCCCAGTAGTGCTGTGCCAACCTCCAGCTGCCAGGGCAGAACCTGAACTGCCTCTGTGCCTCATCAGGCTGGTTTGCCTATCACAGCTCTCCAGCTCCAGTTAAAATCTATCAAATAAATACAAATAAGTTTTTAGCCATAGACCTACTACTTTTTCCAACTTCTCACCTCACCACATCCATAAGGAATATCAACCTTACCCCTTTTGTTGGTTGTTTTATAACGGTATACACAATGAATGTACCTGGAAGAAATTTTCCCCAGTGCCTTCTAAACTCATAAATTATTTGATGGACATCCTATTACCAGCAGTGACTTTTACCTTGCATAGATTCGAACCTGCACTTTTGATTCTGTGCATTTTGGTAGTTATTTCCACCTGTGCAAAAAGAGTGAAAATCACTGCAAAACCAAAGGGATCCTCTCTCCTGTCCCCAGGGAAGTGTTTTCCCTCCCACTGGCTCTGTGCAAAGCAAGGCAACAGAGAAATGGCTGCTCCAAAACGTTTACCCCAGCATCTCAGCAGCTGGTGTCCCTGCCGCTGCCCATTGACCCTTTCCAGACCATTTCCATCGCAGGAATCTGAGGTGATTTAGTTCTAGCATGTCTTGCTAAAATGAGGTGAAAACAACAAAGAATCCTCTGCAAAATGTGAAAATGTTGATGCCCTGATTGATGGAAAACCAGGATTGCCAGAATCCAAAGTTGATTACTTTTTTTATTATTATTATTGGGAAGTGTCAAAACTCATATAAAAGTGAGATGGGGGTTGCTAAAAATACTTATTATCTTCTGATGGAAAAGCTCACTGTATAATCACAATGAGATTTTCTCATGGAGCATGTTCACTTTTGAAATTTTAGTCATTTTAACAAGCAATAATTACCACATGCTAGCTAGCAGAAGTGTGTGGGGGGGAGATGTTGTATATTTATTTGTTCCAGACTCGGAACATATTAGAATATAGGCTCTATTCCAGTTTACTGTCGTATGAATGAACGTGTTACCCAGTTACAAATGAAAGATATCACAAGAAAAAATAAGTAAGTATCTTTCCCTAGTCTATTCTTTTGATGAGGAAACCCAGAATATGTTCACCATATCAGGCCAAGCGGGAATCTGAGCCTGAGCCTATTAAAAGTGCCTGTGACACACAAGAACAGAAGCAATGTGCCTGTGCAGGGGGGAGAACAATGGAGAGGTAGTTTTTATTTTACCGTGAAAAACAAGAAATTCTGAGAAAAAGAACACCAATGGAAAAGTGTCGATGCAATTGAATCAGTGCCCCAGCAATATTTAGGATGAATGAAAGAGAAGAATTGATGACCATATTATATATGTACATACATATATAAATATCTATCTGATTTATTTGTGTAATTCAACAACTATGTGGTCAGTATATTCACTTATATATTTTTTCAATATATTTATAATTATAGTAGCATATACATACAACATACGTATATAATTATGTATAGCAGCATATATCTAAAATTATGAATAAAATTATAGCCATATATATATGTATATATATGTGTATATATATATGTATATTTAGCATACAGGAACTGAATTTTGGCTTTATTGTTTCCTTGACAGATTTTGGAAACACAAAAAATGAGATCAGTATTTTCTTAAAATCAGTGACAACAGAATCCAAGATAAATATCTGGCAGGCTAAGAAAACTCAGTGTGCAGTGAAGTCAGAGCATCTGAAGAACCTGAAGATGTAATCCCCACATCTGATGTATATCTTTATAGTATCTACAAATTGCCCAGTATAAATTCCCAGAACGAGAAGAATGTGCAGCATTAAAACAGTCCCACAGTCTCTACTAAGAGGTCTCCAGTGCTGGCAGAACAAGCCAAAAAAAGGAACTGGAGGATTATATCTAATTTGTGATTCAAGATGAAAACTACTGATGTTGGAAGAATACCTTCAGAAGGAGCACCTCTGTATGTGGAAAGAGACATATCAGTGAAAGGGGATGGAAATGTCCCAATAGCCTACATTAATTTCTAGATTTTTTTTTTTAAAGTCAATACTAACAAGCAGAAGCATTGCAAGAATTCAGTCTTATGCAAATTTGCAAGTAGTTTAGTCAATATGCAACCACTCCCAAGCAAATAGAATGAGAAAAAAGCAATGTAAAGAGATCTGTATGTATCAGCTTCCTACATGGTCTACTCTGTACTTGATTTTAGAGAAGGCAGTGAATGGGGGTTGTTTCCTCAGAGAGAATGAGGCTGCGAATCTGTTTCAAACTGATGGCATCCTATAAGGTATTTTCAAAAGCAGTTACTAGAATGAATATCCTATAGTCCTAATTCTATTGGTAGCAAATAGAATATGAGATGAATAGAAAATGAGATGAATAACTGAGTTCAAATATACATCCAGAAAGAGTTATAAATTCTTTAGGGGGAAGTCATGCACAAAAACATGTCAGAGATTTTAAAGGGGATCAGAAACATAAGGATTAGGATGATTTGGTCATTATTATGTAGTAGGTTTTCAAAACCCTGTTCATGACATCCCTCAAGATAAACTCTTACAGAGGCCTAAGAAACTCATATTGTGGATTAATATGTGACTAACAGATATGAAATAAAGGTTAGGAGTAAATAGCAATCATCATTTTAATGGTGGAGTCAAGATTACTGATGTGGTTTTAAGAAGCCTCTACTGTTCTGTACATCCATTAATCATTGGGAAAAGGTGTGAACTCCGAAATGGCAATGCTTTCTGGCAAAGAATTATACTGGTGAGCTACAGAAAAACCTGACTCTGAAAACTGCCAAAGAAACTCACAAACTAAATGGTGGGGTGACTGAATGGCAGGTGAAATTCAGTGTTGATATTTGTAAAGTAAAGAAGATAGGAGAAAATAACTCTAAGTACACTCTTGCCATTTATGAAGGAGATCTTGGAGTCATTATAGATACTGTAGAGTCATTCTCTGAAAACCCCAAATCAGTACACAATGGCAGTCACAGAGAAAAGAAGAATGTTCGGCATCATTGTAAAAAGAGGTGAGATGAACGCTGGCAACAACAATGGGCCACATCCTGAGCTGAGAGCAGCTCCGCTTGCTCCTCCTCCTCCTCCAAAATAGAAAACATTCAATTACACAAGTGTATGAACGGAAAAGTGTGAGAAAGGAAAACCAGAGAAGAGAGAGAATAATGAAGACTCTTTTCCTTGGAAAATGGGTAGGTTTAGAAAATCCTAAAAAGGTTTGAGAAGGTGACTAGGGGGTGATTATGATTATTATCTCCCAGAACATAAGAACTAAGATAACCTGATGAAATGAGGAGGTAGCAGAATCAAAAGGAATTACTTTTACATTCACTGCACTATTAAATTTTACAAATTATTCCCAAGTGATGTTCTAGAATCATAGGATACAATTGGCTTCAAAAAGTAACTACTCAGGAAGATCCCTAAAGTGAGAATCTTTTTCTAAAAAACAATTATCTTTGGACAGTTAATTTGTCTTGTATAAGTATACCTTTAAAAATTTATGTGTGTTAATATGCTTAACTGCACTAGTTTTATCATCTGTGATCTTTCCTGTGTCTATATTTCACACAGCTATTGCCCTTCCCCTTTTGTCAAAATTTGCTTACGAAAGTTCAGCTTTCATCTCTACGTATGAGGATTAATTTAAGCCACACTTTGAAAAATTGAGTTACACCTATCTTTATTTGGGTGCATGGGTGCTGTAAAACTGTCCAACTTTCAGTAAATGTAGGACATAAGTAGCACATTTTAAAGTTTTTCTGACGCCAGTAAATGCAGGGTTAAGTTACAGACAGCTATGCACTAAAATAGCAATAAAAATATTGAGGTGTTTACTTCAACTGCTTATGGCCAGTTATGTTGTAGATACTTTTCCTTCTGCATATATCATCACCTTAATGAAGCACCTACACCAATCGCTCCTTCACTCAGTTTTCAGGCTGCTGAAGATGTGGCTGGGCCAGATCAGATGGAATGTTTAGTCACCAACAAGTCAAGAATTTGAAAATCCAAACTGACAGCAGTGCTCCAGGTGAGTGCTCCAGGAAAATGCTCTAAAACTCCTGCTCACTGTTAATGAAAGTAAGAAGCACATGTTTGCCTGAACTGGAGTCCCATCTCTGCAGTTTAATGACTCCCCTCATTTCAAGAGCTACCCTAGAAGCAGGTACCTTCACAGTTTCATAACAAACATCTAGCCAAGTAACACAAGATTTCTGCTCAGTGCTTCGCCAAAGCCAGGTCACCTCCTCACTCTGGGAAAGGGCATGAGGCACAGCTCACAGGCACAAGGTTACAGGCTAATGATGACCTGTGAGCATCCCCTCATGGTAAGTGGGCCAAAGTGAAGAAAGGAGGGCAAGGTTCATGGGACTAGAGGTGAGCAGGTGTAGGACTGCATGACTTTCCTTCCAAATGACCAAGACTGCAGGGAAGAAGAGAGCTGTTCCGGATTTTCTAACACTGTTTAAGCATTTAAATTCATGGCCTAACGACAACAGAAAAAATCCGAAAGACTAGCCCTGCAATTCCCACCCCCTACACACACTGCTCACCCAAAGCATCATGCTTGTTATCTTTGCTCTTTTTCTGGCTCTGTGAGTGACCCCATGCACCATTTCAAGTATGGTTGCCCCAGCTTGAAACCAAAAAGAACACCAGCATTGGTTACTCCTTCACCACTGCATCATGGTGATAGGACGCTCTTTTGGCAGATAGGTCTGGTGGGTTAAATCCCAGCAGACCAGAGAGGGAGGTTGCTACTGAAAAGCTGGATCAGCCTGTCAAGTGTGTGGTGAACTCCCCCTGAGTAGACCTGTACCAGACTCTGGGTAAGCGAAGTGACATTTCTTCCTCCTTTCTGGATGCCCATAGCTGCTGGATGTGGATTGGGTGCCTCACCAGCAAGATCAGGGCAAGTCTGTACATGCAGGAGTGGGCCGGCAGCCCCTGGGCAACCCCCAGGGCAAGCAGCAAGAAGGCTGGTATGCTCAGGGTCTTCTGAGGTTACCTGGCTGCAAGTGCAGATGTTGGTGCCACAACATGCCTCTGCATATCTAAAATCTTGTTGTAGCACTGGTTTAGGTGCATACGGCCTTTGGTTTGGATCAGAACCCTGAGCCCTTTCCCAGCACTCTGCTTTAGGGTATTTGAGCTGCACCACGAGCTGCATGAGATACATTAAAGGACAGAGTCAAATAATGTGCAAAATCAAACTGCACTTTCTCATTTCTGGGCACTGCAGATGAGCAACTACATTGGGGACTCGTGGGTGGGTGGTTTGTTAACGGGAGCCACTCCTGGTCAACGTTAGTGCTGGCCAACTTAAAGATATCTTTTGCTTTTATTCATATCCGCTATGCACAGCTAATCTCACACTGAGGTAGACTTCATAGAGTGCTGAAATCATGTGTTTCATCAGGAAAACTCCCTCACACATGTGCTTATTCCTCCAGCTAAAAATATCCCAAAGCAAAACCTCCGAAATGGCACCCTCCTCTGGCTCAGCCGCACCCACAGCCAAACACACTTATCTGGCAATCACAGCAGCTCCAGCGGAACCAAAAACTGCAGGAAACTCCATAGCAAAACAAATAGGATGGTGACTAATGCACACAAAGCTCTGGAGATGCCAATTCCTGTCACCCGACCACAGCGTATCAAATGTCAAGAACTGGTGACTCCAACCCAGCGCCCCTTCCCCTCGGCCAGGTGGGAGCCACGCATGCTGCCCCGCTCTGCCCTCCATCACAGCAATGGGAGCCCCTCCCGGCAGGCCAGCCACAGAGCTAAAAATTTCCATTTACAGCACGTATATTCCATGGAGGTGATCCCCAGGACACAACACTTCCAGCAGGCATGTGATTTCTGTAGAGATTGCCACTACACAACAGAATGCAGGATTTGGTTCTCTTTGCTGTAACAAGGTAAAGTACTTGCAATTCATAAATTTATACATATATACATCAAGGTTTGGCAGTTCCCGGTGTTCACTTACTGTGTGTCACCCTCCAGCAGAGATGCGAGACTCAAAGTCTCCCTGCAATTTCAACAAGTACTTGCTTCTATGTAATGATTGAGGGCCAAAAGCTTTCTGCTCTCACTCCCAGCAAACAAACACTGCCACAGCCATCTGACAGATAGCACATGCAGCGAGATTCTGCCTGACCTTATGATACACCTCTTGCTCTCATCCATGTGATCTTTTTATGCATTTAGAAAAAACTGCACTCAAAGGAGGTTCCCAGAAACCTCAAGTTTTGCCTTCTATTGTAGCTTCAAGAAGATTTCACCAGGAATTGGAGCTTCTCTAGAAGTCATTAAGACCCTTTTTCAAGTAGGCATGACTTGTAAAGCACATTGTGGTTTGTCTGCAGAATAGATCAGGAATAGATTTTTTTTTCCACATTCACATGAGATTGCAATCACACACACACAAGCACCAGTCCACCTGCAGCACTGAGGCTGAAGTACTTGCTCTGAGAAACATAGGCAGATCCTGATGGCTCACAGCCATGCTCACCTGTGTCTAGTCCCAAAGCTTGTGAAAGGAAGCTCCTGGTCTGGCACTGCAGACCTGATGTACCCTGATGTAGCTTCTGATGCACCAGTGCACTTGTTGTGGTGCCTGAAAGCAGAAGCAAGTAGAGATCTGTAGAAAAGTGGCCAAAGCAGAACTTGCTTCTCCTCTTGCAACTCCCACTGTGATTCATGAACCTGACAGAAGGCACAGTGCATGCCCTGTGCTATCTCACCCAGAAAGCCAACCATATCCTGGGCTGCACCAAAAGAAGGGAGGTGATTCTACCCCTCTACTCTGATCTTGCGAGACCCCACCTGGAGTACTGTGTCCAGTTCTGGAGTACGCAGCATAAGAACGACATGGAGATGTTGGAGCAAGTCCAGAGGAGGGCCACAAAGATGATCAAGGGACTGGAGCACCTCTCCTGTGAAGGCAGGCTGAGAGAGTTGGTGTTGTTCAGCCTGGAGAAGAGAAGGCTCCAGGGAGACCTCATAGCAGCCTTCCAGTGCCTGGAGGGGCTACAGGAAAGATTGAGAGGGACTTTTTGAGAGGGCATAGAGTGATAGGACAAGGGGGAAGAGTTTCATACTGAAAGAGGGTAGATTTAGATTAAATATTAGAAGGAAATTCTTTCTTGTGAAGCTGGTGAGACATTGGCACAGGATTCCCAGAAGACTTGTGGCTGTCCCCTCCCTGGCAGTGTTCAAGGCCAGGTTGGATGGGGCTGTGAGCAACCTGGTGCAGTGGGAGGCGTCCCTGCCCATGGCAGGGTGATTGGAACTGAATGATCTTTAAGATCCCTTCCAACCCAAACCATTCTATGATCCTATGGCATGACCAGGGAGCTGCCTGACTTTGGCTGTACTGAATTATTTTTTCCAGCAATGCCTCACATATGTTGAGTTCATTACCAAGCTAAGACATGCCTGCTTTGTCCATTTCAACTGTTTTTATTTTGAACCCCAGCACAAGACTTGGATCTGATTAGGTAGAAAAAAAACAGCCACCTAAGATCCATATCAGTTCCAGGTTCACTTGGGAGTTTTATGAAAAATGGCACAAGTTTGGAGATACCAGATGCTGTGCTTTCCATCTGGCACCATGTGATCCACACAACCCAACATGCTCATAGATGTGAAGTTTTACATTTCAAGGCAAACTAACACCAATCAGGAGCCTACCTTGTCTACTAACAGTCAGGCATCTCAACAACTGATGCCAAAGCCTGGAAAATGTTTACAAATATGTAAAGGGTGAGTGTCAGGATGATGGAGCCAAGCTTTTGTCAGTAATGACTAATGATAGGACAAGGGGCAATGGTTTTAAACTGGAGCATAGGAGGTTCCATGTAAATATCAGGAAAAACTTTTTCACTGTGAGAGTGACAGAGCACTGGAACAGGCTGCCCAGAGAGGTTGTGGAGTCTCCTTCACTGGAGACATTCAAAACCCGCCTGGATGCGTTCCTGTGTGATGTACTCTAGATGACCCTGCTCTGGCAGGGGGGGGGGACTAGATGATCCTTCGAGGTCCCTTCCAACCCCTTAGATTCTGTGATTCTGTGATTCTGTGAAAACACCCAAGGACAAAGCTGGCCACCCACTAGATCAAGGCTGAGGCATAGAGGCTTAATATTGTGGGGAAGTTGCAAATGACGCCCCTTCTTGTTGTGGGTTCATTCTACAGTTGAAAAGGCAGCTTTTGGTCTCAAGCCCTGTCGGCTGGGAACTGTTCACAAACAGTAAAATTTACTCCAAAGGAAAATAAACAGAAAACATTTTAAGTGGCTTCAGCAATGCAAGACACAAAAAAATGAGAAAAATATACAGACATTTATCACCACCCTCTGCTTACAGGATTCCAATTCCTTCTTAACTATTTTGTTAAAAGAAAAACATAATTTCAAGATAACAAAATTTATGGTCTAGTGAAAAAAAGAGTCAGCTATGTGACCTTCTGACATTGCATGACCAAAATCCTAACAAGTTATGTGGGGACATACGCTTCTTTCTTTTTCTTAATTAATCTTAGTTTTTTAATATATGTGTCATAGTCTGATTTAAAATCTTTTCCTGTTCCAAAAACCCCAAGCTGTTGTCAATAACACTATCTGGCTTGAGTCAACTTTGACACTACCAGAAAAAATGATGCTCCTATCTAGAACCCTTTTTTTCCTAGAGCTTTTCAACTTTGATGAGTTTGCTGAGCTCAGGCAAGGGTTTTCAAACTGAAAGACACTAAGTTTAGGCAGTCAACTTCACCATCATGCCAACCTGGAGAGCTGAAAGGGCAATTTCTACATTGCCTCCTATGAAGCACAGCTGAGAAGCATGAAGCTATAGAGCAGTGAAGAGTACCTCTCTCTCCCTGGTGAAATATCTCAGATAAGTGGAAGAGATCAATTTAATAACCTAGATTGACCTCAACTATTAAGTCAGATTAAAATGTCAAGCCTCTCCCATGCTAGAATTTAGGGCATTTTGTATTCCTCGCCTGGCGTTTTGCAGACAGGGGCCATCTGCATGTCCTGAGTCCTGTCCAGGTTCACGCTCCCAGTGCCTCAACACAGCAATGTTCAGTTTTGGTGGTTTGGCCCCCATTTAATTTCAAAAGAAATAAAATGAAATCATCTTTTTTTTTCTTTCCATTTGGCCTAATAAGCTCTCCATATTTTTAAATTACCATCTCTTTGCATGTGTTCTCTGTAGAGCTGCCAGTCAACGTCAAATGAGGTGTATAAATCAAAACTCTGGTTATGTTCTGATAGCATTACATAGACTGGCAGAAAAACACAGGTGAATGAGTGTCACATCTACATGAGTTTTTTTTCTCCCTTTTTAAATTGAGACATCTGTCTAATCTCAGTACTTCCCAGTAAATGAATATAGGCAACTCAGAAGCTTATCTGAGCTTGATGTTAAAGAAAAACATTTCTATGGGCACATTTCTACCTGTCAGCACTTACTGTAGAGTTCTCTCTCTATGTATTAATGTGAGTGACATCAGAATGATTAAAATGATTGTTAATGTTAACATTCCTTTAGCACCCATTTTACCCTATTTTGAAAGGGAGACTTTCCTTGAACCCAAGTGCGAGTGGGTATTGGATCATTTTTCAAAAAGCTTTGTGGCAACCAAGGAAGGACAAAGTCAAAGAGAAGGAAAGTCAGCAATGCGCATCGCACAGAGGTGTGGATGTATACAACTATCTATAAACTGGACTGATAAGCCTTCTCTGAGCTGTTTTTGCAAGGCAGTCACTTAATGCTGAGCAAAAGTACAGCTAAGACTTTCTTTTCCGCACATCTAGCCACATCCACCCCTGAGTGAAATGCCTTGCATGTAAACCAAGCCCACTCAAAGACATCTCAACCTTGACATTCTGTTTTCTTTTGCAAAACTCCACTTCTTTACAACACCACTTGCCTGGCATGCTCCCACGTGAAGCAGAGTTATCAGAATAATAATTAACAGGCTCTCATTAATTTAGGATCAAACAACACCCCCTAATGAAGCAGGGACCAACCAATGTGATCCCTTAAAGTGAGGCGTATGCTTTTCTTACACCTTGTGGCATCTAATCTGCTGTAACCATTAGGCACCGAGCTGACCGTAAAGGCCCGTATAACATTGAGTCAAGGACAGTTAATGGATGCCCGAGCACAAACAAGAGTGCTCCAAGCATGTCAGTCAAGACTAACCTGAGGCAAAAACATCAAAATGCAGGTTGGAGTTTTGACATTCCTGCAGGCTCTGTATGCCTCGCCAGTGAATTTTTAAAGTCAATATCCCCCTCCTGCTCGCGAACACTTTCTATCTGATGAGTAGCAGTAATGTGGATCTGATTGAACTGTGACTAAAGTATTACTTAAAAGGCAGCTTTGAATGTGTTCGTGTGTGTGTGTTGTTGTTTTGGCTTTTTTTATAAATGTCTGTGATAACAATAAAGACAGTTTACGCAGATTATCACAGGCTGTGTCTTTAGACTTCAAGGTTATATGATTAGGAAATTAGAAAAGAGATGAGATTAGAAAAACCACAGAACATTTTGAAAAAGAAAGCTTTTTACAAATTATCTGTGTACTGAATTTGCACAGAATCTGATAGATAAATCTTCTCATATTTGGAAATGGATAAATGCTACAATGTAAACAGAAGGAATCGGCTTGGGAGCACACGCCTGGCAAAAGTTCAAAAAACATATTAAGTATTCTAATTTGCTTAAAGCTTACTTATAAAAAAATGCATATTGTGATATAAAATGTAATGATTTCTGCATGGAAATGTAATGAGCAATAATAATTGCTCTGGATGAGCACAGTACACACTGTTAAAAAGTGCAGTCCCTTTGCCTTCAGATTTCACATTAAACCTTTATTTTCTTTTTCCCCTTTGCACAGTGGAGTGAAATGATTAAGGCAAATGGACATAAAATTGAAGCCAAGATCATTCCTAGTATTGGGCAATACACGTGAGCACATAGGGTGCCATGAAATTGGGGTGGTGACAGCAATAAACACACTTCCTATTACTGGAAAAGAAGGTGTGTTTTCGAGGGGAAATTATATTAGTGGAAGTGGTACATTAATGTTTAGAAGTCCTGACCAAAATTTCCAAGCAAGCTATAAAGCTTGATTAATTTAGGAAGCCAGCATTTTCATGCATTCTTTGGAGAGTTTCTGATACTGCACTTGTGGTGAACATTTTGATGGGGGTCGTTTTGCTATTAGAGCACATCAGTGGGCGAGCCATTTGATGTGTTTTTCATTTGTCTTGTGACCTTTCACTTGGCACTGTCCTGTTGTTTCTTTGGTTGTAACTTTTTTAACCTTTTAATTTTTCCTGGTCTCAAGATCATGTGTATTCCAGCGACACAGCAGCACAAATATTTTGCATTAACTGCACATACCTTGGGCGTAATTTTTGCTTTGCCTCTTGGCTTCACGTAGGATTGCTATGTCCTATTAAACAGCTGTATTTGAGCCCAGAGATGGCTGCAATCAGCAGTGGATAAACTGTTACCTCGAAAGCTTGTTAAGAGCTCAGATTCCTCTGGGTCCTTTGAGAATGCACTGTGCTATACAAATAAATGGGTAATACATTTCTAAATATTTTTCTTTTCCTNAAAAAAAAAAAAAAAAGGTCTTCTCTGTGAAGAGCATTTGTTTGACACAGATTCTTTTTTCTTTTTAATGTTTTACTTCAGCCCGTTTACACTCAACTTTAATCAGACTTGCTCTGTACCAGAGCAAAACGCATTTCAAAAAAACCCAACAACTCAGTGATAACAATAAAGATATTTTTGTTTTAACAAAAAATGTTTTAACATTTTGTGATAACAATAAAAACAGCTCCACAGGTTATCTCAGGCTGTGTCTAGACGTCCATTAGGTTCCCATTGAGGCCAGTGTTCAAATACCTCTCTTTTTTCTGACCAAAGACCTGTAGTGTAATGCAAGAAATAGAAATGAAATTTTCAAATCCCAACAGCAGTTTTCCATAACATCATGTTTTTCTCTCTTGTATGAGACTTAGCATAGTCTAATGATCTCAAAATAATGTCATGGCAACTCTGTGGAGCAGAGACCATATTAAGATGTCATTCTGATGGCAAAATGATGGCAATTCAGGCCTGTGGAGACTTTATGACAAACGATGGCAAAACAAACTTAATACAAGTCTATACAGAGCACATTACCATGTCAAGAGAACAGTACAATCTAACAGATCTTTTCTATCTCTAACTTCTGGGAAAGCAATGTTGATACCTGCCTATGAGAACAGAAGTACAATACCGAGGCAGCAGTGAAACGAAATCTGTATCTATTCTTACCTCCTCTCTGAAGTATTGTTTATGAGCTGCTATGCTGCCTGAGCATATTAAAATGCAGTAGGCCTTTTTATCTTAGATTTGTTTACAATTAATATCTTTGTTTTTCATCATCTAATTAAAAGAGAAAAGAAAACACCAGAAAAATTTGATGACTGCAAAGCGTGCAGTAGTGGGGAAATATGGTCCTAGCCCTGAGCCTGTTTTGCCAATGCATTGGGGAAATGCCAGACTTTGAGACAGTGTCTCATTCAGCAAGGAACCCCCCAAGCCCCAGGGGTGTGATGAAAGGTTGGGACCTGCCTTTACATCCCTCTTGGCTCCATTCATGATGCTGGGGAAGGGCAGCAGCCTGCCAGGTTCCTATTTTGCTGATGCCCAGGTGGTGCAAGGGGATTGGGATGGCAGCAGCCCTCCTCACGTGAACAGACTCCCAGGCTGAGACAAGGGGATGTTGCACCTGGGAAGAGTGGGGACCTGTCAATGCAACTCACTTATGGCCAGAGGAGATGCTAGCTTGAATCTCTTCACCGTTTGATCCAGTTCAACACAAGACTCAGCTATGTGGGTCACTATGATCTGATTAAATCAAGGATGCTAGAGAAGCCTTAAACCAGAATTTCCTATTTTAATTTGAACATTATTTTTCTATACTTAGTTAATAGTCATAATCATGTAGAGTGTGTTAGTCCATTACCACTATGTTAATGGCCAGTTAATACTCAGAAGCCCTTGGCATTGCCTCGGGGCTTGAATTCCCAGATGGTCATTAACTACCTAATAAAAGACCACCACATCATACATAACTACTTAACATCTTGTACTTGAAAACATATTAAACAAAGTGAGCTTTTAAATATTTAGAACAAAATTACATTAAATAAATGTTATACTTGGTAAATAAATTCAGAGGTGAGGATGTCCTATATGGAATTAAAATCTTGCTGCTGCTTCCCTATAGCTCTATTGGT
This sequence comes from Aegotheles bennettii, assembly GCA_013398125.1. Taxonomy (NCBI): domain Eukaryota; kingdom Metazoa; phylum Chordata; class Aves; order Caprimulgiformes; family Aegothelidae; genus Aegotheles; species Aegotheles bennettii. The sequence goes on along the minus strand of VZRW01012690.1, from coordinate 83,354 downwards.
TCTGCATGTAAAATTAAAACATTCAGTCCATTTGCAGAAGGGCGCTCGGCATATCAGTGATTCATATCTAGTTAATGCTGTTCTTTAATACTAAGGGATGTGTGACAGGGAGGCATTGCTTTTGTTTTTCTTTTCATATTAGGTACATCAATTAAAGTTATAAGGAAAATCTCTTTGCACGCACTTGTATCTGCTCATCTTAAGCATGAAAATGGTGACATTTGTGCTGTGTTTCTAAGGATGCTCCTTGATTCAGGGGACAAAAGTGATTTGCAGATACTGTTCCTCACACCTTCCCTCTGTGCCTATTATCAGCAGCTCTAATCACTGTTTTTCATTGTTTGTGGTGAGTCCTACTTCTGTTTTCAGTGGTTAAATTATTATTTTTTTTAATTAGTTTGATCAGACAAGATCCCAGCTGTATATATTAAAGAGCCAGACCTACAGACACACAAGATATGTGTAAATTCAGTCAGTGAAACCAACAGGACCAGGCATATGCCTCAGTGCTGCTCATCTTTCCAAGTGTCGGTAAGATGTAGGTCTGTATACTTATCAACAAAGTGGATATAGAGCAGGCATAACCTTTTTCCACAATATGCCATCCCCATGAATCACCTTCCAGACACAGGAGTGATATCAAAGGGTACAACTTGGGGGATGGCACTGTCTCTCAGAAGTTTGGTGATCGATCAACCTGACCATAACGCAGGTGAGTCCTAGCACTGACTAACCCATCACAAAAGCAGGCAGGAGAAGCTTCTGGCTGCTCGTTTAGAAGAAAGCAGTGGTCCTTACTTGGTGTTTGGAAGAGAAGATGCAGACATCCACATGAAGGGTAGTGAGTCCAGGCTGAGTACAGATGATTTACTCAGTGCTGCGCAGCGCAGAGGCAATTTGGGATCCCAAGGCTTGAGATGTCCCCTGGTCTCCTGCGTGCTCAAGACTTCTTGCCTCACTGGACAGGGCAGTGTCCAGTCCTGAGTTAAGCTCTGTGTATAGGCATAGTCTGTATCCGGGTTGCAGTGGCTGCAGAGCACATTAGTGCTAAAGAACCTGGCTGGAAATTAAGTCTTCCAGTCCCTGTAACTCTTTGACACTGCCTACAGGGATAGCAAATAGTGCCAATTGCTTTCCAGTTAAAGGACCACCTGAAGTTGGGCTGAGGTTAACAACTCATTTGGCGTTGGCCACGAGATAGACCGCCACCTTCTACCAACTCAACTGGATTTAGAACCGTGACCTCGAGGTGAGCGGCCCTGCATTGCCCTGCCCCTCCCATGGGGTTCCCCTCTGAGCACACTCGTTTGTTAATTTTCTTTTGAAGTTAACGGCAGGATGTAACTCCCTGTACATATTTTTATAGGCTACATAATTACTTATTGAATATTTTGAGGGGTCAGAGAAGGAAACGCAGGTAGATTTGCTATTGCAAAACCTTGTTTTCCAGAAGGTGTTTGACATTTTACATGGATCCTAGGATCCATTTGGGGGAAAAATCCTTCGGAAGTATCAGGCTTCTGCGTGTATGTTATGGAAATAGACCTCACAGGGTGTAATCAATTATTCCACATTTTCTGACACTAACTGAGAAGAATTCAACAGGCACAGAAAATGAGACTATCACATTTCCTGGAGGAGATGGGCACTCCATGACTCTTTGCTTCATCAGTGCAGGGTAGGTGCTTACCCATCTGTGTGCCAGTCCCTTATGATATGCCAGAGAGCTCAAAGGGGTAACACATCTGAGATGAATGTCCTGGAGCAATGTACTCTACTGCCTTATCCAGACCTCAGAGACCTAACTGTTTCTGGCCAAACATGTCCCAAATTAAGTGTTTAATCCCCAAACACACGCTCTGATTTCCAGTGTCAGTTGTGCAGCCAGTCCCAGTGGCGTCTGTGAGAGCTGCTGGATTCTTGGCACCTTCCAGACCTCAGTTCCTTCCCCAGGTGTCCAGGGTCAGGATTTAAGTTCCCAACTTCACAGAATGACAGAATAGCTTGAGTTGGAAGGGACGTTAAAGGTCATCTAGTCCAATTCCCCTGCCATAGGCAGGGATATCCCCCACTAGACCAGGTTGCTCAGAGCCCCATCTAACCTGGCCTTGAATCCACCACCTCTCTCGGCAACCTGTTCCAGTGTTTTACCACCACTTCAGCCACTGACAGACAGAGGTCTCAATAAGAGTTAAGTGCTGAACCTGCTAGGGAGTTTTTGAGAAACTTACTCTTTTCTCCCCTATACCAACAGTGTTGAAATATCTCTAGGAATCTGCTAATTCATTTTAAAAACCATGGGCCTGAGTTCCGTAGGGAGAGAGAATAACTTCACCAATCACAAGAGGTGACTCCAGGAGAAATATAAATCTTTATAGTTTCTACATCCATATGATTTATCACTGAGTGACAGCATGCTTTTCTCATCCAGAAGGATACCTCCAACTGAGAGTATTCTTCTGTTAATCTGCTATCTAATATGCCTACTAAAAGAGGAATACACCTAACAGAAATCAAAGAGAAAAACATTTTACAGTCTATTTTCACCAAATATGCTTTTTCATGCACCCTGAGCAGCACATTGGACCAAATCCTGCTATTGGTTTCCTGAATTAAATAAAACAGGAGAGTGGGCACAAGGATTTTGACCTGTTATGTTTACTAATATTCTTTGCTTTCTCCTATTGTCTCAATGAGTCCTTCTTACAGGAATACATTACAGAAAACTCTTCTAGGAGGAAAGGAGAGAAGGCAGAGGGTATTCAGGAACAAAAGACACACTACAGGCAACTCCAAAGTAATTTCCAAGTTATGGCAAGAACCTACAGACTGAAATCAAAGCACATTTCTGTGTAAAACATGATGCAATAGGAAGAGCTGCTGCTGTCATGGGTGGATTATAAAGCCACTTGCTAATATGTGCCGATGGAGGGCATCACTGACACTACTGGCAGGTAGCCTGGTGACCACCTTTTTAGTAATGACATCAGAGTCATCCAACACTTTGGGTCTCCTGGGCCATGCCATGTGTCCTGACAGCCCTGCTGACAGGGACATTTATGCTGATGCTTCTCACAGGATTGCCTCTCCAGGCCCTTCCCCCTTGCAAGTGGGGATATGAGCTCAGGATTGCCCCAACCTGTCCCTGTTTCTGCCCAGAAGTGCACCTTGTTTTGCTGCTCATCTTCCATTGCCTTGTACCATATTGTGACACAGTTAATCTGTTGTTTAGAAAGGATGGACCCTGTTACTTTACAAGATCCAGCCTGTGGATAGGACTGCTTGGATTAGTGCCAAAGGAGAGAGAGTTTTATTTAGATAGGTAAAGTCTAATTTTTTAGCTTTGGAGAAACCATATCCAATTTTAGAAGACTAGTTCTCTTTGCAGTCATTCCTCCAGCCATTGTTGAATATATTGCAGCCTGCTCTTAGCTGTGGAGATCCCTGATGGAGCCAATTGCCCACAATCAGCATTCATCTTTCTCCTTTAGCAAACTATAAGTATCAGAAAATCTCACTTATTGTGCTAGATTTTAACTTCACAAATGGAAATTACTTGTTTCCCCAAATGACAGTTTTGGTTACAAATAGTACCACACTGTATTTATTACAGCTACTCTAAAAGGGCTCTTCGTTGCCCCCGGTGAAGTGCCAAAAGCAATGAACATTCACAGCATTTTCCCCTTTCTTAAAAGCATCTTGGTTATTTCCAGGTTTTGATCTCTATCACTTTAACTTTGGACTTTTATTAAAACTGTTTTGAGTTTGACCCAACTGTAGTGACAGATAGAGTGCGTAGATAAACATAACTCCTGAATAGGCTCAAATACCAAAAGTAGGCAAGAGGAATGGCAAAGTATTTCATCTATGAAAATTTACATCCATAAGATTTGACACTTAGCGCTGATAATCCTTTCAGCCTCAGAGGGTCAAAAGGTGAAAATGACTGAGGTACCTTTTGCTGTGAATATTTCATGAGCTGCATATCCCTTTTTCACTGAGATCTATGTGCTGACTGAGGGCTTCTTCAGGATGAGTCCTTAGTTGACTGATGAATACAAAACACCTCTTGAACAAAAGGCATTCAAGATTAGTGGAAGACAAGACAGCCTACTTTGGTTTCTGTGAGCAGTACCTGGAGTATCAATGGAGATAAAACACTGAGTGACAGGTAACTGAAATACAGAATAACACCATATATTGTTCTCCTATTGATTGGGGAAATAATGAGAAAGTTAGCAAGTCACAGTAATGTCACAGACAGTGATGAACTTTGGAGAACTCAAGGACCAAAAAGTAACATGAAACAAGGAGCAAAATGAAGATAATATTTGGTTACAGTACAGTTCTCAAATTGTAGTGAAACACATCCCTTCGCCTTTGAGTATGCATGGTTTTTAAAACGAAGACAATGGGAAGAAATTGCCGGCTGAAACAATATCGCTATTTTATTTTACTACAGGCAGTAATGTGAACTTCTTGGAAGACATCTTCTTTCACCACGCTATTGCGGCTGGGAACATTTAGAGGCTATGAACCAAAATTATCCTCTCTATGCATAACCTTTCCAGTGTCATATCCTGCAAGGTATTGTAGCAATTGAAGATATTCAGTACCAAGAATTGACTATTGTTTCACTATAGCATTGAGATGAAAAAGCCAATCCCTTTGAAGAGGCTGCTTGCTCAAAAGAGAAGCGGCACCTTAGCAAAGCATGTCTAGAGAAAGTCATTCTTTCTTTTCTCACTTAGACAACACTTGGAAAGCTTTTAGCCCATTTATCTCTGTAAGCCCCCCTGTCATAGGGTCCCCAGTTCAGTCTCAGCCCTGGGAGCTCCTCACTTTCTCCCACGGTGCTGAGTAAGGATCCTGTCTGCCCGGTGCCGATCGCCTTTCCTATATGCTGAGTCAAAACCAGACCAATGAGAATAACTATGCCGGCAACAAAAAAAACTCGCTGCATCACCCAGGACACCTTTACTTCAATAATTTTGTAAGTCTATAAATAAGACTGTCCTTTCACCACTTGAACAGAACAGAGCCCATGTAAGTCACAAATTTTCCCCATTTCAGACAAGCAAAATTGCACATGAATGAAGGAAACTTGCCCTTAGTTAAAACTAGACATCTTAATTTTAAATAAAAATTAAATTACATTGTGCTTCTCATCCACATTCCAAACTGTTCCATCTTATTCTTCTTAGGAGCTTGTCTTTTTCCTAGGAGAGTTAGTCTAAAAATATCCTTAAGGGTTATATTTTTAGGTGTAATCTTTAAGAGTCAGGAAGAACGGTGTCACTCTAATGCAGGACACATTTCAACGGCTTCACCATCACGACAACAAACATTTCAGATGGATTTAAGACCTAAAGGGAAGCAGGTTCTACTTTCAATGAGATTTCAGCACCCACTTTTTCAACCTCCTGTGAAAGCTATAGCCTTCAAGCTATACGACATTGTGAGCCAGAGCTTAGGCAGGGAAAGGCCAGGGGAAGGTGCAGACTGCATTTGCCCAGGTCCTGCCCAGCTGTCCCCATGCAGGGGCTGGGACTGAGTGCCTGCCTGAGCCCTGCAGCTTGTGAACACTTTCAGGTCCCTCAGTTTAGAGAAAAACTCATCTCTGAAGAGGTCCAGGTCAAGACTGGGACCTCCATGCTCTGTTTGATTCTCTCTTCTGATATAAAGAAATCAAATGAATTGTTATGTTTGTATTACACTGGAACATGGAAATGTCATGGTAGCTGGCTTGGTAATGCAGGATTAATTTAGGCATTCAGACTGCAGTGCCCTCTGCTCTGCAAATGTAATAAGCATGTGGCAATTAAGATCCATTAGGTCTACTCAGCTACCTGGTTGCATTTGAAAAGCTATTTCCACAAATTCCAGGCTGAAGCATGGGGTGGATGCAACACCAGAGGGTGTGAAATGTAGCATTTGTTCCAGGATCAGGATGCATTTGCTATTCCAAAGAAGGGGCTGGGATAGCAGACTCTGGAACACTTCTGCACAGGGCACTGAAAGTGTATGAGCCATATAATCAAGGCAATAAGCATGCACTTCCAAAATCGCCCTTTACATGCAGTTTTAGGCAGCTTGTTCACTAAAGATTGTCCTCAGGCTCCTGTGTACCCTCATGTGCCACAAAGATGGGAACTTCTTTCCAGAACATGTTAAAAAACACCTACTCATGTACCATCTTCAGTGCACTTCATCTTCTGTGCCATCATACCTGATACCTGCAAGACACCGCCTTTCGGGCAGACAGCCATGTGGCAATCCATGATGCTGTTTGCAGCATAACAGTTATCCTTTGAGTAAGACCCAGCCGGAGTTTGAAATTCCAGCAGAGAGGAAAATTTGAATTGTGAGAACAGCTACAGGACACAGTCCTCTGCCGGAGCTGCACCCAGAAGCAAAGGTCATTTTGCTTGACTTTAAGCACACACCACACACCATATATTGCCCTTTAAAAGGAACAGTTGTCTTGTCTTTAATGAGAAGTCTATCCAGCCATCAATTCGTTAATAAGAAGGTGATATGCTGTGAGAAAGTAGTGACAAATAATGCCCTATAAAATAATGTCACTGTGTTCAGGTTCAGGTTTGCTGGCTACAAAACGTTTGCTACTCATTTTCTGCCCCACTATTAATGGATAACAGAAAAGAAGGGGAATTTGTTACTTAATGTAGGATATGCATTTCATGCCATCAGATTACATCAGGTTCATCAAATCATGCTTATAAAACTTGATTTTAATTTATGGGTTTTATTGTTGGCAGGTTTCTGAGATTATGATTTGATTGAACGTCTGTTGAATGTCCGTAAAATATCTGTTAGTTTGTAAATGGACTCTAATGGATTATGCTGCTTGATTCTTTTCTCATGGAGCTGTTCACCTTTGCATGGTGTAGTAGACAAGTCACATCTTGCTTTGCCTGCACGCAGCAGCAACTGTAATAACTATATGTCAGAGGCTGTAGCATTGTAAATACAATCTGCTTAAAATCACCATACATACATCCAAGGAGAAACGCTTAGTGTCCAGGAAAGCTCCAGCAGAGCAACTCATTACTGTCTGTAGTTTGATAAATGCCTCCATTTTTCTACTTTACAATTTACATTATTTATCACAGGAGGTTTCTTTTACACCAAAACTTTTAAAGTACTTTTTAAGCTTATGGAGCCAGATTTCTGCTGGTTTCATCAAGCTGGGCTGACTGCAAAAAAAGAGAAAGGTGGCACTAGAAAAAAAGATTTTGGGTTTCTCTTACCTGGTCTGGCTAGTGGCAGATCTATAGTTGGGCAAGAATGAGATGGAAGGCTTCATGGGTCCCTGGAAACTGGAGATGACCAGGGCTTTTTTTTCCAGACTGAGGAGTGAGAGTGATTGATAGAGGAGCTGTTAAGGTGGGCTTGCAAACCTGGAGGCAAGATTTGGCTGCCTGCTTTGTCAGAGTAGGACAGGGTAGACATGGTACAGGGCAGGCTAGGGACCACCAGTGTAGGGACAACCCCAGCTGTGGCAATAGCACTGTAGCACTGTGAAACCCCAGCTCAGGAGACCAGCTACAAACCAACCTTTGCGCAAGAAATACCCAATGCATTGACCAAATCTTGGTGACATGAGCAGGATGTAGCTTTGATTTCCGAAAAATACTGGTTTAAGGTTGGGCTTGAGCTTGAGGACATGAAATTGAGATCTTGGCAGACCAACTATTAGAAGGACTGATGCAGTACAGAGTCTTCTTTACAAACTGAAGGGAAGGTGTCTGTATTTGATGGTTTTACTGCATAAGCAGAAATGTACTTTGCAGCTCACAGAGGGCAATACAGACAGCTACCACTGCTAGGGCATTCATCCACTGTTTATGCCAGGGTCTCAGCACAAATCTTCAGGATCTGAGTCCAGGCTCCATAAAAGGTTCCTTAAAACTGATGCACATCAGCAGTCTCACAGGCAGTGGAGTATTTTGCCACAAGGGTAAATCCTGAGGTACTGGTACTGCAGGGAAGCACACAGTGTGGGAGCCTGTAAGAGCATGCCAAGAGTCCAGAAAGTGAGTCTTTCACGGCCTGATACATCTCACCCCATCTTACTTGGCCCAGAGCTGCACAGTACATCCTCTGGAGCTCCGTGGTGCCACACTACAGTCCCAAAACAAGCTTTCCAACAGCATCAAACAATTCAAAAAGAGATGGTTGCTATTTAAGCTATTGGTTGGTCCTGTTGTAAGGACTGCTGCGTGCTGCCCCACCAGCTGCGCTGAAGCATTTCTGGTGTGTTTGTGGCACAAGCCATCTCCCAGTCATAAAACATTAAATGTGATTCTTGTCTCTGGCTGTATGATGAGCCCTATGCTGGTGATATACCCAAGTATGAATCCACCCATAAACCCTTTACAGATATTTCCTATGTGGTAGGGGATGTCAGGGAGGGTTTTGGCTGGATCCCACTTACTCTGGCGTGACCCTGGAAGAGCTGCACCCAAGGCCACCTGAGGTTCACAGCAGTGCGAAGCTGGGACTGTTTGTGCTGTCTCATTCTGCTGCTGACAGTCCTGTGGGTTATTCATCTAGCTGCTCTGAACCTCCATTATCTCAGCAGAACTAGAGAGATGATAGTGATAATCCAGCACTAGAAAGCTTATCCATCACAACAAGAAAATTGCTGTGCAAGTACTAAGAGAGGCTATTTAATGCACGAAAACAGTTACACAAGTAAGGAAGTTTAAACTATGCAACATCATAATTATTAAGGTAGACACTCTTTAAGGTTTGGACAGAGAGAAAAACACATTAGGAGGACAAACACCATCTCAAATATTTTTTAATCTCTTGGTCTTCTTCTGACACACAGAGAATAACTGCAAAATAGCAATGTGTCTGAAATTTCTTAGACACAAGTACAACATTTCTTAAGCCCAACTACATAGGCTGTGATCACCAGCTCAACAGAAACATTGCACGTCTTGTGCTTTTAGCCTGCATATCATTCTTGGGTCCTACTGAACATTCCGAGCTGTGGCTGCCACCACTAAGTGCAAGGCTCAGCATGCCACAGGAACCATCAGTTTCTTGCTGGACCAGAAGACACTCTAGCCCAGCAGAAGAATATTTATACTGGCACCAGTTCCCCTAGCTCTCCCTGCTGTAAGAAGAAAAACCTCATTGGCCTTGTGACAGAGAAGCTACCCATTCTGGAGTAAGGTACCAGATGTCAGGAGATTCAACAGAGAGGCAGCTACACAGAAAGCAACCCATGCCTGTTCATGCTCGTACTTCTAGCCTGCTCTGAGTAAATTCCTCTTGAAGGGGAGCTTAGCTCCAGCCCTCTGTTTTGTGGCTCTTCCAAGCCCATTTGACTCAGATGTGTTTCACCTCACACCTTGCAGCAACCACTGTGCACAAGTACAGCAATCAATTTGCCCTCCCCTTGTCCTCAGTGTGCCACCATTTAGCACCATCTGGCCCAACAGGACTCACTTTGCCCCAGGCACATGGTGACCTCATCTGAGGAGGGTAGCACACCCATGAAAGGAACACCTCCCAAACACGCAGCCCAGCGACATGGACTGAATTGGCAGTGCAGAATAAATATTTGACCAGGCCCCTTGTGTGGAAGACACTTTGTTATATAAGAAGATAAGCAGGACACTGCAGTACCACCGGTTTGTCTGGAGGAAGACACCCCACTCCAAACGTGGGCTGTGAGGGAAGCCAGCAGCTCTTTCCAGATGCAGAGACCCTTTCCCATTGCGTCTTGAGTGTTGGCTGCTCCTCAATGAACAACAGACTCCCCTTCTGCCCGGGAGGTCTGCAGGCAGATACACCCAGGATTATACGCCACGACTCAGGGCAAAGCAGTGACACCACCAAGCTACACAACAGCTCTCCATATGTCTTTCTGCTTACCCTGACTTCTTGATGCTACAGCAGATGCCAATATTCCAGAGATGGCACCTGGGGCTCAGCGCAGTATGGGGTCATCCTCTGTGTGGCCCTTTTCCTTCTGCCACCCCCCTATGCCAGCATCAGGAGGCTGGAAAGTAGCAGAGAAATCCCTGCGCTGGCTGGCAGGAGGCAGCCGTAGTGTGACTCTGGGCAGTCGGTGAGAAGGGGGCATCACCTTGGACAGCCAAGAGGAGAAGGTAAAGGGAAAAGCAACGAACTGCAGAATTTAAGCAAAAGCCAGCTTCTCGCTGCTAAGCTTTCCCTATCTCCAGAGCCTCTCCAGCATGAAACAGCCAGCAAAAGCCACGGCAACATCTAACAATTTTCACATGGGCTGAATTCTCTCCTGACAAAGCACCGGTCTGTGTTCAGTCCCTCAGATTTTACAAATTATAAACAGTACGAATCAAACAACTTTGTCACACACAATTTTACAAGTAATTTTGCCTCCATTATTTTTGACCGAGAATTTCTATTGCCTTCTGTAACATTGTCCTCTTGTGCCCTGTGTATGGATAGAGACAAAAATTAAGGGAAGAATTGGGCACCTCTTTTTTTTGTTCACAAGTGGTAGCAGTCCCTGTAGCAGGGACTTCATATCTTTCTCCAGGAGAAGATGTGCTGGGTAGGAATCTGAGGGGAAGCAGCAGAGCACCAGAGCCAAAGGCAAACACTGAAACCCCTGTTGGAGAGGAATTATTATTTATACTGCTGGACAGTTTTCTTCTGTGAAACAACTGGAAATGATTTACCCCACAAATGTCTGGCTGTTGGCTGGGTACGTAGCCAGCAAACACAAGAGGAATCAGACTATGCCAGACTCAGCTAGCTGTATGCCATCCATCGCTGATCCATCTGCAGCACATGATATTTGCTGGTTTCTCTGCTCCAGACTGGTTGGGAGAGAGGTACTTGAAGGAAGGGGAAGCTGTGTCTCCACAGCTGAGTGGTTTTCTAACTCCGCATTGACATGGTGTGCTTCTGGCTGCTCAAATGGTCCTAAACCAGAGCCCCACCACATTATACCACTGTAATTTAATACCCTCACTCGTTGGGTTAGAAGCAGTGTAGAAAATTCAGCTCTCACCTGCTTCTACGTACAACAACCCAAAATTAAAAGTGTCTTGGACAACCTAGTGAGCAGTGCCTGGGTGCAAGTAAAGACCTTCTAGCAACATGTCCCAGTTCTGGACCATCCTCCCTTGCTCATGGGGGTTTGTGGGGCTACCCCTGCTCTGGGGCAGAGAGCTGGTTCTGTCTCAATGTGTGTTTTGTTTGGAAGAAAATAAATGTCTGTCTTTGCCTAGACCCCTGGAGACTATGCATTTTTATAACCTGAAACTCAACCTAGGAGGTACTGCGCCACTTAGCCATGGTCTAAGAGCAAAATAGATTGTTCAGGTAAGACAGATCTCAGTGAAAATGAACTGTCCTAGCATAAAGCTACTGTAACTCGGGGGGCTATCTATAGTTTAAGCTTAAGCATATTTCACGCTGGTTATCTGTTGCTCAGACTTGAAAGGTGTCAGGATTAGAGCTTTGCTGTACATCCACATCAGAAAGTGAAGATCATTAGAGCAATGCTCTCTTATACAACAGTGGTCAAGGCGATCAAGGTTTTTACCCTTTCTCTGAAAACCATTTAGGTCAAAGTCATTCTATATAATTTACCAGCTTTGATTCCCTTTCCCTCTTATATGTTCCATAGGTGGGGGTTTCTAGGTTTCCAGGGTTTTTTTTTTACTCCCTGCACAAGTAATTTTCCATTCTGTTCCTGAGCTTCCCTTGTTGTTCTAATGATCCTTATCTGACATGAGACCTACTGAAGAAAGTACTTTTGTAGAGTGAGGGAGTATAGCAGTGTCATTTTAGCCCTGGTCTCAGGGGGGATCACCTCAGCAGCAGTTCCCAGTGCAAACAGTGCTGGTACCATTTGTAGCCATCAGGGGAGTCCTGTTGGCTAACACAGCACCTGGCCACACAGTTCGCACTTGGGAAAACTCCTCTTTGACTTCAGCAGGGCTGCTGGTGTGTCAAGAAAACACAAGATGGGGGTTGTTGACTGTCACAGACACTCTGGTTCCTGTCTCCAATGACTTGTCATCAGGCACTAAGGTCTGAAATACAACCTGGAGAAATTTCAGCAGCAAAAAGTTGGTCTGCAACTGTGTTTCATGCCAATATTGTACCATTTGAAATCTTTTGACATTTTCAAAGTCACTGATGACTCAGGCTGGTGAGGATAGAGCCAGGCCCACAGTTCAATTACACTACCTTCTCTGTCCTGATTTGTGCTATGCTCATTACACAGAGCTAAATCAATTAATTCTAACAGAGGAATAGGTTCCTGGCCTGTCTATAAGTCACTGGGTACATAATTGTTCTGTTGCTTGCATTAACATGTTATCATGTTATTAGCACTGTTTGCAATTCCGGGGCTCCTGCTGCAGCCAAGGCTTGGGTGGATGTTCCGCTCCTTGCACCGAAGGCTCTGCTTGAGGCTTCCCCCTTGCAACCTGCTGTTGCACCAATGCTACATGCAATTAAAGGCTTCCCATGGCTGAAGCCTTCAGATGGGCAGAGAGATCCTAAAAACATGCCTTTCCCTTGATTAGGCAGCTTTAAGCCAAATAGGATTAAGGAGAGAGATACCACCACAGAGGGGAACAAAATATGGGTATCTCACTGGAGTAGTGGGAAAGGGGGGGAGGACAATAACAAATTTCTTAGCAATTCTCATATTGTTTTTTAAACATATGGTTTTTAAAAGGACTGACCAAACCTATATTTAGAAAAAATACATCTCCTTTTAAAATCATATTTGAAGTATTCAAAACACACATTTTTAAATTTCAAGTTTGAAAAACATACAATCCCTGAAACTCAGATCTTTGAGGCACTGGAAATCAAAGAAAAGTTAGTTATGGCTTGTGAGCTTTTTGTCTGTAGAAACAAAGAATTAATGGCCAACAAACGAGCAGCTCAGAATCCCCCTTTTTTAACAAAGAAAAGTCTTTGCCTATGACTATTCTTGCTGGATTAGAAAACTGAAAAAAATCAAACAGGCAACAAATAATTTTACCATTACCAGGTAATATGTGTTAATTGCTCAGTTTATATACTCTGAATGACATACCATTAGAGACTGTGTATGCATTGTAACTAGAGCATTAATAAATTTAAAATGTGCCTATTAGGATGACAGCTTTGGAGGTGCAAAGGAATAACAGTTATCACTTGGCAGAAGCAGATCTCACCCCATCTGCCGAGACTTTGCATACATTTTCAGCTTCCTGAGCAATGATTAGGGCTGTCAGAACCTCTTTAACCTTCTAACTGCTGGTCCCAACTGGCCTTAATTAGAGACTAATGAATTCAGAAGATGCAGGCCGTGAGGAAAACTGCCTTGACAGTTTGTGTACAAATTAAGCACCAATTACTTCATGCATCTTTTGCATTGCTGATACAAGTCTCTGTTATTATTTTTGAATATGGTCATTTTAGCATAAACCGAGAACTTTGCTAATGTATTTTGTCATTTTTATGGCTCATCATAAAAAAAAAAAAAAAAAAAAAGAATACCAGGAGGGTCATGAATATGTGAAATAAACTACTGTAGATGATAAAAAGAAATTCATTTCCCTCTAGGGAATATCTTCCAACATTTTTTCCCCCAATACCATATTATTATTATGATTAGTCACATAATGATCACAATTTAAGAAACAGATGTAACATGGTACTCTGAATATTTTCATTAAGAATATAGCTGCTGTTATTAACACAAGAAAGAAAACAAAGATACAGGTAAGAGTCTTTCAGTTCTGGGATCTCAGAAAAACTTTTACACCCACCCATGCTAGCGGAAGATTACTGCCACTGTTACGGTGAGAAAAGAGCATGGGGAGCTGTAGCTGTATAGTCAAGTAGTTTTGGGGGTTTAATCTCCCCAGTTTCTCCCTCTTATCTGCATACAGAAGATATGAGAGGTTCAACACAGTATTTTTTAGAGGGCAACCCCTAAGCCCAGCAAAAGTGTGCACCTGCCACTATGGTCTGATAAGGCAGGGGAATGTTCACTGCATCGTCCCATAAAACTGGCTTGGAGAAAGTTTGAAAAACTCCTATCCCTGCTGCTTCTGCCAGACCCGGTAGGAGAGTAAATGTGACTTTTAAATTGAAAAACTACAGACCAGCGCAGACCATGAACTGCAGAGCCTGCCTGAGATACGCGACCCTCCAAACAGACAAGCAGCCGTTCCTTCACTGGCCAGTTACCTCTTTCAATTTGGACTGCTGCATCTTTTCATTTCTCCTAATTACCATCATGTTCCCCATTGCACTTAGTGAAATTTATGACTGCTATGCAAACCAAGCGTACCTCAAACACCACTGCAGAAACTCTCCTGGCTGTGCTGCTGCAGAAATCGAGGTCATATCAGCCTCCTACCTGAGCATCTCCTGCCCCGACTCTCTCTGTCACTGGGAAGGAGGGATTCCCCAAGAGGCTGTGCACGAGGAAAGCCAAAGAGCAGCAGAAGGATGGATGAATTAACAGCATATAGTAAAATTTTGTCACTTGTATGCCAGGTTAGACTGTAGGATGTGTGCTTTGTAATCTGCAGATGTACAGAGCTGAAAAAGAGCTACAGCAGAATGAATCCTCCTGTACTGCAATCTTCTTCAAATGCAGAAATGCTCTGTGTGAAGGAAAGAATGAAATTTCTATCCTGTCAATAAAGTCTCTCCCAAGAGGAGATGAAGAGCATTAAAGCCAACTTGAAAACACAAGGCCAGACTCTTGCTGATAAGTCACAGAGGTCTTGAATCTGCAGGTCTTGAATTTCAGTTAAATAAAGCCCCAATTATTATTTCTCATGAAGTTTTGTGTCTGTCCACACAAAACCATGGATGCCCCTCTCAGTCCAATCTCTATACCATGCAAGGCCTTCCTCCACACAAATCTCTCTTGTATTTCATCAAAATTAGTTTTAAACTTCTCTAATGAGGATGACCTAGCGATCCCATGTAACACTTTCCTAATTGTCCCTATCATTAAGCATTGGGATTTTCTGTGGATAACCCATCATTTTCCTGCTCGCGTTTACACCAGTACTTGTTTACAACATGTAAAAACAATGTGTTTTAACATACATGAGTCCTTCCTTTTTCTTTGAAAATATATTTTATGACCTGCCACTGAATTTAAAGTCCTTAGTAAATATTTATGTATTTGTTTTCATCAATCAGCTTTCAGTCTGGTCTCTGTCCTTGGGAACAGGTCCATGCTCCAGATTTGGAGTTTGTCAGGCTGTGATTCTCTAGACACAGACATGCTGTGGTAGTAAGGTTTCTCATTGAAAATCACATCCAGAGATGATGAACTGACCCCTACGAGTGTTTTTAAGATAAGTGTAAGGCTGTGGCTTGGGTGTGTCACCAATCTGATACAGATTTTTCATGAACTGGTTTGTTACGTTAATGGACTTTGGTTAAGCAACATTCCACTTCCATTGTTGTTGTCCTTTTTTTGTTTGTTTTTGTTTGCCAGTTCTGATCACTCTTCCTTGGTGTTTAATAACAGCGTATTCTCCTTCAGTAACACTTCCACATGGAATGATTGCAGATTTGACACTGTCATCTGGGTTATCATTTTACTGTGTATGGCTCCCTTCTGTTTATCACGGCTCTGAAAGCTCACGATAGAGAGGGGACTCAGAAGCAATGAGAGGAAAGGTGACACAGCTCCCTTGTTTGATCCAAAGTCCTGGTGAGTGGTGAAGATATGTCATAAACCCTGCAGAGTTTTATTTTGGTGCTGAAGGTCAAAGTACACTGAGCAAAATGAAACGTACACACGTGTGTGTGTGCACATGCACCTGTGTGTGTGTCTACGTGTGTATGTGCCAGCATACTCCCCTCTAGCAGCTGGTCCATAGTGAGACCATAGGACTTTGCCATCAGCTGAGCCAGAGCTGCTTTAGCCAGCCTGTATTGGGAAAGCATAAAACCTCTGGGGCTGAATCCCCAGTTCCCAAGGAGGTGTAGGATTTCTGTGGGACAGTAATTCTTGCTGTTTGCTCCTGTGCATGGCCTTTTTACACCACGATTTTTTGATTTCCTTTGACGTCTTGCCCTCCCTTTGGAAGCTGCCTCATGAGCACATCACCCCCTACCTGGGATGTGCCAACCTCAGGTCTTGTCCTCTTCATTGGTACCAGGCTGCTGCACCTCTCTGTGGTGATGGCACAAAGCACACACTGCCCTCTGAGGCACTCAGCCCATCCAGAATACCTTTCCTTCACATTTCGGAAAGGTGTCCAAAGTCTTGACTTTTCTTCACTTCTTTTTACTGATTAAAGCACTCAGCTTTTTCAGGTGGATATAAGGTCTCAGCTTTATTCTTCCACCTGGTATGTCCATTCAGTTCACCTACCCCACCAGACCAGCTGAAAAAAAAGAGGGGGGAGAGAGGGGGAAGGAGGAAAGGAAAGGATTAAATAAACAGCAAATTCAAAATCATGGAATAGTTAGTAGTCCCCTCATAGAAGGCATTTATATTTAACTACTGTACATGGAACCAAAGCATCCCCTGCAAAAACAAGCACTCTACGTATAAAAATTTAAAACCACATTGATAACCCATCTGGCATCCTCCTAATTATGAATCTCTTAGTGGAGTAATATTCCCTTTAGAAGCAAAACAGTAAATACAACAAGGGAAACATGATTATTGATTTCTTTTTGCTCTATCTTTCAAGACAAGCGTTCACTCACATGTGCACCCAAAATCTTTCTCAACTGGAATTTATTGAAGTAAAGACATAACACAATGTCTGCTAATTAAACATATAAGAAGAAAAAAATACCCTGTTCTCCATCAGGAGACAATATTAATAGGTGCTTCATAATACGGAGTGTGTTTGAACCCCAGCTGTCTTGCCCCATAAATACAGCAAAATAGAAAGTCTCAGCTTCTCCCTTCATCTTTACGTGACAGTCTAACCAGTCCAGTCATCTCGTGGAAACAAAGCACAAGGCTTGATTATCTAGAGGCAACTTCTTTCCCTTTCATGGGAATGCTATTTCTGAGGAGGTGCTACCCATACATGACTTCTCTCGACAGGCACCAGGTCCTTTCTTTTCAGCAGCTCTGAAAGGTGCCAGGAGAGGCAGGCAGGGACTTTTAGGGGGAGCTCTGTTCTAGGCCACCCAGCTGAGAATAGACTTTTTTTTTACCATGCAATATGGACAACGGTGGCTTGAATGGTTGTTTCCTGGAAAGTCATTACGTCTTCAAGAAGAGTTAGACCAATAGACTAATTCTAAAACAGGTTGTCTCTAAGAGGAGCCCAGGAACGAACCCCTGGAAGGGGCACATCTCCTTTAGGTTTGGGACTGCTTTTGACATACAAAATATGTGTAAGTAATGGGGTTTCAGACACTGAGCAGGGAAACCCCTGTGGAAACTTTCAGCATCAGCTAGATACTTCGACTGTCAAGCTGGGGACACTGGACAAAGGATGATATGCAGCACCCTTGGAGAGCTTCATTCATAACAAAATTTCAAGGCCCCAGGTCAGTGATACCCAGGTTCTTACCTGTTAGCCCTTTTCTTCTGGATTATCCTCCCTAATAAAACAAAAGCTTCCCATGGCTTTTGTAGAGTCCCTCCTCAGCTGAAATCGCTTCCTGCAGCAGCAGGTACTGGTAACCTACAGCTCCGTGCCAGGCTGCGGTTTCACAGCAGCTCAGCATCTCTCTGTTTTACAAACCCAAAGCTTCCCTCCACCCCCCCCCCACATGTGTGGTGATCTCCAAACCCAATAGCTTGACAGACTGAGCTGCTCAATATCGATTACCAGCTTTAAGAAATCTTTTCAGTTCAGTCATAGGCTTATCTGCTTTGGTTGTCACATGGTCAGGGACAGTGCCATCAATACAGATTATGAATCCATCTCAGCACCCTATAAATCTGCAAGTTTTCTTGTTCTACCTTCCTAAACCACCGTGGTGGGTCCTGCCGGGCGGTGAGAGAGGCTGTGTGTGCCACGTCACACCGTGTTGGCTGTACAGAGGGTGGGAAATGAAAAATCCAAGAGGAGCTTAACAATGCTCTTGCTCCGACATCTGCTCCCAGCAAGGGCATCTAGGGACCTGCCACACAGGTTTTTTTTTCCTTAAAGATGATCACCGTGAATGTTGCAACAAATAATAATGTAAAACATTTTGACAGCCAAGTTAGCCATGAAACATTAAATCTCCAAGGCCCATATGCTCCCCTCTGCTAATGCAAGTGGAGAGGAGCAAAAGCCTCGTGGAAGCTGGCAGGAAGAAGCAGTTGAGTCATATCACAAGTGTCCTGCTCCCCTCCATTGTATCCACAACATTTCTGCCATGGGGATAGAGGACAGGGAGGAGGGGAAGAGGCAGAGGAGTACCTTGCTGGTCTCTCAGCACTACTGTCCTTCAACTTGGAGGGGTTTTCTCGTGCTTGAAACTGATAATCAGCAGCCCAGCGGTAGCCACTGGGAGCCCAAGGAAGCTCCCTGACTCCAGGGAGAGTGGCATGGACAGGGGAGAAGGGGACACAAATCCTGTGGGCTAAGGAACAACATTTTTGTGAGTTCCTTGTAATCTATGTGATTTTCCTGCTGCTCGTATGACCTCAGCTGGCTTCCCTGCCTGCCAGCTGTCAGTGAGGAGCTTTGTCACCTAAAATTCTTATCTTAAAGACATTTCACGGATTTCTTGGCTCTTTTTAAGAGATCCTGGTCCTTCTCCATACCCACAACCCCATTATTTTGCAGGACGTCCTCTTTACTGACAAAAGTAATCCCAAACCAGGGATCAGTTTGAAAATTACTTAGGCGCCAACTGACTACCAAAGATTCCACCCTTGGCCTCCTCAAAGGGGAGGCAAGTGTCATAAAAATTAGAGCAAAGGCTTACCAAAGCCTCAGTGGTGTACTGAGCTAGCATGGGCATGCCCACCCATTCCAGCAGCCACCAAGATGTGGGAGAGAAATGTACTGAATGTCACACACCAGCCCCAAAGTCTCTGTACCCATTTGTAACTGACTGACACGGGTGAACAAGTTTTTGCAACCACAGCAAGGATCCTTAACTCCTTTATCACCATGTGTCCACAGTCAACACCAGGAAAGGTGCCAGGTAGGATGTCCCTTAGCCAAAGCAGTAACTTTCTGTCCCTGCAGTTTCTAAACCTATATCCAAGTGAATATGGTGGCAATGGTATTAATGGGTCTCCTGGACATAGAGAAACTATAGGTGGTTCAGATGGAAACATTAAAGTCCCAGTGGAGTGAGAGTTTGTTAAGGATGGCAAGTCAGATTTAGATTCAGAAATCTCTTTCACTGGAGAAGCAGCAGTGGCTAGCGTGCATACAGACACAGAAAGCCTTACACAAAGTCTTTCTGGGGCCTCCAAAGAGTGGGCAGAAGCACCTGGGTTTCACGTGCCTAATATTTGGCAATAGGTGAATATGCTCACACATCAGATGCTAAATATTCTGTGTCTCTCAGTTTTAACGAATTGCTATGGCTACAGAAATTAAAGGTCCCATGGGTAAGAGCTGCACTGAAACATCAGATATGGAAAACTTGGTGTGGGGTTTTTTTTTTAAGATAAAATGAATAGAATTATCTTCATTAATTCAATAACCACAGAAATATTTACAATGTAATTACATCCATTCTTTTCCTGTTCAAATATTATTTTTAAGGGCTTCTTGGCACCGAAGAGTCTCTTTCTTTGAAAATCCTGACCCAGTGTCAGGAGGAGAACAGACCTAAGTCTCTTAATCTAATGGCTGTTAGCGGGGGTGACTACTTTAGCAATGCTCGGCTGAAAAATGAACTTTGCAATAAATGACCTTCAGAGAAGAAGACCATTCATGTTAATTAGTAGCCCTTTTCAAGCAGGATTCATATATGCATTAGGCTATGTCATTTCGAACAATGCCATCATTGTAGTAAACATCAAGACAAGACTCAAGTACAGTTACGAAAATTTTAGAAAACTCTAGCTAGGTTTTTTTCCCCCTAAGATTATGAGTTACAATTACTGATATGTTGCACAATAGGATCTCTCATAATGGCTTTTAGCTTTTGCCACTGCCAAATTTTATATTTAAAATCCATATAATTATGGACAATTTATAAGCATTATGAGGCTCTCTATCCTCCTCACCCCATTTTTTGCATCAGTTCTTACTGATTCAAAGCAGCTTTGAACCCAGAAAATCAAATGCATTTTGCTTAAAACATAACATTCATTCTTACAGAGCCCACTTTATTCTTATTACTACTTATTACTTATTATGCATATTTAATTTAAGAATGCATATTCTCCATTAAAAAATTAGAATATTTTGAAGTACTAGAAAGTGATTATTTTGGTTAGTTCCCCTTGATTAACCACTAAAATGTGGATGTGTTCTTTCTAAAGCACATACATAATAAGAATTGAAAATGGCAAAAGGAGGCTACCAAAGGAAAAAAAAATGAACAAAATAAATTGATGCACAAAATAAGCGACATGATTTTTACACAGTTTATGTCAAAATGCATCTTAAAAAAATAGCTACAGCATAGCAAGAATTTGCTGTCTGGAGAGAGATAAACTTGGTACAACAAATCGGATTCAGAAATGTTATTAGAAGATACAGTAGGCACAAGGTAATGTGCAAGCAAATTGCATGATTCTAACTCTACTTGAATTTTGAGCTATATTTAAGAACTAATTTTTTTAAAAATCCATTTAAGCAGTATCTTTCTTGCTGCTGACCATTCAAGACCAAACGTAAAGTTAATTTTAAAAGCTAACCTGTCAGGCACAATGCACAGTTGCTTCGCTATCCAAAAAACATACATTCCTAACTAATCAGAGAATTAACAAGAAACGTATTGTGGAATAGCATTTTAGCAATCTGTTTAATGAAGAAAGTCATCTGTGTTGCAAAACAATTAGCTAACAAGGGGAAATTAATAAATATTTATAAGACCAATGTATATGGTTTGTTTGGAACCTTGAAAGATTCAGAAAAGGCAAACAATTCAGTTGAGCCAACAAACTGCAAGAGTGGGCTGATCCTGAATATCTGGCACATGACAGTGTTCATTATTCACAACTTGGAGGGGCTGCTGTACACCATATCTGCTGTCTGGCTTGAGCTGGACATCTGAGTGGCTTTCAGAGATGGGCTGATGGGCATATCTGTATCTCCAGTGGTCACCGCTAGCTTGTACAAGTAGGTCTCTGCTCAGTACTTTGGTTTTTGCAAGTCACCTTCACCAGGGGTCAAACTTCCTTCGCACATTGCATAGGTAGTCCAGCCACTTACCTTCATATCACAAATTCCCATAAGTCAAAAATCTTTCTGAGCCCTCCTTCTCATGAAGAAACCCTTTCTGGCTGCTGCCAACTCCTTTCCTCTCTCAGATTTGGATTTTGTAACACTCAACACAGGGACTGCAATAATTCAGACATAGCTGCTGCTTTATTTAAGCATGCAGGGCATGCAGATTTTTCTGTTTTTAATCTTTTGCCATTTCAAAAAGGACAGAAAGTAAAACCTTAGGCAGCCTTGACTTGATCTTCCCTGCTTGGTCTTTATGTGCGTGTATGACGTTATTGTATCTGTTCTTTAAAGAAATGAAAAAGAAGAATGGACCAGATGTGGGATTCATTTTATTCATATTCAATCTGTGCAGAATTCGAAGAAATGGTGCCTTTATTTGCTCTCTTCTGGGAAAACATCTTGAATTAATTTTGTTCTGCTCGTAGACTTGTAGAAATAGGCCTGGTAAGGTACTTCAAGAGCTCATCTTGTCCATCTTACTGCTTCAAGGCTGACTCATGCCCAGTGCTCTCTAACAGCATGATAAGGTATAGCGATAACTATTTTTTTCACAAAAACACTGCAATAGAAAGTAAAAGGTTAAGAAATAACCTAGCAACATGTCATGATTCTGCCACAGGATTTAATAGTTCTCCAGGTGTCCGTGATTGCCATCTGCTAGAGGCAGGACATTGGCCCTGTAGCTGCTCTTGTGTGTGCACACTCAGCTTCAAGTTGTGAGGGTAGCTACCCTGGCTCTTACAGATTTACCCTGGCTTCAAATAAGGCAGCTCAGGTACCTCAACAACCCTACTGTATCTGCTCTCTGACTGCTCTAAGGGCACTCAGGTTTCCTCCAAGACCTGCGTCACTACAATGGGGCTGAGAAGGTGCAATGGTATCATGTGCCCCTGATAGCATGTGTTAAAAGTTGTCCAGCACGAGATATTTTCAAAGGGTTGTTTTCCAGAGCAGAAATTCAGGCCTATATAAGCTATCCCAAATTGGCTCCCAGAAAAGGAAGTACAAGTCACTGGTGGCCATCTGGCTCCACAGGTATGAGGGCAACTGAAGTACGACACAATGTTCTAAAAGGAGAACAAATGCACCAGAGCAGGTAAAATTGTTTCTGGTTCCAATAGGCAGAACACCTAATTAAGATGCTGCAGGGTCTATACCTGGCCATGGAGTCCCACTTTATACCTATACTTCAGTATTATTTACCAACTCAAGGAACACATGGAGGATTAACTCTTATTCAGAAAGCTGAACCAAATCTGTCTTTCCCAAACATTTCATAGATGTCATTTTCAACCCTGTTTCTTCCATCCCATCTCTTTCCCCTCCTCCTGCCCCCCTCTTCTGCACCCTCTGTCTACCCAATGTCTGTCCCACCACACACTCTGTGTGACCTACAGCTTGGTCTCTACACCATGGGCTTGCAATGCTCATTGTCTTGGTCAGGGGAGGTATGGGGTGAGGAAACACACCTGAACCATGACTTACCTGCTAGACCAATGTCTCCCAGTCCTAGCCTACCAAGACCCACAGGACAATCCTACAGTGTTTCTCTCCTTGACCCAGAGGGAGGTGTGGGGACCATGTGTGCTGGGAGCAGAGGCATCATCCTGGCTTGGGAAAGCGGTGGTGAGGGTTGGTCTGTGGCTAGGAGGAAGGGGAGGAAAACACGCAGACAGCTAAATCCTCTCACAGCCTGCTGGTTTGCAGCACTGCTGGTTAGTGGAGGCACTGCCAGGGGCTACTGCCGAGCCATGCATCCCCTTACCCAGCTAGTCCTTCAGTGTTGGACCTGTACAAACCTTACCCTCTACCACCCTTCTCTCCAGGGACATTTATACTGTGTCTATGTCCCAAATAGAACAGCACCTCATTTCAGGCTCAGGCACTGGCAAACAATCCTTGGCAGCATTTAGCTGTTAGTACCCTCCCTGGCATGGCTGTGCTCTGGGCCAGCTAGTGTAGGTCCCAAAATAACCTGCTGGGCAGCAGCCAGGCAAGGAACAAGGAAGAAATGCTGACTCTGTAATAAAGAATGTGGGACTTGTATTCAGCCTAATCCAACACTGGCACAGCCCAGAGCAAGGCAGCCTGGAAATGGCAAGGGAAGAGCAGGGAGAAAGAGCAAGGCAAGGGGCACCTAGAGCCCCAAGGAGAAAGGAAGAAGGGCTGGAGCCATGGTGGGAGTGATAACAGCCTTGAGTGCATGAAGGAGGTTGGTTCCTCACAGCAATTAGGAGCCTAAAAAGAAAGCACAAGGAAAGTGTAGCAGAGAGCAAAAGGAAGATTGTGGTCCAACAACATAGAATAATGGGACCCAGGCTCCTCGTGGTGATGCATCAGACCTGCTCCCTCCCACTTAACTGTAACTTTGCTTTTCTGTAGTAGGGGTTAGATGGGTTTAGTGCACCTAATAATTTCTAGAATAAAACCCCACACTGGCTGACAAGTGCTCTGCCCTCTTCACACTTCAAAGTCTCAGGATGAGCTGTAATAGTTGATCACCATTATTTTGGATGTTCCCTCTCTCATCCCTGAATGAGACAGTTGGCAAGAAACCCAAAACCTGTCCCTCGATTTGCTGGCCTGGCCAGGGAGTGGCTGTGTCTCACAGTTAGGACATGCTGTTTAGCTCGTTTTCAGGCATTGCTCAGGCAGAGAGCAAGGAAAGAGCTACACTCCCAGGCACTGTTCCCAGTAAGCAGGTTGGACACAACTATCATTTGTAGAAAATTTAGTTGTGGATCCAAGTAATGATACTTCAGTGCAAAAGGATGGGTCCCCATCTAGTTTAATTCCAAATTAAACACAGCCTTATATGCTAGCTATGGACCCATCTTTGTGGATCTGAACACTGCAGACTGAATTTCGAAAGGACTTCTCTCTCCATCTTCAGGGAGGACCCAAGACAGGCAGGAGTGAGGTTCTATGGGCACGGTGAGGATGGGGGACACTAGAGTTGACAGCCAATGTCTGGGTATTTATCCAGTAAGTATAAGGCTCATATACATTTTATCTAGTCTTTTGAATTTGAATCTAGGTATCTATCAACTCAAGAGAATGTCCTAGCACAGCTAGAAATCTTGACCATGTGTTCTGTCATAGACCTCTTATGGCCAGGATTTCACTCTTGGGAAAATACTTCAGTCTGTGAGCAGTAGCCTCAGAGAGACCCTCTGAATCCTGAAACAGGCATGTAGTGCTTGGTGGGATAACAAGGTGGTACCAAAGTAACTCCTGCTTGTCCTTTTCTTAGAGTACACGAAGACTGGGGACTTTCTCTTATTACCTCTATGCAAGTGGCTGGATCACTGTGTATCACTGGGCCAGACCTAGATCTTGGGAATTCAGAGAGAGAGCATCTTAAATTGGAGCCATCCTCTTTTTACTCCAGAAAAACTAAATCAGTATCTAGCTCAAATACACACATATCTGTGTAAAGCCCTTCCCTCTCACACTTTCATTTCATGTTGGGTGCACTGTTCACTGAAGGTAAAGAAGGCATATTTTTTATGATACATTTTTCTTCACAGTATTTCAAAGTCTAGTCATCCTGCTCAGTGCCTAAGAGACTACAATTTTTGACGTTCCATTGGATACAATACATTTTATAGTTACCATTTTTAAACAAAGCACATTTACCTTCTATTTCTAGAAGGCAGCAAGATTATAAAAATACCTTTTAGGAACCTCTGGCACCATTTAGAAAACTGATTGCATTTATGATGAACTGAAGCATCACATTAGGTATGAAACAAAGTAAAAGCAGATGGTTCATACTCAGAGCGCAAACCGTTGCCTTTCAATAACATGAGTAAGGATACAAGAATTTATCAACTCCTTTTCTCTGCTTCGTGGAAGATCTGAGTGAGCTATTTGCTATTAAAATGCCTCTTCAGAAGAAATAATGTTTTCCAGTATTTAGCTTCTGCAGTTGACATGAAACAAAACTATCTTACCAACTGCTGGCTGTTTAGCATGTAAATTAGCTGGTTTACTAGAATAGAATTTATAGGCGAAACTTTATATGAAATCCTCTTGTTTCTCTAACCCACTAATAAGATCAGGAGAACAACACAAAACAGAGATTAAGTCTGTCTTTCAGATACAGACTCAATCTTGTTGGCATAGGGTACAATAATATTCCTTATAACAGAGTGACAAATCAATGGAAAAACGGAGAGTACATTTTATGGAGCCTACCAGGACTCTTTGTGTGTTCTCAGGGTATAATTTACCTTCAAACTTTTAAGTAATTATGTGTAAATTTGTTTTTTTATTGCATCAATAATTTACAAGAAAAGGTGAGCCCTTGCCTAACATAAATTCCTGTGGAAGCTATATATCATTTCTATTACAAGTGTTCTTGTGCACTGTACTTTGCTCATCCTTAGTAATAGAGGTATTTGTGCACTAAGGATTTCCTTAATGTTTTTATATTCAGTAAAAGAATGCACGGAGGTCAAAGCAGGATTGATTTGAAGGAGTTAGATTTTAAAATCCCTTTAAAAATCAGGACAAAGGATACCACACTATTAAAATAAAATGCTTAAAAATGAAAAGTATTATGCATGCCACACAGTAGAAGATCAGATTTTTATTAATGCAAGTTTTAAATGCTGATTAATCCTCTTGAGAATCAGTTTCCCAAAGCTTTGGCCTGCATTCAAGTCTCTTTCAAAGGGGCACATCATTTCCATTATTCTGAATATTAATTGAACAACATTATAACTAAGGATACAAAGCAAGATTTAAAGCATGATTACAGCTGTCATTGCTTACATCTAAATAAGTCGTTGGAAATTGAAGCTCAGGAAAAAAAAAATAAAAAAACCTGCGGTAAACCTCTCTTGTCAGGATGGTGAAGCTGCTGCCTCCCGCGGCCCCCCTCTGCTCGGCCAGGATGGATCATCTGTGCGCCGCGTGCTGACGGCTCAGCTGGCGGCTTGCGCTTCATGTATTCGCACAAACTCCCCCCCCACCTTGCAAACTGTGGATGTGTTTTGTCTTGAAAAATAATAAACGTCCCAGAAAAACACTGTCATTTTTAGACGTTAACGGGAAGAGGGATGATAACTGTTCAAAAGGCTGAGCTGCCTGTATACTTGCTTACTTCCAGAGAGGGTTTATTTTATTTGGCATAAACCATTTTCTGATCCAGCTTCAGCACATGCCTCCATACAAGCACTCATGTGCTTAACGCTAAGCATGTGCTTAAGTGCATTCCTGAACTGGGCCAAAAGGTACCTCCTTTGAAATTTTTGTCCATAGCTTCTGGTCTTGGAATGATGCCCTTTTTGGTGAAAACTGATGTGGGGTTACAGTAACCATCTAATTCTGATTAGACAAATGGCATTATGGAAGAAGTATTAAAAATTTATAGTCCTATTTACTAAGTTTATTTGCTGGTCATAAAAAGCTGGATCTTACATAACATAAAAAGCATCCAGTCCTAATGATGAAAAAGATATAAAAAGATAATGGTGCAATCATAACATGTCTCTGAGAGTTTGTACATCTCAGTTGCAGTTTGGCACATCGCATAATTGTGTTGTGCCAAACTGGCACCAAACCACAATATGTTAGTGAAAAGGGCTCGCAGTTTAAGAGGAAAATCTAGAAGTGTTAACTATACACTGTCTAATTATACAACCTTACTGTCCCAGAATGTGATTTCTGAAACCATTTCTGACATATGGGAAGAGGGTAGAACAGCTGGTCATTAAGGTTTTCTCAAGACTATTTAGTAACACACTTGAATGTAATTAAAGTGCTACGTTAAATACTGCACTTGTGTACAATGTATTTTTAATCTTTATGGCATGTTGTAAAAGTAAATAAATGCAAAGCATTAACATTTCTCCCCTTCATCTCTTAAATTGTTAAGATATAATGACAATCCCTATCTATGCTGCATGTATTACCTGAAGAATCCTCTAGTGCTTTGCGAGCATCCTGCACAGCGGGTAGGAAGCCAACCCAAGCTGAATTGTGCAAGATGGATACAAGTTTGCTTGGTTTCATTTGCCCAGGTTAAGTCATGCTGACTTACCTGGATGTATTTCAACAGACAATGTTGCAATGATTCTGGTTTATTTGAAGGTTTCCTTTGGAACCAGTCAAGGTGATGCAAAGCAACTTTGACCCACACTGGATCTAACGCAAGAAGCAAAACTTTGTACACAAAATGTGCAAACATCTTTGCAGGAAACTTTACTCTCAGGTGTCCCAATAGGACTTCTGCCCCAATACAGAGTCAGAATTCATTTCCATAAAGATGCAAATTACAAATGGGTTAAATTATAGAATTGTATTTATACCCTATTATACTCATTGCAATAGAAGTACCTAGAACATCAAGGCACTTAAACACTCTGCAAGATCAGGGCCCCAGTTATTTAAACATTCCCTTCCTCTGTTGTCTGTATGTCTGTGACCTGTATTTCTGTTTCTACAGACAATAATCAGGGGATCTATATGAACCTAAGGCTGCTGTAAAGGAACTTGAATCAGCCAAAAACTGTGGAACAACTCATATTCTGAAAAATTGTCTTGAGATTAGCACCAGCACTCCTTTAATTATAGTCTGGGCATTCTGTGGTCCCAAAATTGCTGAGGTGCTGTAGCATTGTGATACAGATGTATTTTTTATGCAATTTTTTGCTTTGATGCACAAAAAGGTAAGAAAAAAAATGTTTTAAAATACTTATTTTGGCACAAAGAGTTTCTCTGAATTAGACTTCTGCTTTCTGATATTGATGTTTTGGTTTACATTATTTAATAACACTTCTTTTGCAAAGAGAGGACAGAAATCTATTGAAAAGTCAAAACTGTTCTTGACTTCTAAATTCCACCAAATACATGTTTTAATTGACTATTCACTGAGTATGATCAAAAGCTGCTGTCAGTTACTTGTAACAAACTTTTTTTGTGAATTCAGCGCTTTCTAAAAAATACTTTGTCCTGCACTGAGGTGGTTTCCTTTGAGCATGAAGGTTAGCTTTACACAGTGTGTTCCAACACCAAATCTAAATAGGAGGACAGGGAAGCAGCTTATAAGACAGGTTTAACAAAGCACTCAGTCTGTAGCTTCCAAGGCAATAAACCTGCAGTCATCAGGAACACTACAATGACAACCATGTAAGTGAAAACATGTGTGTACCACGTTGACAAGAGCTCTCTAGTGACAGTGATGAGTTCTGTCTGTGACTGCATGTGTGGTGAGATCAAGTTTTATGATACTTTGCAAAGGCAGGAGTAGGTTTTTATTTTCTCTGAACTATAATGTTAGGGTTTGATTTGTGAACGGTCGCTATTTGCAAATGAGCAAAGGAGTATGACATGCTGTGTTTCACGTTTTGTTGGGCATTTTCTAAATCAGCCAGAATCCTTCTGTTCAAATAAATAACGCTTTTCCTCTCTGCTAATGGTGCATCTGCAGCAATTTTTTTGAAAAAGGAGCAGTGGCATGAGTAGCCAATCATCCAGTCTTCCTGACTTTCTGTTCACAGATGGAGTTTGCATCACGTTACATCCTGCAGCTGGTATGTGCTATCAAAACCAAGAAATGCTAACCGATGTAGAGAAACCCATGAAGGCAGAGACACAACTCTCCTATGGCAAGTTAATTCATTTTCACAAGAGATGAAAATAACTATAGATCTCACCACATTCAGCATTAATTGCAAAACTCATCTCTCTGACTTAACTTTGCCTCATTAATTTCTTCACACACAGTTGCCAGGTACAACCACATCTAAGCACAAACAGAAGCAAACAAAAACAGCTAATCAAGCTACTTTTCCTACAGGCTAATAAAAGAAAGAAAAATGAAAGACCATGGCACATTTTGGTATTTAGAAGATAGTCAGATGTTGTGCTGGTAGAGGCTATGTAAATACTGCAAGAAGTAAACATGACTTCTTCATAAAAACTTCTGCAAAACATACTGTCACCTCACTTTTTCAGAAGAGCAAATTCTTTCAGGGTTAACCCCAAACCAGTCACTTTTAATTTTCTATGCTTAGAGACCAATAGTAAGAAATAGGTAGACATCACTTCCTTAAAGCCATACCAGACAGCCTTAGATCCTTTCCAAAAGCACCCAAAGACACACAGTTGCCATTGACCTGGACAGAGCATGGATATTGCCAGAAAGAGTTCATTCCCCTTCTTCTCAAATAATTTTCATCCCAAAGAAGAATGCGGGTCCTGCACTGATAATATCAGGAAGCTGTGGGGACAAATTTTGTTCCCAGGTACTTGTGTGTTACTGTCTGCAAAGGCAATTGAATGTCTCTGCAAGAGGAGAACATTTTCTGTGTGATTCACTTGAGTCAATCCCCTTCTGAACCACAGGAAGGAGTTGCATGGAGCCACATGAGAAGATGCAAATTGTTGGTGAGCAGAGTGTACACAACTTGCTCATTTAAGCAAATGATATTATTCTTTTTCCTTCTTCTGCTTGTTTTCCCAACAGTACTGTTGATTTAACCCCGTATAGTCATATCACATGCACTGAAACATCCAAACAATATCCATAATCATTACAGAGCAGTTTGTGTGCGTCACAGAGGTCTCTTCACTAATTTGTCTGAAAAATGTCTGCATCTGCTGTGCACAGACTTGAGCGCTCGGCAGTCAGACCTCCGGTTCTATTCCACTCAGCTGAACCCGAAATTAGATCCTAGAAAATAACTGTCTCTAAGACAATCAACCTCAATCCAGGCATTTCTAGTGAATGGCCATTAATTGTCCTTGCACAAACGCGAGCAACCCACCAGTACAGTATTTCATTGTCTGAGCCTGACCAAGACAGATGTATGGAAAGCAAAGACCAGGAACCAGGGATGGGGCCACAGCTTCCACTTGTGGCCCTGTTGTCCCAGCCTGCCCTTCTCCTCCTTGTACCCCAGGCTGGCAGTGCCATCAACCACATCACAAAGGTTGTCTTTTCCAGTTTTTTAGCCCTAAAATTAGCCATGACAGTGATTATTATCAAATACTTGCTCTAGTTTTGTTGGCTCATTTCTTGAGCTGAACCACTTGTTGAATGACAAGCAGCAACCTAAATAATCCTTCACTCACCTGAGCTATCTTGCATATTTTTTATTTTGTCTTAGAGAATGAACTCCACATCAAATATTTTATCTTCTACTGCTGTGCATTCTCCTGTCACCAAAGAAACAACGGGTTTTGTTTCTTTGATTTAATTTATCACACTCCATTTCCCTTTCTAGTCACAATTTCTAATTATTTCAGCCTACTGACTCAGTTAGATATTAAATTGAGCCAAGATCAATACGCATAATCTATTGATTTAAATAATATCTTTTCATGAAGCCTGCAGTCTCCAGGTGAGACGTTCTTCCCTTAGAAAATATGCAGCACTCCTGCTACGATGAGTTGCAGCCAAATATATGCAGCTCAGTCTCTATGAACCTCCTCACCAGGATTTATTTTTGCAGCAGTCTGGCACAGCCTGGCTTTGGTTGTCCACCTTACTGTAGTAAGTGTGGTTAAATAAACTGAATACCCAGAATTTACCTATAGCGCTCTGCACTTACTGCCCAAGGGTGGAAAGAAATGTATACCTGAGATTATGAAGACTAAACCACAAAGCTGAATTTTAACCAGATGAAAAATGCCTTTGACACCAATGGATGCACAGGAACACCACACACCTAGATGGAGGAGGATTTTTGAGTTTCAGGGGGAAGACTCCTTTTAAATTAATTTTTCTAAATTTGTTTTTGCAGAAGTGCAAGTTTGAAGGAAGAACCGTCAGGAAGTTATAAAGCAGGTAAAACAAATTTTCATGAGGATTAAAAGAAAAGGAAGCCTTCAGCAACTTTCACCTCTGATGGTGAGGCCAGTACAAAACACAACAACTCAAGCACAGGACACTAACTCCTTCAGATCTGACCAGCTAATGTTGCTTGCCACTTGCTGTCTGTCAGAAGTGCTCAGACAACTGCTTACAGCTCCATTCACAAAACTCAAAAATGTTCAAAGATAATTTAGAAAACTTTCAAAACTAAAAGGAATTTATTTTGATGCACAAGTTATGAGAAACAACAGCCCAATAAATAATTTTTTCTCCCTTCAGGAACCTAAAATATTTAAAAATTGAAATCTTTTTGAGTAAGTCTTCTCTTTTAACAAAGAGATTGTGGAAAATGTGGATTTTTAACCAAGAATTTTCTGAATTTATTAAAATAATGAACAAAGCTTTCGAGAAACTAAAGTTGATTTTCTTTTTTTTTTTCCTTCAGACAAAAGTCATGTCCTGACCACTCCCAACTCCTACTGTAGGAAAATAATGCAAAATTGTAAACATTGTGCAGGTGACTGCACACCCAGAACATGTGTCTACATAAGACCATACATGGTCAGTTTGGTAAAGTGCCTCCTGGTACTATTTACAACCGATCAGTCATAAGATAAGATAACATGCTTGCACTGGACAAAGTCTTGAGCTTACATGTTGCTGTCGTGCTTTCCACAGTTTGTCATTAACCAGCTATTGCAAGATGTTTTTTAAGTACCTTCATCCTGTCTCCAGCTCAGCACTGTCTCTCTCCCTTAATAACCAGGCTAAATCAGCAGGAATAATTAGGGAATCAGACACTACTTAGTGTCAGTACAGGCAGCCAAATAACTTCTGTATCTCTTCCTATCCCATAGGGTCACCCCTCTTCTTGTGAAGCTCAGTCTTTTCCTTGCAGGAAGGCACAATATGCTAACTCATAGTGAAAAGATTTTTAGATTGTGTGATTCTTGTATTTTGCAATTGGTATCAGGCAACACTAGATACAAAACGTATTTTCTCTCTCCTCTTTCTAGCAAATTGTCACTCCTCGGGCACATACTGGCTCGTTTTTTCCAGAAAACCCAAGGGATTGAAACACCCATGCCAATTCTACATGATTTAAGTAGCTACCCCCCTAAGGATCTCTTGAAAAGGCAAGCACTAGGATTGTTTTCTGAATAGTTCCTTAGCTAAAATTACAGCAATTCATGCTTGGGAATTCTCTAGAGACAGATGTATTGTTGTGCTTGGATAGTGAAATATAGATATCGCACTTCACAGGAAATTAAAAAAAAGGAGTATTCAAAGCTCATCTTTGCCAAATAATTTAAAAAGCTGATTTTTGCATCAAAGTACTTCCTAGAAAGACGCAATTATGTGCAAAGAAGAACCCTGTGATGTGTGTGTATCCAGAGAGTTAGATTCTCACTCAAAGTCTTAGGTTCTCATAACAACACGCGCACTAGACTTGAAGTACACATCTCTTAATATACTCTATTACCTCATTGTCATTTACTTGTTGGTAATGAATGCGTGTGTTAACAGAACAGCATGCTGATGCATTTTTTCTGCCATTGTATGTAACATATTTTCTAATTCTTCTGCTCTATTCAGCATTTGACCCTAACGATAGGGGATTATGGTATTAACTCTCTACACAGCACACATTCTTTACAGACTTTCACTAAATACTGTAAGCCTGCTGCAGAGCGGAATAAAAGTGAAAGCATACCGTCTGGTCTTAAGCTGTGCACACAGAGGGTCGTGATCCAATTGGAAGGGAAGCAGAATTTTAAAAAGAAAGAGGTTTGACAAAATTTTAATCCTTGTCATTTTCATTTCTCTTACCCTGTGGATTTGGGTGATTTTATTTACACTGTCAGCTTGAGCCTAGGGATTGAAAATCAGGCTTTTATGGAGATTATTAAAAGTACATACAGTACACTAAAGGCTGGACCACTGCTATATGCTACTAAAAATATGAATGTGAATACTCTATATTATACATTTAAGGAGGTAAGTGCCATCCTCCCTGTAAGGCTGGATTTAGCAGTTATGCTCATTGTGATTATACTGAAATGCATGTTTCAACAAGGGTATTTATGAGTAGTTTCAGAGTGCTAAAGGTGCACTGAAAAATTGAGAAGTACCTTCAGGTGCAAGGCAGCAGCATTTTAGGAGCAGCTGTGAAAGCTGTCCATATTGAAGATGTACCTGAACACTGAAGAAGCTGCTCCTGGAAGAGCTGCTGCTCTCCTGACTCCTAGGCCAGGCAGCCTGAGGTCTAGCCCAGCCTCAGAGAAACAAATGTTTCATCACGGGTGACTTTCTCCTGAAAGTCCTCTCCTGAGATTTGCTTTACTCCCACATGGACGGAGAGCTCCTAGGCTAATGTCCAGGAAGGTATGAGATGGTCTGGGTTGCAGATGCAGCATGGATGTGCTAGGCTGGGTGGGCAGCCAGGGCCTCCTCAGGCCACATGGACGCCCACTGTGGAGACACCTACTGCTCCAGATTCCCCAAGGAGCACCCATGGGTTGGACCTCCTTGCACAGCTGCCCATGCTGGGGCCAGAGATGTATAGCAGCAGGAGGAGATGACCCACACCACCTTCCCAGCAGTCCAGACTGTTTTCTTATACAGTACAGTCACAGACAATATGTTGCAGGAGCTGCTTCCATGCCCTTGGAGATTTTTGGCCTGAACTGAACTGCCCAAATGACTGTCCCCTGATCTTCTGACTCCCTCATCCCACATGCAGGATTTTGCTGTAGAAGCTAAAATAGAGCTCCAAACAGTCATGGAAACACAAGTACGTAAAATGAGGTTTTGGGGCCAGGCTACAAAACATCCATAAACTTCTCAGCTTCCCACCTAAGAAAATTAAGAAAGACCCCTGCTGATGCAGCTGCAAGGCAACGGGCTCACTGCATCCCTGCATGGTGGAGAAGAAAACACATAGCCCTGGGAGACTCCCTGAGACTGTCTGCAGGGGCCAGAGTGAAGCCTCCTACTCTAACAGCAGCTTTCACGACATGGATGGAGGGAAGGAGCACATCAGTGATCTGCATTCACTTCCAGCAGCCAAAAACAGTAGGCTTGTTTTGGCCCTGCCCTGTGAAAGTACAC
Source organism: Aegotheles bennettii (assembly GCA_013398125.1). Lineage (NCBI taxonomy): Eukaryota > Metazoa > Chordata > Aves > Caprimulgiformes > Aegothelidae > Aegotheles > Aegotheles bennettii. The sequence goes on along the minus strand of VZRW01012690.1, from coordinate 49,082 downwards.
ACTGGGTTTGGCAGTAGGGTTGATCTTGCACCTCCAAACTCAACAACACTTGGTAACTCTGATGATTTCTGCAGGACAGGGTCCTGCAAACACTTCACACACACACACACACACACACACACACACACACACACACTTTCACTCCATGGTCATGGACAGTTGTGTTAAAACTGCAGGACTGAGACCATAGTCACTACACAGACCATGTTAATAAGGTTATTAAAACAATCCTGCTTGGACTCTGAGAAAGGGATAGATAGCTTTTCCAGGTTCTTTCCACTCAGGGAATCAAAAATGTTATTTTTCCATCCAAGGAAACTGTTTGCTTGAAATCAAGATACGTGACTCTCACTGTCCTTGCAGCTCTGTAACCTTGCTATCTGAAGCATGTAAAATAGGGGTTTATTGTGCTAAGGAATGAAATGGGAAGAAGCGCTTGCACAACTTGGCCATCTCACAATTGAAAATGGAGTTAAGCTGGCTCCACCTAACCAGAGTGCCAGCAGCACAGGATTTTTGAGATGTGCTGCTTCCATACCTCCCTCAGCCAATTTTCAATGCACTTAGGGTGCCTCCTGATAACAGGGCCAGAAACAAACCCCATGGAGGGCAATGGGGATCTGTCCTTCAATTTAAGTGGCAGGTGGATCAGGCCCACTTGGAAAAAATTGGCTGCCATTCTGAGTGGTTCTCCACATGCCAAGGTCCCGCTAAGACATCCAAATTGGCATCTCATAAAAATCAAATTGGCATCTCATAAAAATCCAGGCTAAAAATGACAGCCTTGGGTTGGAAGTCTCTGACTCAGGCCTTATCCTGCAGACGTGTTCAATGCCCTCAGCTCCCACTGACTTCACCGTGAGCTGAGCAGGCTCAGCACTTCTCAGGATTGCTCGTGCTCTGCAGGATTGGACTTATTGTCCTTAATACTATCTCATTCTGGTTATTCCCTATTGCCCACGGATAATCCCATGGCATTATTCCCATTATGCCACTTGCCATTCCCATTATAGTCTTTAACAATGTTTTAAACCTATCTTTCATTTTTAATTTCCTTAGCAAAATATGTGTATTTTAGTAGTATGCATTTATGTAGTCTCCGAAAAACGTGCTTTTATTATACATATGGCATTATTATGTGTCTTCATTACTTTATGAGTTGGGTAGACGAAAACAATTCTGAATACAAGAGGAATCCATATGTTTAAATATTTTTAGCATGAACACTGTTACCTGTTCCCAGTCATAAAAGTATAATTAAACAGCATGTATTAAAACAGTGCACCACAGGAATTATTGCAGCTTGTCTGTTTTGTGTAAGAGGGGGATTTTTTTTTACTATCTCTAGGCTGGAAAGGAAGGAAGAAGCCATCATAACCATTTTATGTCTTTAGCATGTGCAAGTTATAAAGCAGAGTACCAGGATCTTACAGACCATTGTAGTTTTGATTCATCTTTCTCCTTGATTAATTGTTAAACTACTGCACAATGGTAGCTTAAATATAATTCATCAGCAAGACTTCTCCAGCAGCTCTGTGATGTTTTCTTGTGTCAGAGCCACCTGGTGCGGCTCCACAAGTGAGAGTCATGTCAAAAGAAGAAGAGCTGGGCCCCCTCCTGCCTGCCCATGTCCTAAATCACCACATTGTCCCCTTACCAAAGCATTGTTCCCATTCCTTAAGTGGGCAGGAGGTCCAAGTTATCCCCTGAGCATTGCTTTAGGGCCAATGGTGATTTTCACCTGAGTACCAAGCCAGCAGCTATGCCTGACCCACATCACCCTCAGAAGCGTTCCCCCAAAATACAGCTGCTCGCCTTCCTTCCTGGCCCAATTCAGGACAGTTTGTTTCTGATCTATAGCAGATGAATTTTGGAAAGCCCAGATACCTGGTCCACTGGGCTGCCCAGCCTAATGTGAAGCAGGATAAAGGTAGGGCTCCAGCCTGTTCTTCAGCCTGTTTTCTGGCTTCTGGCTCCAGAGGGATTGCTGTGTGCAGGCTACATCTAATGCAACGCCCTGGAGGAACCCAGGACATGAGGGGACTCCTGTGCAACCAGGTTGTTTTTTCAAGGATGTGATTTAGTCATTGTCCGGGTGATGTCAGATTAAATTAACATGGACACTTGGAAGCACTTTTTTTTTTAAAAAAAATAATAAAAAAATAAGGAATGTAGGAAATAAGGCCAGAAAGGGTCAGCTGGGTCAGCAAGTGTAGACTTTCACAGATGATTAGACTGGAGAGTCCACGAGTCCACAGGCATTCTGCCCGACATGTTCCCACACACCACCAGCCCCAGGATGTTCCACAGCAGTCTGTAACAAACTTTACACTTCATCATAAAGCAGCTGCAAACTTAATGAGGCCCAGGAAGCAAAAAGGCAAGACCCAATACATTGTCAATAGCCAAAATTCTTGTAATAGAAGGAAACTGTTAGATGAAATCTCCTGCAAACCCTAAGAAATTAAGACAGATGAAGACAATCTCTTCTTCTGCAGTAGTTCCTGACAACCTGATCAACAGGGAAATTCCTTCCTTACCCCAAATCTGGTGATCAGTTTAAACTTGAGCTTATGCGTGAGATACATGCAGAGATTAGGGGCCCTAGACTACATCCTGCTCTTTCATGGTTCAGAAGTGAAAAAGAGACCAACCTAGAAGTCTAGCAATGCATAAACAAAAAGTAAAAATGACCCTTACTGACCTCCGCAGACTGCAAACAAAAGTCCTGAAGCATGTGATTAATAGAATAAAGCAATGGAGCAAATAAACAACCAAGTCTCTTTTCAAACTCAGCTGCTGACACCTAAACATCAGATACCAACTGATCCACATCACAAGCCTCATTTTATGTCCCTAAGAATTCTGCGATACAATCGTTTTCATCATTGGACCCAACTGCAGCCTAAAACAGTGAATTTCTCTGTTTCCATTACCAGAATATCACTTCTTGGATGGATGGCTGGAAATATCTCTCTAAATTTCCAGTCTGAATGTATTAATAATCGGCTTGCATTCACTTGATCTCATGCCAGTATTATTCTTTAACTAATTCTGTCTTTGATGTTTACCTCCTAAATGTCTTTATGAAAACTCATCTTCTCCCTTTCCCGTCTTAGTTTTACTAGTATTTCATCATAAAATAAAGCAAAGTTTCAGTACATATTGCCTTGAAAAGTTTCAACTATTTAACATTGCCTTAAAATTAATTTTAGATCCACAGTGAAACAAACATTATTTTGAAGCAGATGCAGTTTTCTAATGATTTAAAAATACATTTTCCTGTCATGGCCACAAAAGAAGATAGATTGAAAGTTTAAGAATTGGTGAAAGAAATTGTTTTGCCCAGTTCCAAATAAAAACCAATAGAAACTGAGAGTCACCCAATAGATATTTAGGAATGGAATTAAGGAGAACAAGAAAACAAAGCCTCAGAAAATAAGCCAAAAAATTGAACCTAGATGTGCTGGCAATTTTGAGTCTCAGTGTTCTGAATGAAGCATGTGGAAGATTACAGGAAAATTGGAGGACAATTTTTTTTTAACTCTTGAAATTTGGAATATTTCTAAACCTTATATAAATGACATCTATTTTCTTCTTCTCAACCCTGATTATCTCATTCTTAAGTTCATGTTCCTTGAGTATTTTTCCATTTTCATTTGACAATGCTGCTGATGTTTATCCCTCAAACAGTTGATTCAGGTTCTAGGGGATGCAACCACTCATATTTCCTCTTAATTTTAGCCCGTTTTCTCTGACCCTTCCCTCCTCATTCCATCTTCTCTCAGTTTAGGGCATACAATCTCATAACCTATGCTTCTTTTGAAAGTCATCTGTATGGAGAAAATTGCTTACATATTTTCCCAGCATGTTTTGCTTCTATTCAGGATCTTCTCACTAGTAATTGGGAAGCCGTCCTACTGCTCTCCCCCATTCCTGGCTCCTTCCATCTGGTCACCACACGGCTTTTACATCTCCAAGTGCTGCAATGTGAAGAATGGCCTAAAACAAAATAATGACTCCATTACATGTCCTATCTCCTTCTCATAAATTTCAAAGCCAGATGAGACCATTATCACCTGCTCTGATCTCTAGCACAACACAGGACTTCCTGAGAGAGATTCCTCAATTCAGGATAGGAAACAGCAGCCCTGACTCATAGCTCTGGCCCAATGTAATGATGGCCATCTCCCAAGAAATAAAAAAGAGCAATCCTGTTTCATGTACTCTTGCACAAGACTTTTGATTACTTGTTGCAGAAAATAGACTAACATAAATTTTAGGATGAGAAAATTCCATACATATTCTCATTGCTCTTAAAAGTTTATTTCATACCAACATTAAAAAAAAAGACATTCTGGAGAAAATTATTATTATTGTTCTTGCCCAAATTGAGTGCTTCCAATGGTAAGTCTTGTCTTTTACTCTAAGATTTGATAACAAGAGCATAATTATACCTCAACCCCATAAAATCACAGTAATGACATTTGATATCCTCTCAGGTTAGGACAGCACTGGTTGCACCCTTGTGGTGGTAGAAGGGACACATTCAGGGTGCAATTCACTATTCAGTAGAAGCTTAAATGTAACCCCTACTAAAGGAAATAGACTTTATCACTTCCTCCACCAGCCTCAAAGGGACGATACCAGAGGTAGAAAATACCACCTACTGAAAGTAGAAAACTGCACTCTGAAGTACCTGGCATAAGTTACTTCTCAGAAATTTCTCATTCAAGTACCAGCCTGCTATGTCTCAGCTTTACCTACAGTGTTTTGGTACAGCTGTGGGGCCAGAGAACACATTTTTCCCAGATCAGGTTCTTTTCTCTTGCCTGCTCTTGGGTCCCCAAGGAGCTGCTCTGCCCCTCTGTGCATGGGCATGAGCTTCCCTGTGGCTATGTAAGGCAGCTGGGGGAAGGAGCAGCTGGATCCACCAGCAGCCATGCAGGCATGCAAATCAAGCAAGTGTTTGGTCCGGAGGCCATCCGCAGCCCCATCCTCCCAGCAGCAGTTGGCTCGCTCCTAGTGGAGAGAGAGCATATGCTCCACTCCATGCATCTTATCCTGTGTTTTTATTACCCCAATTCACTCCGTAGTAGTAGCAAGTGCAGGTCCTCAAATAGGCATTCTTTACCTCTTTGTTATCATACTGAGCCCAGAAAAATGTTCAGTAAAGTTGAACATCTGTACTGCTTTAAACCTCTGCCAGAGAGCATGTAGCGTACCAGCCAGAGAAGAGGAGAGCCCTGAGATAGCCAATGGTAAAAAGTTGCAGGGATTATCCCTGGAGAAATACAAAGTACTTTTTGGATGTTCTGTCACGGAGAAATAGAAGATTGTGGAAAATACAGGAGATCCTTGTAGCAAGAGGTCAGGAAACATGGAAATGGACAGCCCCAGGAGGTCTCAGACAACACCCACAAGTCCATCATCTATGGGTGGCATTCCCCAGTACTTGCACATGCCTAGGTTATTAGTCTTGTCACAGTAAAATGCACATTTCTTCAGAAAGAAAATTGGCACTGAGGGGACTAACTCTTGTCTTGTTTTGCCACACAGACCTCTCCTTCATTGCTTTGGACAAACAGACAAACAATCCTGTGAGTTTCAGGTGAAGAACACTAGTATTCTTCAGGAACTTGGTTTCAGTATTAGTTAACTATTTCTGAACACCATAAGCATGAAGGATGCTCCCCATCCAAAGGACAGGACTAGAACCACTGCAGCCACCCAGCCATGGTGGCCAAGTTGAAGGGCCGTGCTCCTCTCAGAGCATGGGTTGCATGGGGCCAGCATTGCAGATCCAAACTCCTCCTTTGCATAGAAAGCCCTGCAGGAGCAACCCAAGGAGACCTCACTGCCTTCCCTCTGTGGGGAGGGGGCATTCTGGCCCAGAAACACATGCTTGCTCTGAGTTGCAATTTATCTTGCTTTATCTCCCCAAGATGGGTTTGCAGGACAAGTGTCCTGACTCCAGTCCCAGTTGGCCAAAGCCTGTATCTCCCTTTATGTGTGCATGTGCGTAACCTGCCATCCTCTTGCAGATCTCCTTGCTCAGGCCCACTCTCTGTTCTGCAAGTTGGCATGACGGCAGCATACCAAGTAGGAGGTTTTGGCTTGTGTGTAGAATTTGGAGAGCGGTTTTGTAGTAAGTTGCTGTACTTTTTGGCTTGCAAGCCCTGGGAGCATATGGCCCATTGCTTGCAAAATGCTGATATTTTAAAATTGGGGGAGGAATAGAGCATGGCACATTTATTTTACTTCTTCAGTGCCACTATTTTTGCCAAAACCTTCCTCACCACACCATCCTGGATCATGCTGTTCTATCCATCTTTAAAGTGATCTCTCCACTAACTAAAAAGTGGATGATGTAAGATAGCCTCCTAACAAGCCTGAGAAAAATAGCCTTTCTCTACTCAATCTCCAATACAAAATGTTGTCAATTAATAGCTAAAGTGAGTGAGCAGCCAATGCAGGACTACTTCTGCTCACTCCTGAACTCTTTGCAGCTGGCCTTGCAAATACTTTCAACAAACATCTCTCCTTTTCCAAGCAATCAAAACTTTATGGACTGTTATTTCCTTCCTCTCGACTTCCCAAGAGCTAACACCAGCACACTTGAGATGCTGCAGACTTATCACTTCCACCTTGAACCAGTGGTTGACCTGAAGAGAGAGATGCCAGGAAATGAAATAGAGTTCTTAAGTACAGACAGAAGAACAGTACTAATCCAAGCACAGCTCTGCTAAACCACCACACTAGCTGTCAAAATACATCTGATTTTTTTTCTTTTTTCTTTTTCTTTTTTTTTTTGCCTTCCACAAGCCATTTAATAATGTTGAAAAGCACAACATTTTAGTTTCAGAAAAAGTTAATAAACCAGTAGATAAAGGTGAGCTGCAAGATATTAATGTACTTGAATTTTCAAAATGTTTTTGATACTGTCCCTCATAAAAGACTATTAAAGGAAATAAATAATCACAGGGCTAGGAATGAAGTCTTTGTTAAGGATTAGAAATGGATTAAGTGACAGAAAACAAAGAGTCATGATAAAGAGCTTCCTCAGAGGATGGAAAGAGGTTAATGGTAGGGTACCATTATCATCTGTGTTGGGACCAATTTTATTGACTGTGCATGTGAATGACTCAAAGGAGACAATGTTGAGGGATTTGGGATACCTGAGTAATGCCATCATATTTTGCTGGGTCTGGCTCTGTAATCTTTACTCACACAAATAAAACCACTGAACATAGGTGGGCTGTGTGAAGAACTTAGTTACATAATCCCCGCAGTGTTTGTAGGGATTGACTTCTGGTTAATAATAATTATGAGAGATTGTGAAGAACTCCGTATATATTGCTGGTAAACTGCTGGTTGCATGATGGCAAGTTAGCTGAGATGATTACTTGAGTGGTGCATATTATCAAAGAGCTCTAAGTCTTTCCATAGACACACAGTCACTCACCTGTGGGGTCTTTTAGGACCAGAAAGCGAGAATTCACAAAAGATAAACCATGATGGGCAAAGATCTGTGGACTATGTAAGAGTGTAAGAATTAAAGAATCATCACCTAATGTGTGTCGCCTGACAGAGCAGAAGTTAAAAGCTGAAAAATAGGGTGACTATACTGAAAAACAGAACATGCAAAACAAGAGCATGCTATAATGACATTATATATGTAAAAAAATCCTTCCTCTATTTCTCTCTTTCACTTTGTTCCCTGAAAAACAACTAAGAGATATTTTATGTTGGAAATGTCCAGAAAAATAACTCAGTGTTCAGAGATAATAATGACACATGATCTTTCATCTTTTTTGAATAATCTCCCTGTCACAGTGGCATAAGCCTTATCCTTAGAGAAGAAGTAGCAAGAATTTGACTGAGGAATTCAACATGATGGACAGGGAAACCCATTCAATGAACAGTTAGCATATGCCATATCCTCCAGGAATGAAGCCCTTCTATTATCTGATGGCACTTGCTGAAGCAGAAACTCACCAAATCAAAAGTGTCTTGGATTATCTCGGGGGAAAAAAAGAGAGATGCTTTGTAATTAAGCAGATGAGGATAGTTGTATTTCCATAACCTGGTTTGCAGGTGCTCTATGCCTAGTACATCCAGGGATGAGCCCAGGGAGCTGAAAGTCGTAGTGTATGAACTGAAATGCCTTTTTGCCCATGCCACTAGCTCATGGAGTGGCCTTAGAGAGGTCACTTCAGCATTCCCAGGCTCCATGTCCTCCCAATAGACTCACGAGCTGTTATGAGGCCTAATTAATTGTTTTATAGTAGTGGTTCACTTACCAGACCTGGGGATTCCTGAATGAAGAGCACCAGAAAAGTTCAAACTGTTGTGTTATTTTCAAGTGTAATACTAATGACTTCAGCAGCTTTTCACTGCTCTCTGGGCAGCCAATGACTGGCTGGAATTAACAACTTCTGGCTACCTTATTACCACTCACGTATCCATGGAAATGGATGACAGTTCTGCAGAAACAACAGAAAAGTTTTTAAAATATGACTTTGCTCCATAATAGCAAAAAATAATCACACTAGAAGACATAAATTTCAACAGAGGAATTCAAAGCACTTTCCATCATTTGCTTCCTTTCCATACAACTCCTGTGAGTGAAGTAACAACCAGGGAGGAGACATTGCAGCCCCGCCGTGACATGGAGCCAGGCCTGGGGAGGAGGAAATCAGCAGCTGCTCAGTAGCACGGCACTGCAGTATGAGACAGGAAGTGAAGATAACGATGCCCAGTTGAAACCATCGCCTCAATGGAATTATCTGGTGTGGAATTTGGCCCAGGCAGAGCACTTCGCACCCCTGCTCTTTGCAAAAGCCTTACTGCTGCTGTTTTTGCTGATCTGTTTTCTAGTGTCAGGAATGAAAAGTGAGTTTTAAACCAGCAGAAGCTGCAGATGCACAACCAAGTAGCTCTGGCCACGTAGCTAAGTGCTGACTTTAAATCTCCAAGCCTGAAAATCATGCCCTAATTCATTTTTGTCTGTGTAGACATAATGTTTGTGGAGCAAATGAGATTGAATACCTTAAAAACTTGAAATTATTCAAATTATCCCTGATACTAGGCTATACAAACTCTTCAGCCTCTACCCCTTTATGCACTATTATGGACCCAGTGTGGAAATCAGAGAATAATTGAGTTTCTGTACTCACCACCCCCTTCCCCAGTGCTATACTTCCTATAAGCCCTTCACAGCATAGGTCTGTGAAAAAGATATCTTGTGTGCATCTTGTAGTATAATTGAGTCAAGGTTGTTTAGCACTAATAAGGTATCTCTGGAGTCCAGATGTTTGACTCATGCAGTGATGTACAGGAGAAGAGCAGCCCATGTTCGCACAGCAGCAGACACAATCAGCCACTGCCTTGGCCAGCACACAAAGAGCCTAGGGGTAGTACAGGTGCAGCTGCTACTGACCCAGGAGCTGCAAGGGATCAAACAGCTTCCCTTCATTATTTTATCTCATCCACTAACACGCCTTCCTCAGCCCTTTCTCTTTGTATATACCACCAGCCTCTTTCATGACTTCATTTGTAGTTTTCCTTTGCTAGTGTGCTACCACATGTTCAGTTTCTATCACCCTCCTGTTATTCTTCTCCCAGCTGAAAAATTGCTAACCCTTCAATTTTCACTTATTTACTTCTCTGTATGATCACAGGCAATAAGGATGAGACCTCAAAGGTCATTATACCTTCATTCCACAGAGGGTTAAATTCATTTTCCCTGCACGTGGACCACTCACCACTTTTTATTCATGCAATGCAAACTAGACTCTTACTCATAGATGAGATCCTAAGGCTATATCTAAGCTGAAGAACCTAGAATATTCCTTTAGGTCTTGGTACCATCCCAGGCTGTACCTAGGTCTCTGCAGAAAAGGAGAAGGAGGCTGAGGGCCCATCAGGACTGGGGAGCCAGCACTCCCTGAACAAGGAGGGACCGTAACCCTGCACCCTGCCATGGCCTGGGCCCATCAGCTTAGACATGACCCAAAGGACCACCCCTGAAAGAACAGGGATATTGGAGTGGTGCTCTAAGCATGCAGTACAGTAACAATTAAAGGTAGGATATCCACAGCACCTGATTTTGGTGAGCAAATCCTCTGGATTTCCAAACTTGCCTCCCCTGCAGCCTTTGATCCTGTTCCTGTGAGGATCTTAATGCTGCTGGATGGCATTGATACCTCAGTGGGGCTACTCACATGGAGAAAAACGTGTCTCAGAATGTATTTGCCAGATCAGAGCCTACTTAGTAAAATATTGGGAGTTCTTGGAAAGCCATCACTTGTTACATCAGTGGGAGTAAAAAGTTCTCAGTGGACACCTTCAGCTTCCTAACACAATACTCTAGTTACAATAGTCCTTGACTCCTTTTTACATTTATCTTTGCATCTAGGAGACAATTGTCACAATACATTTTGCCTGCTAGACTACCAATGTGATGAAAGAAAAAACAAAAACAGATTGCTGCATCAGTTCTAACTAACATTGTACATGTGACCAATCACTACTGGAAAATCTAAAACTCAGATAAAAATCACTAGGCTTTTTTTAACGCTTGAAATGGGCTATGTTGTAAAGGAAACCTGCAATAATGAGATAATATGAATTAAAAATAAATACTTCACATGTTTTGAATCAAGCAAAGCAGCATGAAAGCACTGAAGAAACAGGTATTTAAGTCCTATTATTTGAAGGTTAGTATTTTCTTGTTCCTAATCTGTGGTTTATTTGGAGTAATACTAGACTTTCTTGTAATATAATAATTTTACGTGTAGTATATTTAGATCCAGAATCCTTGAATATCATAACATTACAGGATATCAATTGTTACATAAAAAAATATTCAGTGTTGACATCTGTTTCCCAAAATACTTACCAAGCAGCCACCAAAGAAGCAGTTTCCAATGTATATCAAGAGAAACAAGACCCATACTTTGAGAAGGAATTTTTAAATGCTGATGTCCAATGCTAGTTAATAATATCAAGTGTGAAGGGATCAGAGAGACAATTGTTTCTAAGGCTAAAAATCATCCTAGATATACTGGACAATGAGAGGAAAAAAGACTTACCTAACATTCTAGCTAGATGGTATCTTCCTTTTCCTCCTCCAACTGAAGCTTGGGACAGCTGTTTGTCTTTAAATGCTAGAATACAAGGACACAAAAAGGTCACAGGAAAACATCTCCTGTGCAAACTAGAAATAGGGCTGTCCTTTTTCAGTTAAAAAAATGTTTATGTGAATGTCAGTCTTATGAAGGAGACAGGACTAACTGAAGTGGAAACAGGAGTCTTCTCCTCAGGCATAGAGTAGATGCTTAGCTTCTTGCCAAGGTGACACTGGCACTGGCTGAGGTGAAGCATTCACCTATTCTGTGCTGGTGCCATTGTCAACTCTTAGACCACTCTCCCCTCTCCAGGAACTGTATCTCATGTACTATGGATATGTGCCCTTTGGGGACTATTTCCCATCAGCTACCTCTAGCCTGAGCTGCATTTCAGTATACAGCACATTCACAGCATCACAGAATTGCTGAGGTGGGACAGGACCTCCTGAGGTGACCTAGCCCAACCCCCTGCTCAAAGCACAGTCAGCTAGAGCAGTTTGCTCAGGGCCATGTCCAGTTGGGTTTTGAGTATGTCCACAGACAGACACTGCAAAAACTTGCTGAGCAATCTGTGCCAGTGTTTCACAACCCTCACAGTAAACAAGTTTTATTCTTATGTTTAAATGGAATTTCTTACATTTCATTATGTGCCCATTGCACATTCTCATGTCTGTGGGCACCACTGAGAAGCATCTGTCCCCATGTTCTTTATTCCCCCCCATCAGGTATTTCTACACATTGATACGCTCTCCCCCAGCGTTCTTCAGGCTGAACAGTTGCAGCTCTCTCAGCCTCTCCTCTATATGATAGATACTCCAGTCCCTTGATCATTAAGGCTGTTTGTTGGACTGGTTTATGTCTTCCTTGTACTGGAGAGCCCAGAACTGGAAGCTTTCTTTTTACTTTTTGCCAAATTCAACTCTGGATGGCCTTTGGCTTTCCTAACTAACCCCAACCCTCCATTCTTGGACAGTGTCTCTATAATCCTTGCAGGTCACCACTCCCTGCTTCCAGTTCTTGTATGCTTCCCTTCCATCTTTGAGTTTTACCAGGAGTTCAGTCTTGCAGACCTCACACCACTATTGTTTGATTTCCTGCACATCAGGATAGACCATTTTTGAACAGATGACTCTTGAATACCAATAAGGTCTCCCAGTCTCCCACAGGGAGCTGTATCCCACATGGTTTTTCAAAGCAGGTCCCTGAACAGGCTAAATTCAGCTTTCCTGAATCCCAGGGTTTTAATTCCACTTTTTGCTGTTGGTCCCTTCCCTCGGGATCCTCAACTCTACCATCTTATGGTCACTGCAGCCAAAGCTGCTCTGACCTTCACCTACCTGACCAGTTCTTCCTTGTTTTTACACCTGAGGTCCAGTAGAGTGCCTTCCCTCCTCAGCTCCTCAATCACCCGTGTCAGCAAGTTGTCAGAAACCTCCTGGGTTGCTTACATCCTGCTGTGTTGTCCCTCCAGCAGATATTAGGGTGGCCAGATCTCCCAGGAGGACCAGAGACTGCAAACACCAGGTTTCTTACAGTTGTCTGAAGAAGGCATCATCTACTTCTTGATCATACAGTCTGTAGCAGACATTCATCACAATGTTGTCTATGTTGGTTTGCCTGCTAATCCTGTCCCATAAAACCTGAGCTCATTCAACACCCATGCCCAGGCAGAGCTCAATTTATCCCCACTGCCCTTTCACATTAAGGGAAGTTCCCTCTCCTTGTCATGACAGTCTGTCCTTCCTGCAGGGCCTGTATACTTCCAAGGCAGCACTCCAGTTGTATGAGCTATCCCACCACATCTCTGTCAACCTAATGAGACTGCAGTCCTGTAACTGCACATGGATCTCCACTTTCTTCTGTTTTTTCACTATGCTGCATGTTTTAGTGTACAGGTACTTCAGAGAGGCCCCCAGTCAGTTTTCCCAGAAAATGTGTGAGAGCCTGTCCCACCATTCTGTTCTCTCAGGACTTCCTTACCTGTGTCCATACACTTGAGGTGGGCCCTCTTTGGCCCCGTTTCACTGGATACAAGGACTGTCCTGTCCACCTCACCCTGCATCCTTTATTGTGCCAATGCTTCATTTCCCACTCCCAATGGTGCCATATCTTTGCTATTTCATTACTTCAGTTTTCCTTAGGCAGACATGGAAGGAACTTTTGCACAAAACCATTATTCCCCCCATCACTGACAATGCCACTCTTTGCTCACCTTCCTTCAGCACTTCCCCTCATGTTATACATCTATGGATCCTTGTGTTTAGAGCTCTGCTCTTGCTTGCATCTCCAACCACCTCTTTCTAGCAACCCTCCCTTCTGTCTTGGCCATGTACCAGACTTGTTGCCCAGTTCCTGCCTTTATCTCCACAAGCGTCTGTTTCTGGTTTCTTTCCCAGTGCTCTCTAGACTCCAGGACAACCTTCCAAGTTGGCTATTCTCTACAAATTCAAATGCCTCCTTAAAACACTGTTCTGCAAGGCTTTTCTGAAATGAGCTTTCCTACCATCCTAACACTAGCCTGCTGCCACGAGTCCTTATCCACATCCTTATCACAGGCCAATTCCAACAAACACCAGTTTCTGAGATATTAAAGATATGTCATTTCCTTACCAGGCAATGCAGACTTCTTCTAAAGCTCTCCTTTGCCCCTGACCTCACTCACATTTGTTTTATAACAGCTTATAGCCCTTTAACAACAGTGAAGTTATTTCTGGTTTGCACTGTTGTGACTTGTGATCAAAAGCAGGCCTACTGCCTATCTCTAGATATAAAAACAACAGCCCACTAACGCATTGCACAATACCTTATTCTTCAATATCTGCTACAAAAGCATGCAATTCACTTACAAATTATTAAAGCTGGGCTATGGCAGCATCCTAAAGTACTAACCAGGTCAATTAGATTGGTCCTTATAACCCCAAGAGTGATTACCAACAGCCATCAGCACACTGTAACTGCTTGTTGAGCAAGTGAGTCAGACAGCAATAAGGACTTTTAAGCAGCCAGCAAAAGCACTCATATTCTTCTAGAGGAGAAGTTTATTACAGAGCTCAGCATCTGTGTCTTGCAGCTGCCAAGTGTCCTCCATGTGTTGTTACAGCTGCTGATTCTGCTGTTAAGGAAGGGGGAGCAGAAGGATGAAAAGAGGCAGCGTCAGGAATGTTCAGTTGCTGTAAAACACTGCCAAGCAGATATTCACGTTATCTGCGTGCACAAACTAAGCCATCTAAACATGTGAGCTCATTGCTCTTTGCCGGCTGGTCTCACACTACAGAGGAATCATGTGACAAAGCCACTAGACACTTTTCAAACTACTCCAAATACAGGATCTGCTGAAACCCTTAAGTAGCATACCCAGCTATATCAGTTTTGTGACATGACATGCTCTGACTTGTGAGAACAGACGGGAAAAGAAGCAGGAGGCTTTGGGAAGCACCAAACCAAGGGGAAGCAAACTCACTGCTTCACAGGCAAGACAGTGAGGTGCTTCTCAGTGTCAGTCCGCCACCACATTTTTAGGTACTGTCACACTACAATTCCACTTAATTCTACAAAAATAATTCTGAAGTATGCCATGATACAGGAGTCAGGCCACTAATTGGTGCACTAAGTGCACGGATAAATTCCTAGAGGCCAGAACTAGGTCCTTTATGTCTCAGTGGCTGTGGGCTTATGTCATGAGTTCCTCCAAGAGAAATCACATTGACCTTCAGCAGTGAATGATCAACTAATCACTGCTAATTTTGGAGTGCAAAAGACCACCAGCCTGACCCTGAAGCAGGATACTGGGCTAGTCCTGGAGCAACTGCACTTTAATTGCCAGACCATAAATGCACCCCAAAGGGTTTGGACATAGCTTTCTTCAGTTTCACTGTGCCAAACTTGTATCGATCCATGGTACCATCAAACATAGATATGATGAAATTGGGGGGGACCTCAAGGAGGACATCTAGTCCAACCTCTTGCTCACACTTAACTGTTCTCAAATGTAGAACTTTTTTCCTGTGTTCCCATTGTTCTCACTCAGGTCACAGTAAGCAGCTCACCAGGCATTTCTTGCCCCACTGGTGATATAACACTTCACTCTCTTGCACTTGTACCTCTTTGATCCCCACCCTCAATTTTTATGGATGCCGTGGAGAAAGAATGGGACAAGGCTATCAGTCCTTCCTGAACAAGATGATGAGGTGCACTATCCTCTCACTTGTGGAGTCAAACCTGTGGAGCAGACTTGTGGCAGACTTTGCTTGCACGTGGGCTCCCATCACCACATGTGAACTGCAATCTGTAAACCATGTCACGCTCCAGGGCCAACCATCCCTTTAGGAGTTCAAAGTTATGTCTAAGCCCAGGAATGCAGCAGTCCTTCTCCTGCCTCCTCTACCTGTAGCTATTGTCTCTGAGGTATGTCCCATTGCCCTCTTGGGAACTTTTACTGCCCTTGTTTGCCAGGGATTAGGCAACCTGTCAAACAGCACACTACTTCTGGTTCTCAGGTGACTCTAGAGGAGATATAGTGTCCAGGATCAGTTCAAGGAGAAAATTGCTGGGGAAGGACAGACCTCATCCTCACTGGGAGCAGCAGAGGAATGCTGCAAGGGCCAGACAGGGGCACCACGACTCCTATGAGGAACAGTGCGCTGCCATGACCAGACAGGATAGACAAGAGCCAGGCAGACTATTCATGTACCATGGGTAAGGAAACCCCAGAGGAAGTAGCATTAGGTATACAGCAACTCCAGATTTTTCTTCATGGCATTATTAACTCCAAAAAGCAGCACATCTGGCAGAAATAGAAACAATCTTTAGGAAGAGATATGAAGGAAGTCAATATAAAATCCATGACACTTTTCATAGAAGCAAACAAATTGGTGTATTTGACTAACTAGATGCTGTTTGTTCAAGGGATATTTAAAATAAAGGAGGAGGCATAAAGGTGCTTTAATGGCTGCGGGTAAACCTGAGCTGGGATGGGGGTTGTGTGTGTGTGTCTGTGTGTGTGTGTGTGTGTGTGTAGCCTCAAGGAAAGACGAACAACATCAATGCAAAAATATTTTTTTACACTCGTTATGCAAGAACAATCTCCCAATTTGTCTCTAAAGTCTCAAAGTCATGTCCCTACACATAGGCTTTGAAACAAAGGAATTTGTATATTGCACCAGGCAGTATTGTATTAGGAAATGTTTTTAACAGTGTTTAGTGATTGAAAGTAAGATACAACAGCTTTATGACAAAGAAGCTTATGATGAAGGTCCTTTGTAATAGCTTTTATATTACTGCAAATCATGATGCTTATGGTTTACTTTTTATTAATTCAAATGAAGTGCAAATCAAATGACAGCTGACAGCCTATCAACAGGTTAGTTTAAACAGATGAATATTATTTGACTTTATATATATTTCAGCTTTTAACAGGATTTAAAATTTTAAATAGTTTCGAGGTTTTTATCCATGTAACATGGCTGGAAGGCTGCAAGATGAGAGCAATATTTAATTCACGCTTCGAAGATATGGGTATTTGGAACCCATTAAAAATTGACTTTTTGTTCTCCCTTTTAATTTTGATTCTTTCATCAGAGATGCCAAGACTAATGCTGTCATGACAGATGGGAAGATCTCATAGAGACATTGTACAAAAATTACTGGAGCAATGTATCATTACCATGTAGCACCTTCAAAATGTCACAATGAAAGTAAAATTCATTGTGGAACAGGGCTCTGCCTGCAGGGATAAGGTCCCAATTCCTCTTCTAGGTGCCGGACAATGTCACAGCAGTTTTGTTTGCACCATAGAAAACAGCAGTATAAGCATGCTACACATTTGTTCAAAATCACACAGCCACCCACTGAGAGAGAGAACCTGCTCCCACTTGTCACCTACTTAATTCTGGGTGTCATTTACCTACTTCAGTCATTCCAGATTGTTTCAGCTCTTTTGTATTTTATTTAGAATATAGTTGAGCACAACAATGCCAATTATGTCAGCCCTGTATTAGTTATTTAGTTTAATAACTTGCACACTGTCAGTAGTGCTAATCTATGTTAAGTAGTTAATTTCTGCAAAAGGCATAGGGATGTGGCAAAACTTCATAATGTGCATAAAAGCTCCTGATTAATCCTAGTAGAAGAAATGATGTACTCTTTAAAAATTGTGTAGGCCAACAATTTGACATTGAAGATACAGTTCCTTCATAAATCAGAAAGTTACATCTCTTGTTCTACCTTCCTCTTTTTTGTCCATGGAACTCTGTAATGGTTTTGCTGTTGTTGAGTATTCAAATATGTCTCCATGAGAAAGGACTATATTGTTATGTTTGGCTCTCTAGCTATTCAGAACTTTGTTAACTGTGAGTAAACCACTAGAAAATTAATTTTCAGCAACTATTAACGTGTTTAAAAAGAACACCAGAGCCAGATTAAAAACCACTGAGGTTGCTACCCAGAAAACAGATAGGAACAGTGTAATGTTTTGTGGCACACATTGTACCTGACCCTAGAGGTTCCTCCTTGGCTCTAGGGAAGTTCAGCCTCCTTGTCTACTCAGGCATGATCCAGAGCCACTGAAACTAGTGGCAAACTCTCACTAACTACCAAAAGCTGGGTCAGAAAAACGCCATCTACCTTTTTGTTGAAATTGTGTGAGGGAATGTAAAAAGTGATACTGAATGCAGCGGTGCTGCTTTTCACAAGGAACTGGATGGAAACCACAAGCTTGTTTCACACAGTTCAGCAACAACCGTCAGATGCAAACAGCTATCAGCCACTACCACTAACAATTCAGAGCTAACCAACTTTGTCTCCCATTACTAAGCAACTGCATTTCACCTCCCTCTCCCCCAGTGAATGTTAGTGTATTTCATTCCTTAAACAAGACTGAGGTACCCAAGAAATTAAGCCTTGGTAGGTCACAGCCTCCACATCCAGACCTAAAGCCACCAGTGATGGTTAGGTGATATGCAACATGCAAAAACTTTCTACCTTCCAAAAAGGACATGGGGAAGTGCAGGAAGCAAAAACAGAAGAAAATGGAGATCACCACAGCAGAAATACAGTCCAAGAACCCTTCTTCCATATTTACAGCTGCTGAAGAAAAAAGAGAGTGAGAGAATGCCAACGTTGCCATAAAAACTGAAATAGTAAATAAATAGTACAGTCATCAGGTCCTGTGAAAACAAACTAACTGTCTGGTCTGGAAGAACCAGAGACTTTTCTCTACATCAACTGGTGCAAAAGACCCAAAATTTGTCCCTAAGAGATTTACTGCCCAATTCCTTTCCCCCATAGACTTCCATAAAGACAATGACAACTTCAGAAGAACAATGGTGCATGAAGCTATTTCAATGGCTGTGGAATAAATTCAATGTGAGGCGGTCAGGGAAATATTGTGCAGAGTCACTACAAAGATTACATAGTTAAACTGTAAAGACTCAAACTTTTGTGGTGCTGAAGACTTTCTGAAAGCTACAGTGCTTCTGTTCCTAATGAAAACACACAGCACTACCAACAATGAGCCCCCAAGTTCTCCTGGTATGGTTGGTCACTCAAGGCAAAACAGAAAAGTATCTACTACCCGATTGTTCTGAAACTCTGCATTCTTTATTTTAGACACCAGAAAAGCTGTTCAGAGATAAGTAAACTCTTGGACTGCCTGCTGTTGAAAGGCACACACATACCTTTGCATATCTCTATCATATTATTTGGTCATGGGAGAAAATGACCCCTCTTTGGAAATCTATTCAGCTGTCAAATCAACCCCTTTATCTGGTTTCATACCGTTAGCTGAGAAGACAAGGATCCCCCTATCAACCCAATTTAGTGTTAACTGATTTAGCTTTCATCAGAAATTTTTTCTGAACTCAAAAGAGACCCGAAAGCCAGATCTTTGGGGGCTTTCCAAATTAGGTCCAAAAAACCTCACTTGGCAAAACATTTTGTGTAGGGATGTATTCAAATGTGCAGAAATGTCCCCATAAGTGAAATCATACCATGAAGTGAAATGGTGGGTGCAAAATGAGTGGCCTGGGCTATGTACATAAGGCAGCACAACTACAGCTGTCTGTTCTGGATTTAAAACCTGCCTTCCAGCCCTAACAGGATTCTTTGGTGAGGGCAATAAAAAAAGCTATTAGCACATTCATATTTATTTATCTGAGCCCTCAAAGTACTAATAGCCATAGGAAGAGACAGCTAGGTAAAAAGTACAATTTTCTTTTACTGAATTTGACTCCTAAATTAATTGAAAATGTAGTGCTGCCTTAGATGTAGCTAAGGAATTGTTGCAGCTTTAACACTTAGATTCCAGTTACAGGTTTAAATAGCTTCTTCTTCCAGGAGCTGCCATGGAGAAGCCACCAGCATTACTTGTGCAGTAAGGCACTACTAACCATGAGTAAAGGTGCAAGGATCTGGGCTTAAGCTAACAGAAGTGATGATGTGTGAAAGGTTTCTGCTTCAGTTTGACATGGCGATACAAGGGATAGGCAGGTTTTGGGACAGACCATCTTTATCTGTCTGGCAGTCTAGGGATTTAAGCTGTGTCTATCACTCTGGCATTTCTGTGTGCTCAGACAGCATCTGTAGGAAACATTCCCAATTATTCTCTTAAAGTGAAGTGGTCAGGGCTGGTTATCCCAGGCAGGACCCCCGGAAGAGCTTAGTTCCTTTTGATTTATAGAGGAGAGACTTGGGGGGGAGCACAGAAAAGGGGATAAGAGAAAAGCACAATCCTGATGTAGAAGTTAGTGCAGCCTCTCTCCTTGGCAATCCCTAAAAGAAGTTGCACTCGTTAGCCCCTGGACTCTCAAATGGAGCCACACTGCCTGGGGAGCAAAAAATGGGGTCCTATGGGGAATACTATTTGAACAGATTTTCCTGCATGCATGACAATGCTTTGCAGTGCCTTGTGCATAAAAAGAAAGGCTGCACCCTTCTGCCCCCAAGACATCTCCTGCCTCTCAGGTTGCCCCAGGTGCTGGGAGCCAGAGGGACTTGGCCCCTCACTGCCGAAAACCTGGTCTGATCCACAAGGAAAGGATTCCCACATGTGCTTGACAGAGCAAAATCATCCCAGGCATGCTGGAGCCACCTGGTCGGTCATCACTCACTTCAGCCACGCTGCTAGTGTAAAATCCTGATTTTTCACAATAAGAAAGACATTTTTCAATGCAAGTTTTACGTCAGGTTAAGGTTTGAACCTCTCAACCTTGACAGAGTCTCTGTAACATCTGATTTTTATGGGTACCTGAAGAGTCCTTCTGGAATATTAATGTTTTCTGGTTCTTTAGGTGTATATTGGAGGTATCACAAACATATTTTTATTGGTATTTGATGGCTGCTTTGTTTGCCAAGTACTCACATCAAATTTATGGAAAGCTATTTCTGAGCAATATAAATGTGGGAAATCCCTTTTGTTGAGACATGGTATTAATCATTCTAGTACCTAGATCTCTGTGCCCTTATACCAACAAGATATGCTGCTATAGTGTCTACAGTCAGCTCCTAAAACTACACTATCTTCTGACAGATTCCATGCCTCAGAGGAGATGGGATAGCCTGGTTCTTTAGTGATCCACTTAGTGAT
Organism: Aegotheles bennettii; assembly: GCA_013398125.1. NCBI lineage: Eukaryota > Metazoa > Chordata > Aves > Caprimulgiformes > Aegothelidae > Aegotheles > Aegotheles bennettii. The sequence goes on along the minus strand of VZRW01012690.1, from coordinate 28,370 downwards.
CCACTTTAGTGATCCACTATCACTCTGGCATTCTTTCTCCCTTCTTTTCCCCCCATGTACTGTCTACACCTTTGCATGTTTAGGACTAGATGTACGGAAAGAGTGACGTGGGAACTGCCTCATCCTGAGCGTCCATACATACAGCAGTAGCACCAGGGATTGCAGTACAGGTCAGGATCAAATCAAAGCATTGCTCAGCATTTTGGTGAGTATATTCCCAGATTAGGAGCAATGAGCACTTTCAATAATCACTAGTGACAGTCAGGTTTGTCTCCTGCTACCCTCAATCATCTCTTACAAAAAGGAGAGTGGCACGCCGCCTCCACATGGACATCCCACCTCCTTATGTAGCCATGACAGGGACTCCATGGAAAACAGGGGCTTAGCCCACCCATATCATTCTCCTGCCTTACATCACGGAGGTATCTAATCAGCAGTGAGAGAGATGCAGGGAGGATACAGGTACACCACCAGAGTATCTAGGGGCTGGACATGATCCTTTTCCTTACGGCAAAGAATACTCCAACAAGGATCACGTCCATGCCTTGGAGGTGTGTCCAATGTCTGCTGCAGAAGAGGTACATTGTATCATATCATATCATATCATATCATATCATATCATGTCATCTTTCCTCTTCAGTGTATGTTTATTTGGTCTTATATTTGCACGCTTATTGCCAGCCCATTCTGATTTTCCCATGTATGTTAATCTGCATGAACACCCTGTGCATGACAGCCTAGGGTTTTTATCATTACTTCCTTAACTCTTTGCTTTACCCATCTCTATGAAAGTAGGTCTACTGGAATACAGCTGAACCTCCTTCAGTCTGTCTCTGGTCCTTTCTCACTCATCTTCCCTCTGTCTCTCTTGTTCTACTACAGACGGAGGACCACAAATTTGTCTACCAAAGACCTGGTGGGCTCATCCCATTCCCACCATGTAGTCAGGCAGAGTGAAATTCCCCTGCAGAGAGTAAGTGAGAAGAGTAGGTTAATTAAGTGCGAATAAATCACCCAGAAATATGTCCCCACGCTGCTGTACTTGGAATTGTTTAGGAATATTTTCCAAAGATTGCTAAATTAGGTCTTCACTGACTCAAATTTAGTGTTTGGGGAAAATCTGTCTGAATGAGACCTGTGAATTTGATGACTCCAGCAGTGACAGGACTGCCACAACCTGGGTCTGAGCTAAGGCAACACACCGTGCACTTGACTTGCACATGTACAGCAAGTCTGACATGTTCCATAGCCACAGACACCCTGCCCTGGCACGAGTCACCTCTGTATTACTTGCTCAATGAGTTTGATGCCTACAGAAATGTTCTTTTCTGTGGGATTTCCAGGAACCTGGTGGTTCATCACATGAAACTCCTAGGCAATAAATTATGTTTACAAGCACTGCTGTTTTGATAAAACTTTTAGACAAAGAAGGTCATGTCTGATCACCTTTGGAAGAAAAAATGCTCTATTTATTTATTTACTATATAGATCATATCTCCACTGCTGAAAAACATCAGAAATTGTCAGGGGTCTCTCGGTAAATCTCTCCTGGTTTACAGCGTGGGATGCCTGGCCCCCACCAGCACAGTGGGAACAGCACTCACTTCTGCAAAAGATCTGACTGCTCTGAAAAGCATCGGTCCTAACACTAAAAGACTAGCTCTCTCCAGACCAGTGCAATGTTGATCCCCCCTGGTAAGTAGGCCAATTTATGCCAAAGATGGCGATGATTTTTTCTGTGTTGAGACCACCCACTCACTACGCACAGGGCACTGGATAGCTGCTATAATAGGAAGTTTTTAACCTCAGCTAGTGGCAATCAGAAAGTGACAGACTCCTTTTCTTACTACCAGTCTTCTTAGAACTGAACAGGCAATTATTTCCTTGAGACCATTTCTGTGTACTAAATTACATGGACTACTTCCAAAGAGCAATGACAACTCAGTAAGATGCATGTAAGTAGGTTTACCTCCGTTCCCAACCCACAAAATGCTCTCACTAACCTTGCAGTGGTGTTGACAGATGCCAGAAATAGCCACGTCCAGTGTTTTCTTACTAGAAGTCAGGTCTGGGTCATATCAGTGGGGGAGGTGAATTAAAAATGACAAGGGGAGAAGTCCAGAGGGGTCTCATCCCTCTCTATGCACAGTCTCCAAAGGTGGTACTAAACCATGCCCAGCATGCAGCCCCTCACTAACACGTGAGTAATCCATTTTAAAGCTGGAACTAGGGGTGCCTGATACCCTGATACCTTTTTTGCTTCTCAACTCTCTAATATTCCTCCTCACATTCCTTTGCTGCTAAAGGAATGGTATGACTTTCTCAATGTTTTTTTTTTCCCCCAACTCTTTCTTACAGTTTTCATTTCATTTTAATGCAAGGGCACCAATCCTAGTTTATGTCATAATAGATGGACAACAATAGTGCAATTTAACTAAAATAACATGCTAAACAGTGCTACATGTTGACGGAGTCATGATGGATAAAATTTGGAGTGTTTTGGTGGTTTATATCTTCAAAGAAAAGCTGGCAAGTGTACAAAGTGACAAATGTATTTAAGAATCTATGCCATTTAAATGATACTACCACATGTCTGTTTGGGATTTTTCCCATCTAAATGTGGGAATATGGGCACAGATTCACTTGCATACTGTTTTCTTCTAACATAAAGTGTCAGCATTTCGGAGGTTTGTCAGTGGCACCCGATGTCACCAGATACACACTGCAAAGGAGACAGTCGAAATAAGTGTACATTACATGTGCCAGGAAGTCTTTTTTATTTATTTCATGTAAAAAGGAGGGGATCATGCTCAAAACATAATCATTGGAAATCCATATCAGCATGAGAAAGAGGAAAATATTATTTGCATTTCAAGGCATTGCAAGTCCCTATCCTAGCTGAAGTTGTTGCCAATTATGATACATAGAGACCAGATCCTGATATGAGCAACAAAGATATAAAAAACTACTAATTTGCAACATTTTGACTGAATTATTCTACATTTACACCAGTTTTACTAAGATGGAAGCTGGCTTGGGGGGTCTTTACATAATCTATACATTTTGTGCCTTTTTCTCCTTTTATTTGCCACAATAAGCCACCTCCTTTGTTGATTATTTTTTATTTGTGGAATGTATTCATATTCTCAGAGTCCATCTGCTAAAAGTATCCTATTTAAAAGAAGATGGCATCATTAGCTACCCTCTCTCGCTATAAAGAAAGGAGCAGTTCCCATATTTTTACCCAGTTCAGTGGCTCAGTGGATGCACTAATCTTGCTGAACACTTCAGTTTAGATGGTATATCAATGAGGCATTCAAACAGAGCAGTTTATACACAAAAATTCTGTCTGCTTTGTAAAAGATTATCCTTTTATAAACACTCTGCGGAAAACATAAAAGCAAATAGGGGACAGCACATAGGACAGGAAAGATGTTAGCAGGGAGATTAATACTGAATGGGTCGAAATGAATGGTGCTTACCAAAACGAGGTCCAGATACTTTGGCTGCAGTGAAACATAAATAATGGGAATGACACATCGTTTATTCGGGATAATGAGTTGATCCGAAGTAGGGGCCTAGAACAAGAGATTAAAGATTAAATATCCATCTCCTGATGAATATCAGTAGCAAACTTTAACCTTTTCCTTCCAAAAGCACAATTTCTTTGAACAATCGTGTCAGCACAACACAGTGAAGAAATGAGCTAAAGCAAACTTAAATCACATTCTTATCTTATCCTGTAAGAAAACACTGCTTCATGTTTTAAGACAGAGAATTGTATTTTTATTCCCAGGCTTGTAACTCTTTTGGAATAATTATATGAGAATACAAAGATTTTGCTTGATGCTTTGTATTAGAAAAATCTGGCTTTAGCGTTTATTGCTTACATTTTAGTTCTCTGCAATAACTGAAGAAAGAACATACCCATCCTGAACATTCACTTGGGTGGAGAGATAATGACAAAAAGCAGCCTGCTGGAAAAGCACAGCATACCACATGCTGAATTAGAGTCTTGAATGCAAGGAGGACTTGGAAGATGTCACAAGCTTTGGATCAGGAAAGGCTGGAAGTGTAGCAAAATGGGGAAAGGCACAGACAACTGGGGACAGCAGGCTGACTGTACTGCAGTGCTGGCAACCTGTTCAAGCTGGTCAATTAGTGGTCCTTCTAGCTCAAGATGCTGTACTGCAACTGAGGCAGAAGACATAGGACAAGTGGGAATCTGGATAGCTGTGGCTTGCCCAGAACTTGGAACAGAGCAGCTGCTGAATGCACACAGCCAGCCAAGCCCCGCATTGTGGTTTTGTTGCTGATGGCTGCCTCCTGAAAGAGGGATAAAACTGGAGACAGGGAGAGAAGGGAGGAGGGGGTGAGACTTTCAAATGACATTTAGAAAACAGTCAGGCTAGGAGGCAAGGGTGAGTTTCTAGCATGCTTTCACCTGCTCCGTGGAAAGGGGTTCACAAGCGAAAGGAGTTTGTGGTTTCATTCTACTCTCTAGGGAATGTGCTGTCCTGGTGCCAAACCAGCATGCATGTACAGTTGGCAGTTTCTCCACAGAGGAAGCCTAGGACTAGAAGCTGTGGAAAAGTATCCATTTTTACTTGGTAAATATTTGCATGCAAAACCAGATATTCCCATAGGTTTTTGTGAGGCTCTGTGAATTTGTTAAAAGGAAGGATTTTTGATTTGTGCTGGGGGAATGTGCATGCACGGATGCACAGTTCCAGCTAGGACATGATCCGGGGGTGTGAGCACACTGAAATAGCATCTTGAAGGACACTAAATAACTTTCAGAGGGCAGGTCCCATGTTTTCCAAAATTCACACATTTGGAACAGAACAAAAATATTACTGTTCCACACTGTCCCTTTTCACCATGAAAACAGACAGGATTTGCTGTTTCCTTCTCGTCTTGGGTCGGAGACCTGAGTTGTCTCAGGCACCTTTCCTCCTGGGCTGTCCTTCAACAGCATCACTCCACTGCCCTCACCCTAAAACCTCCTGGAGATCTCCTGAAACCTCCTGCTGCTGTATCACAAGTAATATGCAGTGAATAGGAACACAAACTTCAGGAAGGTCAAATAAATGCACGTAAAGGAAGAAGACTTGGAGCAGCAGAGGAGGCAGAGCTGATAAATCAATAGTAAGGGCGTGAAACAAGACATGGCTGGTTGCCATCACGGTCAGCCAGGACCAGGCTCTGCAGTGTTTGGCTAGCCTAGGTGGTCCCACACTGGAGAGCGGGTCAGGCTTTCCGCTGCTGCTCGTGGTGGTGAGGGAAAGGGGAGGTCCACCTCACTCTGCCAAAGCAGCAGCCTCTGCTCTGTGGAACCTAAGCGCTGCTCTCCAGGGACAGAAAGCGCTGTGCTTGGCTCAGCTGCTTTGCCCATTTTCAGCACCCTGCACTGATTTCCAGCCAGGCAGGCTTTTATCCTTGAGATACGAGCAGCGACTTTCCTTTTATTCAGAAAGAAGCAGCCATTTTCAAGCATTATCGCAGTGCTGATAATACATATTACAAACAGCAGAGCTGTGAAGGGATGCCAGAGCCCTGCTGCTGACTGATGCCTGACCTTAGGAAAGCCCACGTAACCACACCACACCACAGCATGTTCGCCTGTGCAACAGGGACTGTCCTGCCCGAGGGCACACGCATTGCAGAGTCACTGCCAGGGCCTGTGCTGCCACGCATGCTCCTCCTCTCAGGGGGCCAAGGGGCTCCTCACACAGCAAAAAGACACTCCCTGCAAGGTCTGCGGGAGATATTTGAGGGATCTTACAATGAAGGTTGTAGATACACACACAACAACACAAGCACGTCACAGGGGAGAGAGCACGGCCTCCAAGGCCCTGGTGCTGGCACAAAATGGCAGCCCCAAGGCTCCCAGCAGCCTGCACCACACTTCCTGCAGAGGCAAATGGCAGCGCCAGGCTCCCCTTCCTCACCTCATCTTCCTGCCCAGGAGGAGGAGAAGCACTCCCTGGGTGACCCCAGCACATGGCAGTGGGCTCTTGTACTTTGAAAGTATTTGTGACTCAATTTAAAATTAGCCCTTAATAACATGAAGGCTCTGAAATAGCTCTTAACAACATGAAGAGCAGAACAAGACAAAGACTATTCTGGGAGTATTTGTCCAAATTTAGCAGGCAGAAGTGAGCTTCCCAGGGTTTCTACCGGTATATGCTCGTGAGCTAAAATCAAAACAGTTTCTATTCATGAAGAAATATGTATAGGAGTATGTATAGTAACGAGGAGTTTGGGCTGTAAAATTAGATGGGTGTTTCCCTATGAAAAATGTCCAGTCTGGGAAAGAAACATTCCCTTGCAAAACTGCTCTGGGAGGCACCAGAACTCAGGTGTTCACAGCTTGTCGTGTGCGAGGGAACTACATTTTAAAACACCTGCTAATAAACCTGTGCCGACAGACATGACTTTTCTTAGCAAACAGCCACAGCACCCACATCCACAGTGCAGTTTGTCAGTCCGGCACTTTCCTTCCTGCAGAGGGGGCAGACAGGTCAAGGCACCTTTAACCACCCAACTGCTCCCCTACAGCCGCCATCATATACCCCAACTACAGCACTCCCTGCCCTGGGTTTGCTGTGTAATCCATGGAGAGAAAATGGGGCACCATTTGTGTTATCCTAGCAGCTGAGAGGAATGCCACCAAAACTGCCTGTCTCTCTTCATGGACTGTGAAAGGGGGTAAAGGCTGTTAGCTTCTTTGGTTAGTCAAATCTCACCTGTACAATATTATAATAGTAGCATTTCATTACTGACATTATGATGCAGGTATTTATTTGAACCTGTGTTTTCACACGTGTGACTGATTTGCCAGATCCTCATGTACCCTGATTCAAATCATCATGTCATTTTTTTTATAGTGCAAGCCTTTGAGGAAACAAAAGTGATTTTACATTGGCAATGTGAGTTTACTGGATGTATCTTCCCCTTCTAGCAGCCAAAGGGACTTGAATTGGGCAAAACGATAGGAAATGCAATTTTCTTCCATCATAGATGGGGAGGCTTAGTGTCTGTCAGAGACCTTTGGACACTGAATCTGAACTGAAGTGTCACCACAAGCAGTCATGGAATATGGGGATGTTTAGACTTGTACCTGGTTACAGGTCTGAAGTCTGGATTTAGTTCCATTAACCAGCAGTAGTAGACAGAAGTGCACCAGCAAACCTTACCCAGGCCATTCTAGGAGGGAAATGGCCTGGCTGCACCTGGTCCAGTTCAGGGAGCAGGGCTGAAGAGCACCTTGTGGCAACCTGAAACCAGGCAGCTAGCAAGGTTCTGAGGTGCAGCGGAGGGTTTGGCAGCCAGCAGCAGAGCACGTGGGGTTGTAAAGGCAGGCTGCCCCTCTTTCTGCCTCTCAGGGGCCAAGGAACACCCTGTCTGGCAATTCCCTTCACATCAAAGGAGCCTCCGAGAGGCCCTACTGATGGTCACGAGGGGGCCACAAGAGCAGTGTAAAGCTGCTTGAGCAGGGTTAGCTGTGTGCTCCCATATGGTCTTGGATTGTACCTTTCCACAAACCAGCTGTACCTCTCAAATAAATATGTACTGGGCAAAGCTTAGAAATGCATCTTTCTGGAGATTATTTCCATCTGCACATCACAAAGGATATATTGATTTAGCTACACTCCTGAGATCAGAGTGGAAACACTGTACAGCCGGGAAACAGACACATGTGCTGCTTATCAAAGCTATACATACGGTACAAAAGATACAAGTGTGGAGAGCAACCAGCTATATTTGTAGCAGCACATGGACCTGTTCTATAATTCTCTAAAATAAAGGAAAAGGAAGTGCTGAATGCTACTGTTCCTGGGACGTGCAAGTGGCATGTCAAGAGCACATCCATCCCGGTTGAACTCACAGACATAAGGAATCTAGTCCAAAGCCTGTTTATTTGATTCATTTATTTGTTTTCCTTGGAGCTGCAGAGAAATGTGATAATTGACACAATGGGAAGGGATAGCAAGAAGTTGTGCCTCTTTCAGAGATGAGCACATAGTGGAACATGTCACGAGAGCAAGGCTATATTCTCCCTGAAAGGGCCTTTCACCCATCAACAAGGAGCATGAGTTACCTATTTGCTAAAATTCGTGACATCTGGGTTTGTAGAGGGTGACATAATTAAGCTCAAAAATTACAAAGCACTGTATGCTGGCAATATACGTACCTCAAACAGGTTCAGGAACTATCAGTATAAGGGTCATCTGTGGAGGCAGAGAGGCCAGTCAGGTCTCTTGCAGCATTAATCTTTCCTAGTGTCTCTGGGATGTTTCAGAGTTTTTCTGGTTTTTTCTAGTTTTGCAGTTTACCATAAATTAGGCCACAATCAGCAGAAATGTCTGGCAGTTGGAGTAAAGGATTATTAAGCTCCTCTCTTTTCTTGCCTCCAACCACTTTTGTACCTCTCCTGTAGCTCAAGATCCCCTATCCTCACTGTTGAGTCAACAGAAGATGACATGAACGATCTTCAGGCACTTCAGTGCAAAATCCTTGGGCTGAGTTTAAATGGCTGCTGAATAGTTTAAACTAAACTGTCCTTGCTGCAGATCCCTTGCATTGAAGCACAATATGCGCTACGACAGTGATATGCATACCCACAGCATATTTCTTTCCCTAGACAAAATGATCAGAGGCCTGGAGCACCTCTCCTATGAGAACAGGCTGAGAGAGTTGGGATTGTTCAGCCTGGAGAAGAGAAGGGTCCAGGGAGACCTCATAGCAGCCTTCCAGTACTTAAAGGGGGCTTATAAGGAAGCTGGGAACTGACTTTTTAGCAGGGCCTGTTGCGATAGGGCAAGGGGTAATGGTTTTGAACTAAAAGAGGGGAGATTCAGGGTAGATACAAGGAAGAATTTTTTTACCATGAGAGTGGTGAAACACTGGAACGGGTTGTCCAGAGACGTGGTAGATGCCCCATCCCCGAAAACATTCAAGGTCAGATTGGATGGGACTCTGTGCAACCTGATTTAGTTGAAGATGTCCCTGCTTATTGCAGGGAAGTTGGACTAGATGACCATTAAAGGTCCCTTCCAACCCAAACCATTTTATGATTCTATGACAAAGAAGACTCATCTTGGTGGAATCTGGACAGGAGGTCACTCCTCACACTTTCAAGATGAGGGCCAAGAATCGCTTGCTTTGACAAAAAAAAGAGGTGGTGAAGCACCAAGACAGAACTGGTAGCAAGTCACTCTCATGTCTCCTCTACTGGTCTAGCGCCCAGTGTAAGTCAGAGACACATAAAAAAGAAAACTTCCATGTCTGCAAAAGACAGTGCCCTTCAAATGATTGATCACCTTGCAATGCTCAAGTGAAGAAAGAAACAGTGAATCCAAAACACACAGCCATCTTCTACAATCAAACTGAGAGTGTTTGCAAGTCCAGGACAGCTGAAATGAGGCACAGTGTATTGTCTGCTCACAGGGAAGCGCTAACTGTGGATTCCTGACCTCAAGACTTCCATCTAACCCAGGTACAGATTGAACTAACCTGGGAGAAGTAGTCAGGGAATCCCAAAATCACTGATATTTCCTCAGCACAGGGTTTGCTTGCTCTGTGGTAACTTGCCCTCCAGCAAGAGACCTCCTCCAGAGCAAGGGCTGCAGAATCAGGCACGAAAAAACCACTTTTCCCTGGAAAATTCCACCCAACATCTGCACAGCAGCTGGATTTCCCAAGTCTATTATCTCATTTCACTGATCTGAATGGATTTGCTCTCAGAACAGTTGCAGATCTGTAATATCACTCATGACTTGATTCACCATGGTTTAACTGATCTAAATAATAATAATAGCTACACTGTCTCCCCTCCTTCCACCCCCCTAAATGCTAATTAATTGTAATTCATGACTGAAAAAAGTGACACATGGTCTAAAACATTAATCAGTTCTAAAAATCCAAACCAACCCTAGTCACTTCACAGTTCAGAATAAGTTCTACTTCAGTCTCATTCTTTCCATCACTGAAGCCTTAAATACCTTTTTTTTCTACAGATTTAGCCTAATATACTGGCTAAGCATGGGCACTCTTACTCATCTCAGGCACTTCCTTAATCCAAGAATGGTCCCACAGGAGAAAGCATGATTGTGGTGTTTAGCATGAAGTAGAGACACTGGGCAGGCTCTGGCACCTTAAGTTTGTAGATTTTGATCTAAGATCCAGAGCCCCTTACAACAGCTTTGCCATCGCTGTAACTCAAAGGCCATAAATAGTTTTGCCACAAAACACTTACGCCTCCTACTGAAATGCACATACACACTGACAAGTCCTCAGCAATGGGGTATTTATACGAAGACTCAAAGGATGATGAACACATTCAAGGCATGTACATGTCTAAGAGGCAATTTTACAGGGTGTACCTCTTTACATGCTTAATGGTCACAGGTAGGTTTAGAACGAAATGCCACATACTTTTTCTATTTTTTAATTTATTGCTGTTTATAACGCTTACACCTAGCAAACAAATTAGGCCATTCAATTCTGCATTCTCTAATGACGGCATCCTTTCTTCTTTCTCCCTATAACAAAAATGCTTTGAAGTCCTATGCCGTTAGTTACACGTATTCTGATATTTCCGCGGCAAGGATGTAATAGGAGCCAAAACAAGCCTCCAGGTGCCAATATTGCACCTGACAAATTAGGCACACGACTGGAAAAGGGTGGGCCCATCCTTCTGCTTAATGTTCATTTCCTCTCATTTCCACATTAACAGGAAGTAGTTGAAATGGAAAAAAGGCTTTCCTTAAAGACCCGAACTATCAAAAAGCCTGGAGCTGTTTCTCCTTGCAAACAAAACACTTGGAAGCAAGCTACGTCCTATGATTTGGAGCTCATTTACAGTGACTTATTTAACCCCTACTGACGGCACGATGAACAGGATGTTATGATTTATTTAACACTTAAAGCGGGTGTGAGAACAAGGTGGATGGTGCCCTTAGACGTAGTCTTTTCATAATTTATTACTCTAAGTGCTTAATTTTTCCTCAGGGAAGCCTTTGATAGCCGGCTGCTTCAGTGTGGTTAAATGTGTGCATTAAGCTGTAAAGCAAAAAATATTAATAATAATACTGAAAATAATAACTGTAACAGAAGTTATTATTTCACATAATAATAACTTTCACATATTGCTCAGCTGGAATTCTGAAGTGATATTCCCACACCAACTAAATTGACTTGAGAACATTTAATGGAGCAACATAAAGAGTATTGAATTTGCCTTGTGAAGATGCTAGCTGCACAATCTATCCACAAACACAAAGCAAACTCACCCTCACAAAATGCCATGTGACTCCTAGAAGGCCACTGGAGAACTGTAACAAAGACGGTTAAAAAAAAAAAAAATAAAAATTACTAGCATCTCCTATACTGGTACCACAGGGGACTCTGACCAAGAACAGACTCACAAAAAATGTTATGTCTGACTGGCTTGAAAGTTGAACCGCTGCTTAATAATGTTGTAGCACGCCTCAGAGGGTTTATCTTAAAGCACCTTCTTTTGAATGCTCTGTAATCTTAATCTGGAATATGGGACCATCCTTTAGAAACCGTTTTTATGTCAAAGTTACTCAGTGAAATAATGCATACATCTTCTACCCTCTGGAGATCATTGTTCAGCTCTGCTTCAGGTCATTACATTGAAGGCCCTTGGTGACTTTAGCAAGCAAGATCTGTAGGACCACTTGGACCTATGGATAAAGAACTTCAACCTTGAATGATAAATACATATTTCTGGTGGGTTTTTTTTTTCCTCTTGAGTATGCATGCATGAGCATAAGTTGTATTTTAATATAGACAGGCAGGTAATACATTTCACTTTTAGGAGATGAAGTAACAATTTTAGCAAATTACATTCGTCTCTTTAATCTTATATTTCCATGCACACTGAGTAAAATGTTGTAAAACTATCAATTCTGTCAAAACCTAACAGAAAGAAAACAAGAAACCCTGCAATCTTAATGTCCAAACTGACTGGTGATTATCAGGAATTAAATGTGCAGGAATTCCAAATCTTTTCTGATCAGAGATGTCTAGATGACTTTTGTTTTTCCATAATTGTATGAGATTCCTACATAGTATTTAAGAATCAATTATATTGCAATTGATGTAATTAACTCTAATAATCCAGTAAAAGTCAGTAGGAGGGCTATTCAAGTCAATAGAAAAGAGGGACTATATTATGAAGGTGTTATTAACCTATACAGATTTTTACTAGACATTTCCTTTTCTTACATAATAAATATACAGTGATGAGGAAGGCTGTCATTATAATTTAATGGGAACAATGGCTCATCACTTCCTTTCCTGTACAAGCCTTAACTAATTCTACATACGGTGTATAAGTAAAATGAAGTTAAATGAATCTCACAAATTAGCTATTAATCATCCATCAATCATCTGTTGCTCCATGATTAAAATCTTGATTTAATATCATGATTAAATGATAAAAATGTTGCATTCAGAACTGGGAAAGGTATTTGGGGAGTGGCAGGAGCTGCATGTACATCTTCCAGTTCATTTATTCATGCACTTCTATTTTGCATTGCCAAGGCTACTTACTGAAACCAGTCCTGAAGTCAGAGAAATTCTCCTGAGGAATGTTCCAGCCCTTCCCAGGATAAAGCAAAACTCTCATTTACATATTTATAGGTATTGCTCTGGCTTTAAGCATTGTGGCACATGAGAACCACATTCATGCTTCTGAATTCAGTCAGACAACTCTTTCTGGGGAAAGAAAGCAACATTATGAAGTCAGGGAAACTGAGTCAGTGGTCTGCCATATGCCATCAAAAGTGACGAAGAGAATTTCTCTATCCAAAATCCTAATCCCCTGTTTTATGCTCTAAACCTTCTGCACTGCCCAATGAGTCATAAGGGAGTTCTGCTTGAACACAGCTATTAAAATCAGGCTTTTTAGGAATTTCTGTCTTCACCTTCATGAAGCTGAGCATAAGCCTTATTAGATATAGAAGATTGCATTGATCTCATTAGCGGAAGTGCTTGTTTTGGCAGCAAAGATCAGTTGTCTGTGCTACTGTTATTCAATGTGTTAGTTGCCTTCTGGCTATAGGTGGTCCTGTTGCCTTGCACCTTGGCAGCCTCAGTCCAGGTGGCTGCCAGTGGCTTCACTCATGTCTCCCTCAAAAACTGCAATGGACATTCGTGGGCAGTTCCAAAACATACCCAAGTACACAGTGACTTGGTGATCTACTGACACCACTTTCCTCCATAGAGCTGAAGTGACCAAAACAGGACCAGGAGAAGGCAAGGATGGACAGCATTTTATTTATTCTGGAGTGATTTAAAATAAAAATAAGTATGGAATAACCTGGATCTTCAGTGCAGTGTCACTGAATTTATGAAAAGAATCAGGCTCAGACTGAGGAGATTTGTTTGTATGCTACTAAAATACTTTTAAAAAGATTTTAGAAGAGGGAATAATTTTTGAAATCTCTTCCAGTGCAGACCCCTATCCATCTTTGTTCACATGTTCATACTGCTTCAGGTAAGACATAGTATGTGTACTCAGTTAAAAGAAAGAGGGAGATGCAATGTTGCAATAAATACAAAATAGAGGAGTCCAGTAATGCTCTGTAACCACACCACTGATTTTTTTTAATTCGCAGCAGTAGAGCAAGTGCTCTACAGATATCAATAGTTGCACCAGAGATGCTGACCTATGTTGCACAGAATGAATGAGCCTTGACTATAGGAACACAGACAGGCAACCCTGCTGATTCGTGCTGAATAAACCTATTGTAAAGCTGGCAAGCAACATCCTTCCAGGGCTCTTGGACTTGTGGCTTCATCTAGTCTGGGACTCCTGAGAGCGCATTTTTCTTTATAACAGCATCACACTTTCATATACTGCTAAACACAGAATACTTTTCTGATGTTTGCATTGCAAGCTTCACTCATACCGTATGTGATTTGGTCGTGTTTGATAAAGCCTTTGCTTTAATTCAGGAACCAGTTCTGTGATAACCAGGACATAGATGGAAAAATCAGAGCTCCACGAGGCATTAAACCTCTTTTTTTCTTGTTGTGGTCCAAAGAAAAATGCTCACAGGTGTCACACAGCCCCACATACCAATAATTAGTTCACCACAGCAGGTACATCTCACCACTAAAGCTGTATTTTGAAAATGAGATCTTTTCTTTTGGGAGAATCGCAATGCCTAACTTCTGGGCATGGGAAGTTAGGTTACAATGTGGTGTAAGAGTGCAATGTCACTGGCTGTAAATGCCTCCCAGGGTCTGATCTTTGCTTCTCTACACCATGCCAGCACTACCTGAGGAGCACAGGGGTGTTTTTCAGGTGTCTTTGGAACTGCAAGCCCTTGCAATCAAGCTGTGCCAAAAATGATAGACTGAGAACTGTTAAAGTACAGCAATTCAGCAGTCAAAACTTCCTTTATTTAAATCCCCAAACACCACTTAAGTTTTATAATAATCTCAGTTCTTTCACACTCTGCGAGCTTGCCTAAAATTGTCTGGAGCAGCTCCTCAGCCGACACAGATAGTCCCAGCCCACAGAAGGCACTGGAACTGGGACGGTTCCCACCAGCTGCTGCTCTGCCCTGACTGCAGTTGCATTACACACACAAAAGATGACAATAATCTACAAAAAAACCCAAAACAAAACAAAAACCCCACCCTCCCCTCAGTTTGAATAATCATCTGCAAGAAAAGATTCCAGTGTTTGGGCTTTCATGGAAAATCAATACGGTCTTATCTTTATTTTTTTACTTAAAAAAATACTTGGGATGACAGTATTAGGTAGCACTGTGAAAAACAACTAAATATAGCCGTAGATCATGGTGGGTGTGAATGGAAAACAAAGGAGTCAGGAGCCGAGCTCCTGCTGCTGTTACGTCACTACAATACCCATAATTATGTTATTATGTACACTGCCCACTTCAACTATAGCTGGACACCACTTGCCATGATAAAAATCTGATTAATAACATGACATATAAACTTGGTTTCTTTGATGAGCATTAACTTCTGTCTTCTATATTCTTTTTCAAACAGACAGGATATTTGTTTTGCCTCCCTTCTACAGGAAGTTCAGAAGAGTGAACATACAGAAAAAAATTAAAAAGCGTTACTCAAAATCTCATTGCTGGACCCATTTTATCTCAGTGTAAAAACATGTTAAGCCACTTCTAAAGCATTGTTGTGTGTAAACTCTCCCCACAAACACCAAAAATTTATTAATACTGTAAATACCATGTAGAAATTCACCTGGACTCAGGGCATGCTTAGCTGTACAACTGCTACGCCTTTTTATTCTAAGCACCACGGGTTTCAAACTGAAAATGTCCTCAGACCAGGTACCTGGGGGTAGGCGAGTGGCTCATGCGAGTGGTGTTTGACTGGGCTCAGCGCAGCAGGAACCCCATGGGCTTTGTGCTGAAGGAGGCAGGCAAGGATGCCAGCTGTGGGGCAGCCGTCACTGCCCCCCAACACTGGACAGTATCGTATGGCACCTCAGGTGTTTCTTGGGGCAGCCCCTTCACACGCTCTTTCATTGTTTGTGCCCAAAAAAGCGGAATGGCAAATTTCTGCAACCATGCTAATGTTTGGACAAAGTGAAGTACTTTAAAGGCCCTGAGGCTTTTTTAAAAAATATCTAGATAGTAAGAGGGAAAAAAACAGAACTGGGAAAAAAAAATGAATGAAAAACAGTGCCCTCCAAGATGAAAGAATTTTTTTTTCCTTTAGCTAAATTAATATTGAAAAAGACATATCTTACTATGTCTTCAGCCCTGGAGGTTATCCTAGCTGGTTTGTTTCACAATTCACTGAGAAAAACTCTCAAGATATTTCTAAGATAGCTGTTAAAAGACTGACTTTCATCTACAATAGAGCAAATCTGTATTGCCAACAGCTTGTTCTCAGAATTCCACCTTAAAACAGTTTTAGTACCACCAGACCAGAGGGTTTGATGCCAAAGAGCTGTTCTGTCCTATTGAAAGCAGAGAATGGCTTCCTCTGCAATATGTACAAAGAGCAAGGAAATTTACTCAATTAATGTGAAACACAAAATGGCATCTGCCATCTGGAGATGCACACAAAAGCCATGGGCAGTCAAACATTTCTTAAGACTTTGGCATGTAAAATTAACATATTTTAAGACTTAAAGGGACATGTGAACTAGTAGTATGCAAGGATTTCATTTTTCTCGTGGCAAAATAAAATAAACAATAGAATATTTCCAATGTAATGCCCCAGAAACAGCAGTGCTAACCAGCTACAAAAATTTGCCTGTGACATCAAGACTACCTTTTATATCCTGTTGGATGAGAATTGAGAGGTTATTTATTTAAATATGCATTTTTAAACAACGGGCAGAAATACACTTTCACTAAACTTTACAGCTCCACTAAAGTGTGCTGTCTCACTGAAACTGATGTAAAAAAGTCTCATCATTTCTTCTTGTGTGTGATGCTGTGCTAACACTTCTAGATTTATCTTTCACTGTAAAAACAGAGTGATGCTGCCTAGTCAAGTTTAGTGCAAATTCAAAGTGGATAGAAAGGGCTTCCTTTACTCCAAGTATTTTTAGGTATTCTTTTCTTGAATAAAATGAAGAAAGATCAGCTCCAGTGTCTGTTCCCTTTTGTGTATTTAAAAAAACATACTGCTTTAAAAAAAACATGACATATGGTATCTAAGTGGTCACCACCATAAATTATTCAACCTCTGCTCACTCCACAAATGTAAATCTAACAAAATGCAAAACCCGAGGCCTCGCCGCCAAACTCATGGTCATATCCTCAGCGGTGTCTTCGGCACACATTTGGCCACACAGATCTGGCCACAGTATCCTGAATTTTCATCCAGACACCTATTGTGATGTACAAATTTACCTGATTTTACTCTACCTGCATCCTCCGTGTTGACACCCCCCAGTATCACCTAAGCTGAGCTTCCCTGTGTTTTACAGTACTGCCCTTTCACCCTGCATGTTGGGTGACAACACAGCACTGATTTCACAAGCCCTGTCTCATTCATTATGCTGGAGAAAGAGTGACAAAAGCAGAGGAGAGGGGGGGAATCAAATCCGTTCCTGCTTAAGACAGAGTGTGTGGTTCAGCAGCGACCTCCTGCACAATGTTGCTCAGGACGGTCAGGATGCATGCACATATTGCCACATTTGTCCTGCAAAAGCAACCTTAATTCATGCACCCCACAACTTTGTGGCAATTTTCCTAACTGTCTTTTAGTGGATGCTCTTTTTTTTTCTTATAGAACACCAAAGTGAGCATTTCAAAGTACACAAGAAAGTTGCTTTATCAAGGAATTCAGCGCCAAGGACACCAACCTGCAAGTACTTACTCATGTGAAGTATGATAATGTAGCCAGTACAACGCAATGAGACTATACACATGGCATTTATTCATACGTGTAGGAAAAGGGTGACAATAATCTTAGCAGAGCTTAAGTATTAATGAACGAGTGTCAGGTAAAAAAATTTTTTAAACAGTGACTCTGTCATTCACTTTGCAAATTTCCTGGTTTATTATATTGACAAAGATTTGTTTTTTAAGGATTAGGTTTACCGATTAAATTTTTAGTTAAAGCACTCTTAAAGGTAACCCCGTAAAAAAACATACTACAAAGCAGAAGATGCAACAGTCATCATTCCAGTAACAACATTCACGTGGTCCTTACATTTTGTGCTACAATTTATAGCAAAAAAAAGTAAGTACATCAAACTGTACACTCAGCCAGAAAAAGAGGGCTGAAAATGCACTAAAGCATCATTTAAATTTTATTTACCAGTTTGTTGATTTGTGCTTGCATTTGTGAGTGTGTGTGAGAGCAGAAACAGAGACGGACACACAGAGAGAGAGAAGAAAATGACTCATGCCTGACAATATTACCATGTAAATGGTCATAGTTGTGGGCTTCCCTGGGGGAATTTGTAATACCACAGCAAAAATCCAGCGAGCCTGCAATTATGGTGCCGGCAGCGAGTCCCTCCAGCACGAGCCATAATGTCTGGCTACAGCTGGTGGGAGCACTCTGGCTGTGTCCGCACACCAGGAGCATCCTGGGCCCTAGGGACTGGGTGGCCAGTGTGGGGCAAAGCTGTTGGGACAGCCCCACACCTCCAGGCAGGAAGAGCTCTCCCAAAAACTGCTGCCCACAGAGTGATGCAAAAGACAAATTGCAGAGACCAGAGCTGTCCGGAGCTATCAGCCCAAAGTCTTTCAAAATGACTGAAAAATAAATATATTTCAAATGCTGTCTAGGAGGCTTTCATGCACAGTTCCTCTCTCAGCAGATGTGTGCACATTTACCGCATGATCCCCAGCCATACCTTCCTGTGGCAGTATCCCATCTTGCAAAAGAAGCCATCACCCCCACTGATGTGAAGGACTCTGCGTTAAAAATAAAAACACAGTCCTCAGCAAAAAAGAGAAGGGTTCCCGGGTGAGGAGCATGAACCCATGTCTGTGACAGACTTGAAGTGCAACACGATGGAGATGCTGCTGTAAGCGGACAGTTGAGGGATGAGCTGAGGTTTCCAGGCATGTCATGGGGATGACATCCCGCAGCTCGGAGGGCCAGGGCCGCTGAACCCGCTGCTGGCCAATCCTTGGAGTGTCACTTACATGAGCTCCAAAGTAATCTTCTGGCCCACCCTTCAGGAAAAAGATAAGATGTCATGATCAGCTAATAGGAAGTGACAAGAAGAGAGAAAATGGACAGGGAGGGAGAGAAGGTTTCGGATTGAAAAGGCATTATTCTTTCCTCTAATGCCAACCCTGCTAACTACAGGGCTGAGTTAATTAGCGGGCTATTTGAGCAATTTCATCCATTTTTGCGTATAGCATCAATTTTTCTACAGATACATATAACACAATTAACCTGTAGCTATTTAAACAATCATACATGGCAATCCCTTCAGTCTGGTGGGGAAAACATTGCACTTTTAGAGAAAAAAAGATTTAATTAGGGAAAAAGATTGTGAAGAGTCTTTGTTCATCTACTCTTCCAGCCATTGCTTTTCATCTGGCACGGGAACCCATTACCAAGACATCCGAGCATCTTCCACAAAAAAAAACAAACAAAACAAACAAACAAAAACACTACCAGAAAAAAAGAACAACACAAAAACCCCAAACCAACAGGAAAGTATCAAGTTTTTGGCTTTCTTCCCTCTTCAGGGTAGAAAATCCTATCTGTCAGACTTACTTCACTTGTGATTAAGAAATCTGCTTCACTCCCTAACGAAATGCTAGCGTGTCACTTGACAAGGTCCTACTGAGCACAGAGTGAGAGGTTCAGGCTGCAAAATGCTTGTGAAGTTTCTCCCCAAGTGCTGCTCTGATGGCACCTCTAACTAGGGGGGGATGTGTCCCACCCCCTGCAACCACGCCGCTGCACACACACAAAGCCCCCGGTACTTGGTCAGCTCCGCAAACTTCAACAAAAGCCTCATCAGAAGTGTCAGGCTTTTAAGTTCACAGCCCTGTCGTGATGTTAATCAGTTTGGTAGGGGAAGAAGCATCTCTGGTGGGTACAAAGCCCAGGATGAGGGGTTGCGATCTCTGTGCGGCAGCCGTACAAATGACAAATAACAGCAGCGAGCTGCTGCCTTCGGTGGAGAGCCGAGCGCACACTACGGACACAAAAAGGCTCCCTTTACACTGCAAAGAATTCAGAGCTTAACTAAGCCACAATATGTTTTGAAGCTTCTGCCAAAAAGTACAAAAACCTGTAGTCAGTATAGCTAAGCATTTGATAACAAGTGTGGTTTCTTCTGCTCGACATATTTTCCTGGTGTATTTGTTTGTAAAGGTAGAGATAAGTATAGTAACACAATCTGTTCTTTCATATCATAGGCAAAGAAAAATCACTAGTCACTAGCTACAACAGTTTACAATCTTTGTGAGACAGCTGCAAGTATATGTTTATTTTTTTTATTCTAAGTATCTCAATTGCAGCCTGATCCTGAGAACCCTTCTTCCCTCCAATGACGCTTGTCTGCAATAATAATACTAATGAAAAGCAACTGCTGATGTAAGGAAAGAAAAGAAGATGTGGCTCAGGTTCCACATATAATGCTTTTAATGGTTATTTTCACTAAAGATAAGAACGCAGACTTGTATGTGCAATATCACAGAAACAAGCCATTCTGCCCCTATCTACAATTTTGACAGTTATCTATGGAAAATGCAGACTTAAAAAACTCTTAAGAATAATTATGAGAAATCATAGCCAAAATAACATACATCAGCCTTGATTAGTTACATGAAAAAGCAGCCTTAAATTGATAGTTTAAAAACAGGAAAATTAGCAGTATGATTAAGTATGAATGGCTAATAAAAAGAATTTTGCTAAAACAGATTAAGGTTCAGATCAAGGTCACAAAAGGAACTGATTGAGGAAAACTATCATTTTTGCTGGGACTCAGTAGCTGGTTTAGCAGTGCTGTTTCCTCTGAATCAGTGTCTTGTAATGAGAAATTACACTGCTGGGGTTAATAAAAACTTGGCATGTTTGTTTACCCCCAAATTTCAGTTAAAACATTGTGGTCAAAGAAAAAGGTGAATTTCTTGTGTGCAAGTAGACTGAAAGGGATATAACTAAGGTAGGTAGCCTCTAGTAAAATATAAGGTGAATTTACACCTTGGTTCCAGTTCTCATGTTTGCTGTAAATTCACTCCAGGAAAAAAATGAATCTGCAAAGCCCTCTTTGTCCCCGTTTCTTCCAAAATAAACAGCTTCTAGTCACAGTGCCACAGAACCCCGTTAGCAGAGGCTAGGCAGGGAAGTGCTCTCCTAACAGGGTCTAGCATTTTGCCTTTCTGCCAGCTTTGCCCCTTCTTGGCTGTGGATAAACTTCAGGAGCATACACCTCTGCCCCCCTTTCTGTCATGATGGGTCAAGAGCTAAACAAAAGCCCTGGATCCATAGGTATGGTCTGAAATTCTGTTTCCAAGGGAAAGATTTACAGGGAGACTTTTCCCAGGCAAAGCTTGTCTTCTTGCTTTCAGACACCAGCATTCCTCTGCTGTGAATGGGACAGTGCTAGTGCCTAGAAGCTATGGGCACAGCTGACCTCAGGAATTTCAGACCAGAAGCAATCTTTTGCATTCAATTCCTCTCTAAAAATGACTCTATTTTCTTGTTATCCCACTTGTAGGGAGGTGATTCCTGAAGAGGCCCAAGAGCTGTTGTGTGAATGTCACCATTGCCTCACATTTTTGTGTTGTCCCAATGGTACGTAATAGAAAGCGGGAGTGACCACAAGCGTTCAGGTCATCATCCTCCACCTCATGCTCCCAGTCCCAAAGGACCTCAGCGCTACCCAGCTGCCCTGTGGAGTAGTTTAGTTTGGAGGGTGCAATACTACCCACACGTGTGGGTCCCAGCTCCGCAGGCAGGACGGCTGTCCAGTAACAAGTATTTTAGCAGCAGTGAAACTGCTGAGCAATATCCCCTGCTTCGTGTATACAATGCTCCAATTAAATAAATGGTCACATCTGTAATTTGAGGGCTACAGGGGGCTGGGATTTTTACTCTTTTTTTTCCCCCTCCTGGACTGCTACTTTGCACAAATGGGAGTGGGCACGTCTGGACTGTGATGGGAGCCCTCCTGAGCATTGGGTTGCTGCTCGGTGGCATAAGCTATTGTTGTGGTTATTCGTATCGCCAGGCCCGATCGGGGTCAGCAAGCCAATGTGAGAGCTGTTGTATAACCCAGCAATAAAAAGACAGTCCTTGTCCCAGAACACACTCGGGCTGGTTTTCTGACAAGCTGTAACAGGTTCTGCGGCGGCACCTTTTCTGTCGCTAAATAAAGAACTTCTGTCTTGCAGAGCCTAAACCCATTGCTGAAAGATTGAAAGGAAAATGAACTAATAGGACAAAGGGGCTGTGTGTGGGGGTTTTCAACGTTTGTTTGTTTTGATCTTAGTTGCAAGTAATTCACATGGAGCGAAGTGCATTGACACTCAGAAGAAAATAAGCACTCAATTTTAGAAAGGACAACTGCTTCAAACCAAGCCGAATGCAGAAAGTCAGAATCATCCAGATAAGATTACTGGGCCAGAAATCATATGTTTATTAGTACATAAAACACATGTCACTTGACAATGAATATCTGTAGTATGGAGTGAAATAACCCTCCAGCAGCGAAGTCAATATTTAAATCAATATCTCTGGTAAGGAAAATATCTTACTCATTGATATGGATTGGATTTTTTTCTTTATGAATTTCTCAGGAGGTAAACAGCATATTTCTGTTGTAAAAGCAACTTAACAGTATTGCCAAACAGGTCTAATAATTCCTAGAATTCAATAGCACAACACTCTGAAATTAGTAATGCTGTTATAAATGCCTTTTGACCTTTATGTCAGGGATGTATTTCCTTTCCAGAAAAAGGCACCTACATTATTTTGGCCCTGATGCTGCTGACTGTGAGTCCGTAACTTCAGTGGGAGCTTAGGGCACTTTTTACATTATGTGGGTACCTAATGATTCAGCTACTCCAGGCTAAAATCCATACGAGATGTTAGCGCCTTCATACTAATTGCTGAGACACCCTCCATCCACTCCAGTGAAGCTGTGCAGCATGATGGAAAGGTGCAGATTTCTGAGACTAGAGAGGGGGTCAGCGGGCCGAGCACACCCCAGTGACATGCACCATCACCTGGGCTAAGGGACACACGGGCCTTCTTCCCTACACCAGTGATGGATTTTGCATTACAGAGCCATTATAGATGGGTAAAGTATATAATCCTGGAAGCAGAGCACTGCCCCCTCTCCGTTTATTGTTCCAAGTGCCTTTCACAAAGTCAAGCTCACTTGTTTCTTCTCCTTTTGACCCTGTGTTTGTTTGGTTCCTCTCTGCAATGGGACAAAACCCCCAAAGAAGGAGTAAGGATGATCCCATTCCACAGCCTGGTGGCCAGGGCATTTTTCAGAGAGAAGAGAGCTATGACTTTGCACAGCTTTGGGATGAGGAAAGTGTTAAATGCAAATTTCCCACCTCTAGGAGAGACACCCTAACTTGTAGGCTATCCTATGAAAGATGGGAACTGACACCACCATGAGGACATCTTGTAAAGAAAGCAGCACTGAGCCTGGTTTTGCTGGAGCCCGTAGGTGTGGGCAAAGCCTGTGTGCTGGCTCCTGGACAAATCCTGGATACACCTCATACATAGCTGCTGATGGGATGGATCTGGCAAGCACAGCAAAAGCACTGTAGCACCTAGAGAGCGTGTCTCCTGAGCCGGATGGTCTGCAATGGCAGTTTTGTATATAGACACCTAAAGTCTGCCTATATTCTGCTTTAGGCTCCTAAATCCATTGGCTTCTTCAGAGGCTTACAAAACATCTAGGCATATGTGTCTTATTGGCATTAAGAGTATAGCCCTTGAGACTGTTTTGAAATGCTGCCCCTGAAAAAGTCGTCACTCAATGCCTTGCAGGACTGAGTCGTTAGAGGTGACAGATCATAGGCATTCTTAACATAAAGGGAATGATTTTTTATTAGAAAAGATGGGTTCTTAGAACTGTTTCTATATAATATAAAAATAATATAGACATGATATAAAATAATATAAAAATAATATAAAATTCAGCGTGCACACAAAAAATGTTTTCCCCAGGTTATAATCCCTCTACAGAAATATCTTCCTCTTCCTTAAAAACTCCAACCAACCAAAAGAACATATAAGTCTATAAAATTAAACTACATTTCCTGCTTTGATTATTCAGCAGGATAGGGTACAGTTTTAAACTATCAAATGCGCTTCCTTTTCTCCTGCTTTATGATTTTAAACTTAAGACTTTTAACACAAGTACTAGGATAAGGGAACACAAAGTATTTTTAATGTGCTTTTAACCCCTCCACATGGAGGTTGCTGAAACAGTTCAGATCTTTGAATCACAGTAGGGTGGTGCTGGCTAAGAGCTGTCACTCTCCAGCAGCTCTTCTGATATGATTGATAGACAGAAAGCTGCGTCTGGATTAGCTTTTGTACAAGACAACAGTGTGCATCCCCAAAAAGAACAACCTGGAGAGCTTCCAAAACTTTGTTTTTAAACTCTTGTCCAGCATTGCCTTGGCCCACGCTGCAGGTAAGGCATGCTTTGGTCAAAAGAGATGGAAAACTGTTCAGCGAGGTAAGCAGTGGCTGCTTTAACCAAACCCATACTGAGCATAAA
Source organism: Aegotheles bennettii (assembly GCA_013398125.1). NCBI lineage: Eukaryota > Metazoa > Chordata > Aves > Caprimulgiformes > Aegothelidae > Aegotheles > Aegotheles bennettii. Next base: position 4,150 of record VZRW01012690.1, on the reverse strand, counting down.
TCCGCATCAGAGGAACGGATCAGCATTGAAGCTAAAATCAGCTCCCACCTCACAGTCTTCTGTGCAACGCGGTGTGAATCAGAACGTGCACAGGCCACAGTTTTGCTTGCAACTTCTAAACAGATTCAGTGATAACACCTCCCGGAGGTGTGACTGTGTGTGATACCAGGAGAACTCGATGCCGATGGAGAGCAAAGGGGTTTATGACTCGCGAGAGATGGATTCCTCCTCAGCAGGGCTGATGTGACAAATGATCACAGGGCTGGAGCTTCCAGAGTCTGCGGTTTGCTGTGAATTAATGTAGCAAGGGAATTCCCGTCCCAGCAGCGTCGATCCAGCAGTGTGCACAAACTCGGGGCCAGATCACCAGCTGATGTAAACTGGGATGGCTCTGCTGGATCTGGCTGACATCCGACATTCACTTACAGAATGGTGAATTAAGAGGAAGAGTGGGATGACATACTCACAACATTGCTATTTCAGAGAGGGATGCAAGGGAACTGGCACAATGTCTGCTACCAGAGAAACACCAACGCTACCTCTGTTGCCACAGAGGGATTCTTCCAGGAATCTGGGAGAGAGGCAACAACATGGAGCTTTCTGGAAATGCATGCAACCTGACAACCCTGGTGAAGCCAGGCACCCAGGGCCCACGTAAAGTTGAAAGTGACAAGAGGTCACAGCCCGGTGGCAGCTGCTTGGATGAGCATTTCCTCGTGGGATAAAGTGAATGGAAATGTTTTCCCTTTTAGCCCTCCCACCAACCCACTGGAAGGGGCAGGTTAGGGAAAAGCGAGGCCCTGTGGGAGACAGAAACACATTACAGCAGCTTACACTGGTGGCAAACCATGTAACTCTGCTCCATCCTCTCTCCTGGTCCTGCAGGGGTCTGTGAATTCAAACCTACAGCCCCATTTGCATCAAGGTGCTCCTTCAAGGCTGCCCGACAACCAGGAAACCCTAATCAATCAGGGACAGCTCTCTTATTCAGCAAACCCTGACCTGCATTGTTTAGCTTGGGAAGGCACAAATGGTTAATCTTAAAAGCAATCTGGCAGAAATAGGGTTTAGGAACCAATTCACCAAATTTACACAGTGGTGTTTAAACTGAGCAGGACATTAACTGATACTCAGTGGGCAAACTTAATGGCCAACGTCACTCTATCAGCCTTTTCCCATGAAAACCCTGCACCCTAGGTGCTACCAAGTGCTAATTTGTTAAGAAAGCTTTAATTGAGTGACAGTTAATTATTGACAGATTTGAGCTACTTTATCTCTCAATCAAAACCTGGCTCTGTCCCAGGCAGCAAGCAATTTACAGCCACAAAGGTAAATCTGGCCACGTGCAAGCTTTTTATGCTGAAGCCTGATGGCTCTCCCTCCCCCACCTCAAGTTTCTGCTAAAATCTCTCTCTGAAGGAACCAATGATCCCCTGGTGATCACCAGCCCACGTCAAGGTGGTTACCCTGCTTAACCCCACTTGGCACAGAGTGGGAATTACCAAGGGGACATCCATCTGGAGCTGCCTGAGATAAGAGGTGTCCAGTGTTAATAAACAGGCTTCCTCTACACCTCAGCAGGGCCTTCCTTTTCTAAACAGTCTTCCTTTAATGTTGTAAAATGTTTTTTTCCATTTACTCAACAATCATGCTTTTGCTGGTGGGGGAGGGCCAAGGGAAAGAGAGGAGAGGAGAGGAGAGGAGAGGAGAGGAGAGACATGGAAGGAAAATGAATATATTAGTAGCAGTAGTAGTAACCACAGCAGTATCGCAGGCATTTACTGCAATATGTCTAAACATTCATAAATGTTTTATGCATCCTAAAATGCTGTGTACAAGGGATACGGCATCCCACTGAGGTTAATGAATGAATGAGGTGCCCTTGAAGGTTAATTTACACAAACAAAAGGTCAAGGGACATCTTCAAAACAAAATATTGATTAAAGCAAGTTAAATGTTTTGACTTGAAGGAGACATGAAGGATTAAAAAGCAAAATAAAGCAGTGGATAAGAAAGGAAGAGGAAAGAAAAAACACCACCCCCAGACACAAAGGAAATGGTAAAAAACATATCTGAATCAGCTAGTCATCTGCTAACAAGCTGTAAAGATTTCCAATGACAAGTTGTCACATTAGTTTAGTGAAACTGAAGCAGCACTTATCCCTTTTCCTGTGCTTAATCTCTCAGCGAGCTGCACAGAAACATGCTACCACGTTTAATAGGATTAGTTTAGTTCACTTTCTCCTCTCTGGAGGTTGTGAGGTTTTTTGTTGTGTTCTGGGGATTTTTATTATTATTTTTTAACAGTTCTATTTCCATCAGTAACAGATTCTTGAATTAAATTGCACTCCGCTGAACCACCTAGGTGGCATTCACTCTCCAGGTTTAAGGCATTTTCTTCCAAAGATTTCTTTTCAGAAAGGAGGAGCCAAGGCAATGGGAAGCAAGGAAAGGCTCTGAATTCAGCAATTACACGCATCAGACACCCAGTTCGCCTCCTTCTCATGCACACACTGATGATGCTTTATTGATACCAGTAGAGTTATTTTTAATTCACAACAGCATAAGTCAGAACAGAATCAGGCCTTTGCGTTTGCGGAGTGGTCTTATTTTTATGCATGAGAGTACTCGGACCTTCCATATCCCTGAAAAAAAAAAAAAGTAAAAAAAAAAAATAGCAAAAAAAAAAGGAAAAGAAAACCTGCTATGTATTCGCAGCCCCATTCTCTCATTTAGTTGGAACAGACGCAGCAAGGAAAATGATCAAAGAAAAGGCAGTTTCAACAATATACCCTTGTCACTTTCAATTTTGTTGGCAGACTCCAAAGGGACAGGAATCACCCATGGACACAGGCACGCGGCAAGAGTTTTCCTAACTTTCTTGCATCTGCCTTTTTTTTCCCCTTAAAGAAAGAAAAGCAAGCACAGAAAGCTGTCAGCTTTCAACAAACCTCTTCTCTTCAGAGGCACCAAAATCTAGAGAATTTGCTTCTGATGGGACAAACCCTGCAGCTGAACATAGACCTGACAACTCCCATACTCTTCATGTATCTAGAGGAAATACAGTGTTTTGACCTGAAGTCTGTAACACGCACACCAAGCATTAGGCAGAGGGGCAGAAGAACCTACAGACCTGAGCACACCTAGGCTTTGAATCCAAACTTTGTTAACATGGATTAATTTTTGTTGGGATCCAACACACCCATCACTCAGCAAATAAACAGTGTGACTACCTTCTAATCTATTAATGACCAAGAATAGAGCTTAATTACTACCTTAAGACCTATTAATTACCAAGAAAAGGACCTGGAACTTCTATGGGAGTTTGAGGACAGACTGGAATCTACAACAGTTCACTAGCAGGGACCACACTTGCAGTTGGCTGGGGACAAGAGGCAGTACAAGACAGAAACAGCCACGCACCCACCCACAGCAGCAAGAGGCTGCCCAATCCACCAGGCCTTGGAGAAGGCATCAGGGAGGACTTTGCTTACAACAAATCCTGAGCATGAGTTGCTAACACAGGGGTCCCCTGAGCCCCTTTTGGGGGATTAAATTCTGGAGGAAGAAGAGCTTTCCCTCCACCTCTGACATGTGGGTGACGGGTGGGGGATTACTTTTGCTGTTGAGCTTTGAAACATCAACTTGCATTCCTTAAGAGGCTGTCTGTTCTCCAGGATTTGACAGAGAGAAATGGTCTGGAGCATTCAGTGCCAGAGAGGGTGGGCAAGTGGAGAGCATGCATTTCGTTCCAGTCAGGCTTACTGGTGTGGCAGGTCACAGGGCTGGTGTATTTAGACACGAGAAAGCTTCAAGATGCGGGGCTGGAGGAAGGTAACCTGCCGGCAGCTACAGAAGCGAGGCAGCAGGCCGGATGGTAGGTGGAAGCCTGTGCACATGGTACCCATGGCTGGGGCCAGGCTGGCTGCCACTCCTCTGCCAAGTGACCTTGTGGACATCGCTTCACTCTCAGTGCCTCAGTTTCTCTTTTGGATAAATCAGCGGTGGCAGAAGTTAAGTTGAGCCCCGCTGATGACAAACTGAGTGTCAGAGGCAGCTATTTATTTATTTGTCAGCGTTTGCACGATTCGGCTTCACCTCTGTGTGTATCCCGGTGTCCTTTAAAAGGAAGAAAAAAAAAAGGAAAAAA